>OV725079.1:144683194-145283194 GCA_928085145.1 Nezara viridula | reverse complement strand
AGGAAAGATTAATCTGTTCAATAAATGATGTTTTGAAAACATTAAAAAAATTTGTAAATCATGAAGCATAACTGAACTAAAAAGTCAATAATAAACAAATTGTTTAACAAAACAATTAACCTAACATTAATCAAGAAATAAACTCAGTTCAAAAGTGAATTATAAAGCATTTTGAAGTTATTACGATATTTTTATCACATCAAATAATGAAAACATCATAATAGAGGGAAATGTAATACGATCGATGACTTACTTGGTAGAAATTGAATCTATGCGGCCCAGTCGTGTTGTTATATGTTGGCCAAGTATCCCATTGATCACAAGGTATTCTGTAATAAACAAATTGTTTAACAAAACAATTAACCTAACATTAATCAAGAAATAAACTCAGTTCAAAAGTGAGTTGTTTTGATCTGATTTTATTCAATACAGAAGCAATGTATTCTGATTTACAGTAACTAGACTTACGCATAATCTAAGGTTCGTATTATTTTCTTCATATCGCAAAGGACTTTCTTGGTCTTTTCCGACTTCTGCCGGCAGTAGTTGAAGTCGTGTCCATCAGGAAGGTGGCCACAGAACCTGTTGATGGCCTCCGGTTGGGTGCAGTAGCTGTAGATCTCGCGGCCCGGATTGTCAACGCGTCCTTTCAACCTCTGACCCCGATTGCCGTACATACCAGTACAGACCACGCCGCAAAGTTGAGGCATCTTGTTGTGTTTTTATGTATACTGTTGTGAGACAAGAAATTTCGATGATGTGTGTAGTTTAGGTTACTTTTGTAACCATTAGTGTTCACAGAAACTTTAACATGTGTGTAACAACATTGCCTGAGCCTTTGACACCTGTATTTTCTAAAAAATTTTAACGACATATCATTTATGTTTTGCAATATTAAAGTAAGTTTCAGGATTCTTATCCGTGACATATATATTTTAGACCCTTTATACTAATGCTATAATTTCTACAAAAATAACTGGAGAAAACATCAACTGTATTCCCTTCTAACCACGTTTACTTTTTTACGATTTTTTTACGATTTAACACGTTTACTCTTAACGATAAGTTAAGTGAAAATTCCATGCTCTTTTTTATGCCAATTTTAAGACACAAACATTATGTTATAAAGCATTTTGAAATTATTTTAAGTCATTAATATCGATTTCAACAACTTGTACAAATGTTTATATTTTGCAAAGGTGAGATATATACGATTTAAAAATAAATAATTAGGATTATTTTAATATGAACCATAAGTTACGGTTGTAAGAAAAAAAAATGAAAAAGCTGTGATTTCCATGCAATCGAAAGTTTGATGAATTACTATGAACTTGTGAGGAAAATTCATTAGATTGAGAAGTTCCGAAGTAAGAAAAGAAAAAAACTGGTTCGAACGATTTAGGAAACCATTTTTTAATAAGGCAACCACAACATTAACAATAATTTTGTCTTAAATATAGACAATAAAAGAACTTTTAATACATCATAACCCAATTATAACCTTTCCAATCTTAGTTATTCGTGAAATAATATGATATGAAATGATTTTCAAGTACATATCCCTACTGTTGAAAGTTTTTTTTACAAAAAGCTTAAATACTGATTATGTCTTAGATGATTTATCAGTATAATTTCATATTTCATTTTATTTATAACAGTTACATTTTACAAAATGTTACTTTATCGATAAATATAATCGAAAAAGAAAACAAAAATCAATTTAAATCTTCATTTTTGTTTTAAACCAACATGTTTACAAATTTCAGTAAGCTGTATCTTTGCTAAAAATTGTCCGATTTCGATGATTTTTTTTTTTTTCGTTTTGTAGGAAATTAAGTAATCTTTTATATAATTATGGGCATAACAATAACAATAAGGGAAGTGTGTAATTTTTTAGTTATTCCCAAAAAAAGTTTTTTTCTCTTTCATAACTTGTTTACCTGAATTTTCGGGGTGATTGGACTATTTTGCCCGCCTGAAGGAGAAGGAAGCCTTCGAAATGGTGGCTCAATCTAGAGATTTGGTGAAAAATTAACGATGATATGGCTTGCCGATCAAAAACACCATCGATAAATAATATAAACTCCTCCTCTCTCGATCATAGAAACCTGAAGTCGACGGAATGAGACATGTATTCAATGACAGTACTACAATTAATGTAAGGTTGTGTGGATGCGAACTCTATGCCTTGCGTTATCTTGAAAATAAGTTTTGAGCTTAAAAACGCAGGATCCGATAGTTCCGGATGTACGCATCAAAATCTTCAAGATCCAATTAGTCCCGTATCGATCTACAGACCAACCTCCGTTCCAGTATTGAAGCCTAGCAAAATGTTTGTATGGACTTTATTTATTTTAGAAAGAAAAACAAAAGTAGAGAATACGATTCGCTAACCCCCCGTGAAATTCTGAATCCAACGGTACCCCATTCATGGTATTTGAGCATGACAGGAGCTTGTATTTGGTACGAAACCGATTTCGAGCCTTACTGTAATAAGATATGTGGGGATTGTTGCATACGACCTGTTACAATAACAGTAGTGATACACAAATATGTTTATGAGGTCATCACAAGTATAAGGATTTAACATAGTATTGATATGTTACTCATAGTATGCTTGTATTTATTTATATGTATTTATTTGAAGTTAAGTATTACGTATAAGTTACAGCCCAATTATAAGCAGTCCAATCTCAATTATCTCCGAATCGCATTAATATCTTCTGCATTATGCCTGTGTGCAAAAGTTTTTAAAGTTTAATAATTTGTTATTTTGGTAATTTTGCAAAATAATAAAGATTAATCTAGTCATCTAAATTAATATTTCGTAAATCACTTGAAAAAGTATTGTCAAGATTTGTTATATAGTCTATGTATTAGAGAAATGGAGTTGTGTCGATATAGAAGTTTATTTTATTTTGCAAATTCTTGTACAAGCATCTCATCACTTTCACTACAACCCTTTTGGATTATTTGTCGGTTCCAGCCCCATTTCGGAAGGACGCAGCTGGGCCATTGTGTTTCAGATAAAAATACCTCCGACACTGACTCCCTAGACTTATCTGATTTACGGGTCCATTAGTGTAAAAATATTGGTGTGGCTTTTTATGTGAGTTTTAAAACTGGTCGGGCAGATTCCGTAAGATGCAGTCAACACGGTCTGCTCGACCAGACGCCACAGGCTAGAATAAGGAAATTAATAGTTCCAAGGACAATTTACTTGTATACCACTAAGGCAATATTCATGAGAAAAAAGAATTATATTCAACACTTATTTCAAAGTATTGCCGAATATTATTGTAATAATTAATACTTGCTTAAATGTAATGAACTAAATGTGCATTGTGCAGATTGGTTGGCACTCTTTCAAGTATTAATAATAGAAAAATATTCAAGCTTCCGTCCCACAATTTTATATTATTTATTTTAATTTATACACATCCACAATCAGAATATCTGCTTTATACGAAGCTTGCCGATATACACATGTGTATATTACATTATACTTATATATGTAAATAGTTAAAATTGTAGAGGATAAGAAACAATATTTGCTAATTAAAAACCACAATTCTCATTTTTTTTTTAAACATTGACAATTTTCTTTAAGCCCACATTACTTTACAAAGGAGTATGGTCACTTGAAACAGTATAAATTAACCAACTACATAAATTCACCAATACTAAAATGGATTACATCAAATTTAATTCTTTAAAAACAAACATCTTTTGTAAATATGTTTAGATAAAAAATATTAAATCTAATAAAGTCCATATTAATAAAGAAATTTTAATAATATTTTGGTTAAATTTTAATAAAGTTGTTTCTTAAATAGTGACAAGTAAAATAAGATTAACAAAGAAAATTGTTATTACTTTGAAAAAGTTAACTAAAATACTATTCAGGGGCGGAAGATCGAACATTTTGTCAAACATTAATAATTAAATTTGTCGTTAAAAAATCACAAAAAATAAGATCCTACAATGATTTTTTTAGGTAGAAAATATTTTAGGTTCGTATTTGATTTATTAATACTATTTCTTTTTTTAAAATATCATTTCAGCCATAAAATATGTTAAGAAATACATTGCATTGAATATCGAGTTAACTTTAAAACTTTTTAAAAAACTTTTAAAAAAGGCCATTTCTCAACCTAAATGAAAATAAAAAGCGAGATTTATAATATATAAATGTTTGATTTAAAAATATTTGGAATGATTTAGTTGTTCATTTTTCGAATATACGAGGAACATTATTGCCATATACATGGTAAAGGTTGATATATTCATAAAAATATTTTTTAATACAAAAGCATCAAACTGTAGACAATTTCTGTCAAGTTATTTTTTATTGTTTTTATAGTAATTGGGGATTTAGTTTTAACTCTTAAATTTCGGACCTTACCCAATTATTCATGAAAATAGCATGTTTAATTGTAATTTAAGACGAGCGAAACTGCGACACTGTGTGAATAATAAAATTAAATAAGTGTATTTAAAATCTGCAAATCGCAAATCAACAGATTAGCAAATTGTACATTGTCCAATCCTGATAGCTTAATTACACTGACGTTTCAATTAACTTTTCTTTTATTAGCACTGATTGCTTATGAGCTTACTACATAAGTCCAATTAGTGCAGTTAATTTATAGGTTCTTCAAACATTACATGATTTTACTTTTTTTTTCTCTTTTTTTTCTTTTTTTATTATAAAATCGTTCGCAATCATAAAAAGGATTTAGGACCTTCTTTTTTTAAATCAGATGTTTTGGAAGGAATATTTCTGATTTCAGTGTTGTTGTTTTTCAAATATTCAGATAACGCATCCAATTATAAATCCGTTGTGTGAAATGGTCTACGCTGCGTTAACCTATTCCTCGAAATGAATTCATACCAATTACGATTCATGCGTCGTATTTGGCTTGGATGGCAAATGGGATCTTACGATTGGTTATTACAACAGGAGAATTACCTCACGCTATTCACTGTCCTCCTTATTAGTGATTTAAACGATTTCTCCAAGGTTTCAAGTTTTATCTCTTGAATTCATTATTTTAAATAATTCTTGAATAATTCCTTTTCCTCTTCGTTTAGTTTTTTCGCTTAAAAGCTTCTTCTTACATTTGTGGATCTAAGAGGCTGAATAACTCCCCTCTCTCCCATCTCCCAAAAATGATTTTTATTAGTCCACATTTTTTTCTGCGAGTAGTCTGATTTAAAGACTTATACAACTAAAATATGGACTTTTTAAAAATTATGATGCATGTGTTTCAGCTACTATATGTAAGAAGTGCCAAGAAAAATATTCCTAAATTATTGTTCCTGTAAGCACATTTTTTTGGCCTTCAAGGACTATTTAATATTATCTGATATATTTTACTTTGATAGCAATTACCGTTACTAAAAAACAAAAAAAAAAACAACAAATCCTGCACAAAAATTAAATCCCGGATCTGTTACTGATTGCATATGTATATAATTGTATACAGCAAACAGTTTTTTTCTTCTGAAATTTGATAGTTTTATTGAAAAATATTTTACGTTATTGTTGCAACTGGATACTTCGGTTTTATATAATAGTGACCCTACCTCTACATACTAACACAGCCATAATAATGGATATATCGCTGACCATAGAATGAATCGTATAATAAAAATATAATTAATAAAAAATAAAATTATATTGTCGTCATACAACTAAATAATATTTCTTAATTGTATGCTATTACACCTATGACCTCACCCATCCAACTAATTTCTCCTGTGAGTAATTTATTCATGGATAGATATCGAAATATGAGTAATAAATTAAATAAGTGAAAGTAAATGAAGAATAGTGGTCTAAAAGAATTTATGATCATTTTTGTCAGTACTTGCTAGTTTCATAACAGACTTGGTGGGTTTTGAAGCCGATAGGACAGAGTTGCGGTTTCACCGATAATTTTTGTAAATGAATCGATTCCAGTGTCAATGCAGTAAATCCTTTCAATGCTTTCTAAACCATGGCGAACCTGTCTCGAGTCAATGGGAAACTTCGAACTTGTTCTAGAAAATTCTATTTTATGATGCGGATTTAAATAATTCTTATTTAAATATCCTCTTTGAGATGTGGAAGTGTCTTAAACAATTAGAAATAATTAGATATCTATACTTCTAGAAGAGCTCCACACAAAATAAATAAATTGAAACTTCACAAACGAATTTATTTTACTATCCACGAACCTTTACTGCTATTATGGTATGGTAGATTTTAATTGATATCATTACTTATAAATATTAATTTTTATATTTATTAAATCTTAATTTTATTGATTTAGGTTTAGTAAGATTTACTTGGAATCAATATTTTTTTTCAGTTAATCATACGAAATGTAATACAAACCATCGATAATTTTTGTGATTAATGGGGAAACTTAATTTTCTAAATTTGTATACCTCTAGTTGTCTATTCAAATGTTTTAAAAATTGTCCCTATAATAAAAAGAAAAAAGTAAATCTACTGAAATATTTCGTTATTCCAATCAGGAAAGTTCGTCTATCAAACCATTTTTTAAAATCATATTTTACACTATTCTGACACCCTAAACTTCCTTTTATTCAGGATGCTAGTTTTTCATTAATATCTAGTTTTTCGTTTATACTATTTTTTCATATATATATCTTATGTACATTTTTATGAGGTTTTTCTACTGTAAAAAATGGATTTCAATTTTCTAAATAGCATTCAAACCACTAGTATGTCATGTGTAAGGTTACTGCAACTACTAACAAGTAATTTATTATTATGACATGATGTAATTTATATAAAAATAAATGAATTAAAAAAAATTCAGGATGGATAAATAATTACAGGCAGCCATTGTAAATGAAACAAAATAGTCTTATCAAATTTTAATTTCTTCAATATAAATAGAAAAATTTTAAGTTAAATGGAATTATTTTATTAGAAAAAAGAATGAGGTATCTATTGTTATTGTATTTTTTTTTTTACATATTGAAACCACATTTATGAGGTTCTTTAAGAATGCTTAAGTTGAGATCAGATTGTTGCACATATTGAGGAAACATACCGAACAAAGCTCCAAGAAATATTCGGATAGCTCAGCAAATTCAGTGAAAGAAGTGAGGTACGCATCGCCACAGCTGTGCGTGGATTCGAATCACGTCTACCGGAGCAGATGACCTAAGAGGATGAGCAAGGTAGCCGGCGGCTTTATGTATATGTATGGACTCTAATGGCTAGTTTGTACGTGTGATGTGTTTACATTATACTAAGAGGTGTCAGGGTAGGAGTTAGATTATCAGCGGTAGCATTGTGTCCCAAGATAACCGCGCCATACATATGCATTATGTTTTGACGGTTTAATCCTGCCGTGTGCCGCTTCCGACAAATTTGTGCGTTTGTTGAGCGAGCATGAGAGCCAGCGACCAGGTGTTGGTCACCTGTCTTGCGAGGCTATGCCTATAATACTATCTGATCCTCGCTGTATTATACCTTTCTCTCCCGCTCCTTGGGATCTACTTTATTAGACACTTTGCCTTTATCTTCTCCACCTCCTGCGTCCCCCCTATCTTGACCCCATCAATATAAAATACGGCTTATTTTAAATACAATTAAATTACTCCGCCAAGTTGGTGACCCGGAGTTTGAGTCCGGCCATTAAGAATTGTGTTTTATGTCCGCCCTGGGACAAGCGATGTAAGCCCTCCTTTGGACATCTGTGTACTCCGTTTCCATATGTAAATCCGAAAGTGGGCAATTGGCAGTCGTTAGTTCGCTACGACTTCCTAGTCGTATACCCCCTTGTGTCTCCCGCTTAAACGGCCCTTACACGATCTTCGATAATTCTACAAGTAAGGAAGTCGCCTCTAATGGGCAATATGTTTCGAAAACTCTGAAAATATACTCCTTCAAACAATACAATCTGATGTGCAAGTATCTTAATTTATATATCGATATGAGAGCAGAAAACGTACTACAATATTCTGCCAATTAAATTATTTAATAAAGTGAAAATATCGTACCAATAACATCGAACAATTCATGACAGAAAATAAATAAATCCTTGCATTTAATTGATTATATTATGAATTTCATTTAATATTAATTTACTCCATCTGACGGATTAACTTAAAAGCATATTATAGATAAATAACTTTTTTTTGCCTTCATAATGATACAATGTTTTTAAATAGCCTGTTGTATGAGAGCATTTTCAGAAGGTCCATTATAGGATAAAAAAATAATTTAATTATTGTGGATTTGGGGATTGCTATTCTTTGCATCTAAATTAAAAATGCAACTAGTTTTTTTTTTTTAGAATGGATTTTATTTTTTAATATGATAAAACCAAAGTCAATATTAAGAAACGTAGATAATAACCTTAAGACGTTTTTGTTTTCAAGTTTAGAGACTTTCTAAGATACGAAAAGGTTAATTTTATTTGTATCAAATACTTCCCTAATGTCTTTTATAAAACAAGTATTTAATTAAGTGGTGTTTAAAATTTTATTTTAATTAAACGAGTTTTTTTTTTTAACCAATCATGAATCGAAAGACTTTTTTTTGGAATCTTTTAAAAGTAACATGATTATAAATAATAGTCTATAACTTGTGTTAAGTTTTTATAAATTTTTTTTCGATTAATGACTATTTATCAGACCATCTGGAAATTAAAAAAATTACCATACTACATATAATTTTCATTTATTCCATTACATAAACTGCTTACATAAAGCCGTATTATAAACTTATATAACTATTATAATTTAAATAAATAAGTTCTTCAGAATTATTTACAGACTTGAATAAGTTGATCTATTTCAATTTATCATTTGCTTTGGTTTCAATTTAATGCATTTTTTTTTTTTTTTTTTATGGCATTCTTTAAACTCCTTGAGAATTTTTAATAACGTTTATGGAAGTATTAATATGAATATATTGCTAAATCAAATGATAAACAGTTGAATAGATACTACTGTTAGGAAAATTTATAATTTCACAATTATTATTTCCATTACCGTATCCTTTTGAATAGAAGTCGCCGCTTTATCTGCAAGTATAATTTCAAACAGTCAACTATAATGATCATAAAAATGATTTCATTGAATAAGAAGTCGCATAAATTGAAAGTTGGTACCGCCGTAGCTACTATCGGTGTAGGTATAAAGGAGTTGGAATTAGACGTATTAATTCAATAGGAGATGGGAGCATTTAATATTTACGCTGTACTATCCAAGCAAGTGGTTGACTATCTATGATCGTGCTTGGAATATTTATTCTAATAGCCTTCCTGGTGCATCTTCTCGATGTATAAACATGAATCAATACTTATTTTGAAACTTATCATTATCATAAGACTTACCGGTTATTTAAACTTTTTTTTACAGCACTTACGTATTAACCGCACTTCGGTGTTGTAGAATAGAGTAGAGTACTTATGATATTCCCTTATGCTCAATATCACTTAAAATTCATGATTTTAATAAATAAAACAATTAAATAACATACTTTAAAAAGAAAAAGGCAGTTCTTATCAATTTTTAATTAATGGTAACATCACCTGCTAATTTTAACATTATTTTTGTTTTCTTGATTTCTGATATATAAGTATTACAATAACAATTCTAAAAAATAAATAATTGAAGAAAGTTAGTCAATTGTTTTCTACATATGATAGGTGATAAATAGTCTGGACGCAGTAATTTTTACGGCTTTTATTAGTGCCAACGTTTCAACCCAAACATGTGGGTCACCATCAGGGCTAAAAAATTGTTTAATACAATCATAGATATAATATTATATGAAAGACAAATGAAATATGTAGTAAGTTATACAAACTAAAAATAATGTACATAATCCGTGTTTCGAACACTGAAGGTGTTCAATTTGTATTATTTTAGTAATAGGTATTTGTCTATTTCATGTATCTTCCATTAATTCTTTTTCATTATTAACCATCATCTGTATTATAATATTATATCTCTCATTATATTAAACATTTTTTTATCCCTGATGATTACCCACATGTTTGGATTGAAACGTCGACATATAAAAAATAAATAAATATTTTTTTATAATAAATTATTAATTATCAATAAATGAATATGTTAATATGATTCTTCTAAGACAATAAAATATTGTACTTCATGTATGTCGTTTGAGCTAACTGATGAAGGGAGAAATTGGTTTAAAACTTTGTGCAAAGCGAACGGTAAAAAATGTTTTTTCTTACACTGATAACAATGCATTTATGATATCTTACAAATATATATTATATTTTGAGCATGAGAGAATAGATTGGATTATCTGTAGGTGGAAAATAAATATATCTTCAAAACAAAAATAATTTGCTCTGCATTGTATTCAATCCAAAATATTGCTATCAATAGATTGAACAAAAATAAACTTTATTGGGGTATGGTTCTCTGCTTTAAAAAAGTTAACATCGCCTTCTTTTACCAATATATTTCCCAACTTCGATTTTCCATTGAAATAGTCTGAACCAAGAGTTTATTCTTTTATGTCAGTCAGCACTGACCTATTTTTATATACTTTGTGAATTATTTCCCTTCTGCTAATCGCCGTTTAATTAACCTATACATAAAATTAAATAAATTAAATTACAAAAATCGCTATCACTACAAGCCAAGGAGGTATTTAGTAAATGGTAAGGATCTAGTGTTCCTAATGTGGTTATGCAAGGAGGTACTGTAGTCAGAATCTACGTTCAACCACCAGCTTTATCTGTTTATACCTCATAAGGTCCCCCGATCCCAGATTCCATCCACAACTCATACAACAATGACTAACAAGCCGGATTCGATTCTGATATTCTTGTGCCTTTAATGATGCTTGTGCACAGCACTACGTATTCAGATATATTTTTTTTTTATCTGATTATTAAGAGACCGGCTTTAAAAAAATATTCTCCTCGTAGTTTTCAAAGGCGAAGATAACACAGTTATTCCTTATCTAAATAACTGCTCGCCCAGTTCACTATCTCCTTTGATTCTCGATAATTAAAACACGCGAACTCTGGCCGTAAATCATTGGAATGGTCAAACATTTAAATTTATCCGGAGGGCCATTAAAATCCGAAGAAAAAAAAATGGCGTATAAATAAAGCTTTCCCCGATGGTTCCATCATTGTTTAGGAACGATCTCACAAATGTAAGAGCCTTCAACTGTTCCCTAATTTGGACTTTGGCCAAAACATCTCTTTTCTTCTTTGAATCCAGGATGGGTTGCTATTCCCGCTTTTTTCATTGTCACCTTTTTTTTTCTTCATTGTTTTCGAATACCTAGTAACTCACAAATGCCGTAGCAGTCTTGGCTCGAGATTTCCTGGGTATCTGGCGGCATAGTATCTCACCAAATAGCAACCAATATGTGAGCTGTCTATAAAATATTTCTTTATAGTAAATGTTATAACTAATAAAAATTTAAAAAAGATATGGATGGCAATTATTAAATTAGATAAAAGTTTATTAAATTATTAAATCGACCATAGTTTTGTTGATTAAAAAAAAAAGGTTGATACACATATTTCACCAAATTAAAAAATAAAAAAATAAAATATTTTAGTTTTTTGAATTCTTAACACTCACAACACTATGTTCGATTTATTGGAATAGACATGAAATCTGAGCGTTAAAAATAAAATACCTGACACGATTTTTAATTGTTTAAAATCATATTTTTTTCACCATAAATGAATTCGATAAAAATCAGTGGGATCTAATTAATTACAATTTAATTTTTGAAACGGCTTTTTATTTTATTTTTTAAATAATGGTAATTACTATGAAAGAAGAAAAAAAAAAGAAACTGTATAAAATAATGTTTAAGTGATCCCCGAAGAAGGCAAAAAAAAAAAAATACTGTTTACAAGAATAATAATGATTTAGGAATAAAATTAGGAGTTGAAATGTTATAAATTAAAAAGTGTACATATTTTGATATGTCAGATAATTCACAGCAACAAACATGTAACAAAAATGTTTTTGTATATTTTTTCATTTTGAGGGCTACAACCTGAAAGCCCTCCACTCCTCACCTCATAACTCATCAAGCCATTAAAAATTAAATTGTATTCCATTTTAATATAACAAAACAAATAGTAAAAATTCAGCTAAAAAAGGTCGAACGTTATTTTTTATACTAACAATAATGATATTTCGTTTAGAGAAGATAAATGTGAAAACATAAAAAACTACTGAAAGATGATTTAAAATTAAATTATATTTATATTTAGGCCCTGCCGAGGTGCAGCGAACTGACCCATATGAGCTGAACCATATGAGGGGTCCTATATAAGCGGCTAGCTAATTAAAATATATAATGAATGCAACCCTGAGCCCCATCATATCGGATGGGTTAAATGCAAATCCCTCCTCCCGGTGCACAATAAATTCCCGCCAGCGAGGTATTAAATAAAATAAAGACTCATTAATTACCTCCCCCCCTCCTACCTCTGTGCCCTGTAATTGGCCAAGTTTTCATCCATCTCCCTCCCCCCCCCCGGCTATCTCCCATCTCTTCCCGCCCTTCTTAAATCACTCGGGTCTCCTCTCCCAGTTCTACCAGTTCGCATACCTTCCTTCCTAGTCTTCTTTGAAATTTTCTTAAAATAGTGAAAACAATAAATATGAATTTCAATATATTATTCAATTTTTTTTCTTACTGTTGCTATTTTGATTCTTATAAGCGAATACAGACACAGATTACGGAGATTTTTCGCCGTGGCTGTGGTAATCATTATCAAAATATGTATTATTTTTCTATTAATGCCTGATCTCGATCTTTCCTAGTATAAATAATTACCCAGTCATACTGTAAACATGGCAAGACAAATTATTCTTTAGATGTGCTTACAAATTATTCTTTTTGTAGATGGTATGGTTTAACGGTTGATAATGTTTATCTTCATCTGGATCAACAATTTCAGAAGACGAATCACAAAACGTCTCGTTAGACAATTTTATTTGTAGAGTTCTACATGTAAGTAGAACTAGTAATTATTGCGACATTCCAATAAAAAATAATTGAAATTTGGACGTTATCAAATTAATCAATGACAATCTTAAAATAATTTATTCATAAAGATACCGTTAGCAAATTAATATTAATTATGAAAATTATTTTTAAATATGTCGATTTAACATCAATCAGATTAAATTTGAAATTAAAAATTATTTTTAATATATTTTTTTTACATTAATATATTCCTTTACAGATTTAAGTACATATAAGTGCATTATTGAAATAAAAATAAGTGTGAATTGATTTTATTTAAACCTGTCAAATCAAAACAGTATAAGTGCAATACGGCAAAGACATGAGAAAAAGAAGACAAGCTTGCCGTAAACACATGTTTATTGCCAGAAAAACACGCATTGTCTACCGGTTTCCAGTTCTGCCAACTTTCTGTCATTCAACATCTGACCAGTTTAAATCTACTCCCCAAGCTTTTAGCTCTAACTGCCAAGGAATCGCTTCGAATCTCAATGCGTCGACGTAGAGCGGAAGGGGTGTGGCAGATGCATTAAAAAAAAATTGAATAAATCAAAATAATGAAAATATATCTTACTGTTATCAATCCATCTACTCCTGTATATTGAAAAATTCTATTCCCTAGAAAATTTCTTTATGGTTGTTTTATGGGAAATACCCCTAAAATGTCGCAAGAACCTTTTTGTCATTGTTTTTTTTTCCATTCAAAATTAGTGTTAATTATTTGTTATTCTACAAAGCGTCCAATCCTTCCCGTTTCTCTTATCTGTGCATTACTTGTGGTAACAACAATCTTCCAATAAGAAAAAAAAACTTAAACTATGCATAAAAAGCCAAAATTCTGTGCTAGCAAAATAAGAATTCATAGGCAGAGGTGCCCACCGCATCCAAGGTCGATAGCGCATGAAACCAATTCCTCCCAAGATATTTGATTGCTATCATCTTCTTAAAAATAATGCAGTAGAATTTAAAAAAAATGTTGATCATGTACAATTACACATACTATAGTATTTTCCGTGATTCCCCTCGTCTTCTGGATTGAATCTTTTTATTTCGAAATTTTGTAACTCCGACGAAATATACTCCTCTCATAAATTCAAAACAACGTCAAAATGTGCCCCCTCAAAACGCTCGCCATGAAACCAACCATAAATCTAATTAAAAACGAATGAATGACGACATCCAGCGGAAAAACGCATATCAATCGCTATTCAGGTACTCAAGACACCCATGGTGGGAGGATAATGCTGTCTTAATAATTATTATTATTGTTTTATTGATGATATCCTATAATGCACACATAAAATAGAACGGTTATGTAAACGACTGTACAAACTGTTCAAAAAATACATAAACAGTGTTCTTACAATAAAAAAGCACAATGGTTGTCATTTTATTTACAAACATAGAGCAATGTTTATAGACAGTAGGGAAAGGGTTGCAGCTTGACTAAGACAAGAGCAGTGACACCAGTCCCTCGAGATGGCCAACCCTCAGGGAATGCTAAGTAATAGCGTAGCGCCCTAATCCACTCAAACCGGGGGGAGGGGGAAATGGTCCGACAAATTATGATGCCCCCCTCCAGTTTAATTTATTAATAAACCCATCGGGGGGAACACGTCCCTCTCTATTATAGCCAGGCACCTTAGTCTCTTTTATATAGGCCCTCTCTCTCCATCACACGCAACACCATTATTCTGTCTCCTCCCTTCGGAGTTTCTGTGTTTATTTATGTAGTGTTTCTCTTCTCATAATAGTGACGCTTTCGTCACATTTCGAACACTCATAAATAACAAAACTAAAACCCCATTCCGAACATCTTAAAAGCTAATTAGTAAGGTACAATAATCAAACATTTTATTCTTTATTCAAAATGGTTAATTACAATATTTAAATAACAAGAATTTCTTTACCTAACGTTCATTTTATTTTTTAATAGTTAATGTTTAAACTATAAATGGAAAAATCCAAACCATAAAACCTTCAGTCTCTAAAATAACAAATAAATAGCGATTCGACAATGCAGGCAGACAATGCAGAAAATAAAATAATAATTCATTAACAGCCGAAATTTCAACAAGCCATCCATACATATACCTTATTGAAGGAAACGGAAGGTTTCAAGAACGCATTAGAGTAAGGTAATATTGAACAGCTGATTTGAAGGAATGAAAAAAGGAAAAACAAACAATAATTCAGTAAACAAAAAACCAAAAATATATCATAAAAATATGTTAATAACGTTAAATAAATTTAAAAAAAATAAATATAAAAGAAAATGTTCCAAGGTGAATATAACATAGCCACTAAACAATAGCCTATAGAAAATATTTAAAATAATGATATTTAATTTGAGATTTGAAAAATCAATTATTATTGCATCAAAAGTTTAATTTTTTTTAATCAAAAATAGATGTGTAGAATAAATAGCTTTTCAAAGTTAAAAATTTAACAAATAAATAAATTTTATTGTTCAAATTTTGCAATGGGTTATGTGAAAACAAGTCAATAAATCAGATGGAAAATCACAAGGCAATTAACACATATTATTATTATATTCATTATAATTATCCTCAAATAATTTAAGTTATCAAATATTGTTAAGAGACAACATTTGCGTTACACGTTCTCCAAATTCTCAAAACGTTTAATTATTAATAGTGCCCAAATCAGCTGTTTTGACTGACATAGTTTTATTCCTGTCTGAAACCCAATCCAAACTAATTATATTGGATTTAATGCGTTTTGGTGTGAAAAACATTAAAAATAGCAAAAATTACCAAAATTAATTATCCATATTTGCATTTCCACTGCTCAATCTTAATGATTGACTCAATTGCAATGTTATTATTATAATATTTTGAATAAAAAATAATTATGAAATAAAGGCACCTCTCCATGAAAGTAATAAATTTTTTTTTAAAAACCTACTCTCTTCTTGACAATTTATTTAAAACTTGCTATTACATGTGTTTATACTGAACAAGTTATGGACTCAACTAGTTATGTTCTTTTTTTTTTCAATATTATTTAAGAGACGAATCCAATCATAAATTCTATTTCTTATCATAAAACTTTTACGAAGGTGATGTAAAGTAAAATCAAGACTCATTATACAATATCAATAAACTTTATATCATAATATAATATAAGATGTAATAACTCGTCAATCTAGATTTCTGGATGCCTTATACGGGTTATGCAATTTCCAACTCATACATCAACGTCATAATTACTGCGAATCGGAGAGGGAGAGGGGGGAAGCAGCCTGTCATCCATGGTGTATCGAATCTCAAAATAAAATCATTGAATTAGTAAAGTCAATTTGTATGAATATGCACTCAACGGATTGCTAACATGTGTTCATAACCCTCCGTACCAATCATTAAACCTGATCATTTCTGATAATATATTTTTAGAAATTATAAACATTCAGTAAGGTTTGTTGTTAATTATAGAACTAATTGCATGGAATATTTTTTTTTATGTTCAATGATACAACTCTGGATCCGATAAGATTTGAATATCAATGGTGAAATTAACCTTTTCAAAACTGAAATATGTTTTCCTTGTTTTATGAAAATATAAAAAAATTATAAATTCAGAGGAGACTAATCAAACCTTGATATTAACATAACCGTTCCTCCAGATCAATTTCGTTCAAATGCCACAAGAAAAAAAAAATTTAATATAATTTACGACCACGCCTTTTCTGCTAAATTGGTTTCGATATAGAAGGCACTTTTCCGCTAGGATCTCCTTCAATATTTAGAGATATATATTTGCGTAATGGGGCTATTTGGATTTAATCTCGAGGATTGCTTGAATATTCATATCGCGGGAGGGAAAGATTGCCTCTGGATTTTGGGGACTAACGGTGCAGACGTAATCCAGGGGGGTGGCTCCTTATCTTTACGGGATACCAGTGGGTCGGGGGGAGGAGGGAGAGGCGAAGCGAATTTTGGCACAAATTGGATGTGCCAATAAATGGATAGGTTCATCGGGAGGGCCTATTTGTCATCCAAAAAGACCTGGAATATATGGTTTATTTTATGCCTCTTACGAACCGATGGCTAACGAATCGAAGAAACATCCTGGGTCACAGATGGACATCTGAAAGGAAAGAAAAAAAAGTGATCGTAAAAGATACAAAGATGGAGAGAGATTTGAATCTTGTCGGCGAAGGATCGGAATTTTAAACGGGTCACTTTTTCAGTGGATTGGCAATTTTGGTAACATAAATCATAAGACCCTTAATTCGCTGATCATAAATTGGACATGAGAAAATAAACGTAATAAATTGAAAAATATTTAAAGAGAGGAAAGATTTTTATAGCAAAGTATACAATTCAGTAAAACTCGATTCATTGAATTATTACTGGCTAAAAAAAAATGATTACATCCATAACATAAAAAAGAGTAGTATAGTTATCATTATTGTTTCTGTTATTTAAGGGCATGGAATACTTTGTTTATACACTACTAAGTTTTGAAGAATAAAAATAAAAAGTTTTGTAATAAACTGGCTGTAAAACGGAACCCCTGCTTGATTATATGTTATTATAAAACCCGTGAGAGAGCTCGACCACCAAGACAGACAATTATTTATTCTCTTTTAGCCCTCAAACAACGGAGGACCAATTAAATGCGTTGTAGCTAGGATCCAGACATCCAATTATGAGTGAGATGAATCCTGTAACAATCGTACCAGTGTTATTTTCCCACAGTCAGCCATCGCGACCATATTAAAACTCGGCTGTGGAGGGGAGGAACGGATTACAATCGTCGGAATAAATTTTTTTGTTCGCTGCGCCCTCCCTCGACAGAAAATAGAACGAAGGGGTGGGGGTAGGACTGAGTAAACAGCTTAGAGAGATCTGTCCCAATCTCCTGAGGCGTACATAATTCGGCTGACAAAGGAGGCAGCTGCCGGTTTTAATGTATTGTATAGAGAGCATTTATATAGAGTACCAGCAACCCATCTACCATATTATATAGAGGGCATAATAACCAGGAGATAAGGCGACGGGAGGGGTTTCAGTCGCATTTAAAAAATATTCAATTCCCTGTCTATATCTATGCAGGCTCTAGTTGTATCATCTGCCTCCCTGATCGGAACAGAGATAGTCCTCTCAAGAGTTATATTTCTGTATCCGAACGGTTCTAGTGGCTTTTGGACTTCAGGGGTGCGTGTTATCTATACCGGGCCATATGTGTTCGACATGTCAAATTAACATCTGTTTAGCCTGTAAGTGCATGGCAGTATCTTTACAATACTGCTTGCGTCAATTTTTTTTTTTAAATAACTAAGCTCCTAAGAAACATTGAATCCATTTTAATAGATACTGATCAAAATCATGGATATTTATGTTGAGAGTAAAAAAAATAAAATAATAACAATTCGATATTTAATGTTTTACATGAAACCAAAATACGAAGACTTAGAACCAGTTGTACAATAAGTTCAAGCTTGAACTTGACTTGAACTGAAATTGTACAACTGGTCCTTTAAAAGGTGTTAAGTTTTATCTAAATCATTTATGTAGTTTTTGCAATCCGGATCCATAAGAAATGACCATGACGCAACTAATTTTTTTAATATTAATATTATAATCATTTAATGTTTATATTTCTTTCAACCCCGATGTTACAGTTTTAAAAAAATACAAATAAATCTCCTTTCTCGACTACTTTTTTTTTTTTCGAAGTCACACATATACAAATAAATTCCTAAAATAGAATAACCCATCCCTTCCCCCCGACCGTTCTTTGTTTATTTCATATCTATAAGATTTATTAACTTTTTATAGTATAAACAATAAAGAAAAACTAAAGATTACGCCACCGAAAAATAGAGAGGACAAACTGTTTATAGGACCTGGGTATAATAAACAAACTCCCTTACTCTCCCTCCAGTTTTCTGTTGAAGTGTTTGTAAACTCGAGAGTAAAAATAACAGGATGTTAACAGCATCTATACGATATAATTATTGTTGTTTATAACTACCGGCCTAATAGTGCACAGCATCACACCGGCTCGAAATTTTATTGGTTATGATTTCCTATAATCGAGTTAGAGAAATATTTAGTTTGAAGTGAGTGTAGAAATACAATTCCGCTAACTACCTATTTGTTTAGAGCACTAATATTTAAACAGGAAAACACCGACAGTTCTTGAATTTTAAGAAATAAATATATGATATTTGGGGCGGTTAATTTCTAAACCAGATGATCCACTCATTCCACATGAAATTTATATCATAATCCCAAAGATTCTAATTGCACTTTATCTAAATTCATCTCTATTAATCCAAAGTCACAAAGTTCAAAGATGACTCATCCCAGCATTGATTTTGAGTTACCTAGATCAAAAGTAGTAAAATCCAATCTATTATCTTGAAAATTTTGAGTCTAATCTATTTATTATTAAATATATGATTAAACGTCTATTTGAAATTATAATCAAGGCTTGTTACAACATATTTTTTTTACGGATGTGTAAGTAACAAATTGATTTCAAACATTCAATAATCAATCTCGCCAAGCAATGATACTGAAGCGAATTTCTGCAATGAGCCAGCGTTTTCGTATTTGTTCCATTAATCTCTTGAGAAGCCGAAACGAGATTAAGGATTCCGTTGAAGATGAGTGAGAAAGTAGATGACCTTTCGAATGATATATACGGAGAAGTTAGATTCCCATTGCGACACTATTTTAACAGCAAGGTTGTGATTCGATGGCTATTGAGCAATAATTCATAGCATTTAAATCGGCTGAACGGGAAAATTTGTAAACTTTAAATTTGAAGTTTGAAATAAATTTAAATTAAAGATGTTATTTTGTAGGAAAAGACACGATCGTAAAGATATGACAATGGTTATTTTAGAATAAATTTTGTAAAGTTTTTTTGTTTGTATAATTCATGCGAACTGATAGCCTCTATGTCTAGTCGGAGACGAGTCTTGGTCCTGCAAACTCGGTCTTGGTCATGGTCTTGCGCAAGAGTCTCGCAGTAACTTATTAGCTTATTACTGTAGAGATATTGCTGTATTTTTTTAGATAGAATAAATCTAACTAAGCCCGAATGAAGAATTAGAAGAGTTAAATGCAAAAGTATATTGGTTATACCAACTATTTACATATAGTAACTAAAATTGTCAAGTATTAGTAACTATTTTGTCTTAATTTTTATTCAAAAAATCGATTTTTTTACCAGTCTTGGTGTTGGTCTTGTAATAGTTAGGTGGCCTTGGTCTTGGTCTTGCAAAGTGCAACAACAAGACCAATTTTGGGCAACACTATTTATGTCACCAACCAATCGTCAATGATTGAGCATGGTTTAAGAAATAGACTGGAAATATAATTATAAAGATCCTTATAGTGCTATTATACGAGGATTAAATAAAAGTATTATTAATGTAAGTGATTAAAAAATCCACCAAGAGACTGAGATTCGATGTTAGGTCATAATTGGAAAAAAATTCAAGCCTTGTATCTCTAAAATAGGTTATTTTATTAGACCTATATCTCTAAAATATCTAAAGTTAATTATAAAATAACACGTCAAAGTTCCGCCAGTTCAATTCCGCCAATCAGCACAGAAAAGAAAAGAACACCAAGATCACATCACCCAATGATTTTGGGGGGTAGGGAGCTTCAGCCCGAAATATTTATATATATATATATATATATATATATATAACGATAATTATTTTGGAAGAAAGAAAGAAACTAACTACCTATATGAAATGGTGTTTAAGTCCTATTAAATGTAATTAGAAGAACAATAATACTTTTAGAGATAATTTTTTTCATAAAACATAGTTATATTTTACCGTTTTGGGGGGGGGGGGGAGAGTAGATCCGCTTGTGCCCAATGACATTTAATCTCGATAGCATGCGATCGGATGACATGAAATGAAATGAAAATATATTTTATTATTCTGGGACGGTTGTCCCTTTAGAAGAAATTATAAGTACTGAATACTTGTATAAGTGGTCATAAGTAGAGTAAATATTTACAATATTGGTTATTTAAATTGATGTGATCGTAGATTTCTGTTGTTTTCTTTCATAATGATGCTTGAATTGCTGAAATATAGGGTTTATTTTATTCTTAACCTGCATTTTAGATATACAAGGCTGTTTGACTGGAATTTTTCAACTATAACCAAACATAAAAATATCATGTTAAATTAATACATATCGGAGTTTGAAAAGTTCCGTTGGGAACGATGTGTCAGCGAGTTGACAAGTGAAACTTTAATGCATAGGTATACATAAATGGACTTAAGACATAATATAAAAAATGCAACGTATATAGGCATATCATAAGAAATAAGGGATGATTCTACCAATAATAGAGTTTAGAAACGATATAATATGTGAAAGCTATTAGGAAACATCTGATAAATAGGTAATTGCCAATTAGTACATTCCGATGATTCTCTCCGCAGAGGATTCCCTGTAAATATATTCCATCATTAATTTATACAATCCAATCTTAAATAAGAATTTTCATAATTAATTTACCTTAAGAAGTCTAACGCTAAAAGTTATTCAAAGCCATTAAACTGCTGTACTAATAGATACAGAGTCTTTGTAGATTTAGAATAATACCTTGCAATTAGCTAAAGTTTAATATATTTTTTTCTGTTTCTGTTTCAGGTAAGAAAGCTGTGATTCTGGACGGTATTCATATCCTAACACATGGGACGTAGTGCCCAATTAAGAGAACCATTTCAAAGGCGGAATGTAAGTCGCTATCCTCACTCAAGCGTTATAAAAATTCAGGTTTCCCTATTGCTCCGCTACCGTCTCACACCGAAGCGCTCCTTTTAGGGCCCATCGGTGGAGAAAGCCGATTGTTCTGTGGGCTCCTCGCAGTTGAAGAGTTTGTCTGCTAACGAGTATATCTTCCTTACCCTATCCTGTCTTCTTGCCCCTTTACTTTGACTAATGGCAGGATCTCTTTGACTTGAAGATAATTTACCTTCAATTTACTTTCTTCGCCTTTTACAGGCCGACTCGGTAGGAATTGAAATGAGCTCTGGGAGGAAGTTTCCCAGGAAGAGATTTAATTCAATTCCACACAGCCGACTGTCGGTAATCGATTAGTAACTATAGCCGAATCCTGTAAGAGTAGTTTTATAATTAATTTGATTCAATTTTATCTTTCTTCCAAAATTATCAGAATAAGAATAATTTTTCCTGAGTTATACTTTAAATATGCTTATTACTGAAATACAACTACTTTAACTTAAACGAATATCCATCATCATGATTATAATCAAGACTAATATAATATTCTACGAAATCTCAAATATAAAAATTCAAATGCATTGTTCCCAACAAACAATTAAGTTACAATTATAAGAGAGTGGAAGAGAATACGCTTTCCTAAGCGAAGCCCTTAATCGATAGGGTAACCCAATACCTCCAGCTAGAAGACTTATGGCCGCCAGTATCATTTTGCCAATTTTACGGTTGTAAACAAATACCTGTGCCTCCTCGATCGGCCAGGTGGATCGGTGAAGAGGAAGTTGTCCATTAGTATAGTTCCGCTGCCCGCCGCTAATAACCATTACCTCACAACAGGCTCACGGTAATGAGACGAATAATTACTATTTTCCCCAGTCGAGTCTTCCCATAGTATACAAGAGATTGCCATTTGTAAGGGGGTTTTATCCCAGGCCGTTGTGTTTACCTTTCAAAAAGCTTTTAGGTTAACTGCTGGAGGTGTTGGAGGTTCGCAGGGGACCTTCTATTGTCGGCTGCTTTATAGCTGTCGCAGTTTTGGCAATGTTGGCATCAGCATACTCCCACCTTCAGGTGTGATCTCACGAAAATACCTTTCGGAGGTTTTGGGATTTAACAGTATTTTTATTGAAACGTAACGAGACTATCATGTTTAAAACATATCTGAAAAAGGGTTAAGGTAAATTAGTAGATTTACAGGAGAAAAAACACAACACAGAATTAAACTTATCCGAGATGCTAATAGACAATCAGTCCTTCCTAGAAAAAACAAATACTATCAATATCAAACGGATCCAAATCACATTATGCTTTTTCGACTCCACTTTCGGCCATTGGTCTGTTACTAAAGCGCTACCTATTAACCAGATTAAAGCTTAACAAAACGAACAGCTACTGATTTTTCGTTGATATATTCGTTTTAATCAGGAAGCACACGGGGCCGGGCTATATCCCCAATCAGTTGGACCTCCCCTTCTAATCAAGGCTACCATTGGACGGTTTTTTTTTTTTTTTTTTGTTGTCCACTGCGCTCCGGAGTCGGCACTCGCACTTAACACAAACTGAAATGGTTATGCCCGGATTTTCCCCGATACAGATTGGACTTCGTTCCCTGCCCATAAATCCTGGTGTCCTGCCAGAGATTTTTTTTTCCTCGGAAAAATACCGTGTATTCAGCTTCACCTACTTTTTTTTTCGTTATATATGGATGAGGTGATTTTTCCAAACGGCTCTCATTGGACGGGAGAGGTCATTTCACTTGAAAAGAGTTATTACTTCCCAGCTTTTGTTTACCTTTTTATGGGTCCCAGCTCCCGCTCAATGAGCCGAAATCGGAATTATTCGTCAGCACATTACGTAGATTGACTCCTCTGTACGACAATTTTGTCATTTGCATTCGGTGATTACAATAATATATTCTTTTATTTATCTTGTCGCACTTGCTTCAAAGATGGTTAACATAATTAGTATTTATTTAATTATATTACACAGTCATGACAGCTATACACTTGCTATTTACAAAGAAGGCTTTCCGATGATTCATGACGACGCAGGACGAGATGGAAGGATACCCTGGAAATCCTCGTGTGCCCAGGACGATGCCGAGGCGACACGAAGAACCTGGGACACGATGTAAATCGCGGAATATGGAATATCTAACCGAGCTCACGACTCCGTATCACGGACTCGGGTAATTATTCGACACTGCATAAATATTTAGGTTTGGTCCCTTTGTATCCCCGGAAACTTAACAGATATGGATCTCTTCACAACTGCATAATCCGGGAAACCCTCACAACCGGCACCCTATTATATTGTAATAGGGTCCTTTGCTATTTTAAATATATTTTATTTTAGAACATATTTTGCATCTTACAATACTATAACAATAAACAATAATTTGAATCATTTTTTTTTTAAATTATTTTTGAAAATAAATTTACTCATCGGGAGGGGATTTAATATTGTTCTCCGTTAAATTTATTTATAATTAATTATGGCAGAAGTCATTAAGTAACATTTTATAAATTTAAATAAATAAGAACTTTCATGAATTTACCCTTTGTGAAATCACAAAATTTACTGGTGAAATTTACTGGGCTGCTAGACGTCGCATGGCCGAAAGAGCTCAAGACGATCAAGGCATAAGATAAAAAAAAAAACTATAGTTCGTATAAAAGGTTTTCGGTCATTTTTATACACTTTATATTATTTTTTTGCAATCTAGATATAATAATTCAACCATCAATGTGTATAGTTAATATTCTACACAATGATAATTGAATATTTCTCAGTTTCTATAAAAAATGTAACTAAGTATGAGTGTTTTTTACGATTTTTTATATTTTATTCGAGAGGTTCATCATTTTTCTTTTTTTTTTTAATTGTCTTATTCTATATATGATGTCAATGTGTTAAACAAAGCTCTAATACTTAGTGCCCTCAATGAAGTATGGGAGAATGTAGTATTTCTATAAAAAAATATAAAATTAAATTAAAAATACTAAATAACACTCGTATATTATGAGGGGTGGTTAGGTGGTAAGCACTCTTAAAATATTTTTCGTTCTTTCATAGCAGTATAAAAAATAGCTTTTCAGTTGTGAATAGGATGATTGAAGTATTAAATTTATTGTTGGAAGATACTCGGCGGTTGTAGCCAGTGAAAAACGCGGATAAAAATATTTTTTAAACATATATATATGTTTTTTATATTTGTATTTGTGTTTTCTCACTGACTGCATATCTATATAACTTTCCATCCATATTACAAGCAGTTAACTATGTCTTAACCGATATTACACGTATGTTTTAAAATATCCATGTAATGTTGATGTTTTACTGTTCTCTGTACTCCTTTTAAATATAAACCGCGATGCCCTGAAAGTGGGTCCCATTAAATCAACTATTCTTGCGGACAACCCCGAAGACTTTAGTAGTAGGAAGCACCACCCGGCAGCAGTAATTGAATAACAGATGCTACTACGAATTGACTCCAATTTTTAAAATAATGATCACACGTACGTGTAGGGTCTTGTACCGCGCGCGGAATAGCAATGGATTCAAACAATAGTTGTTCCCAGTAAAGGCCGTGTGAAGTGGTAAGGCCGCCGGAGAGCCTTGTGGACGAATGACAATTGACTCCGAGGATCGGTGGAATAATAAATCTACCAAGGGGACCGAAATAACGAAAATGAATCTCAAATAGCCAATAATCTTGGAGAATTTCTAAAATATAAAGTACAAGAAAAATTTAGAACGTACACTTAGTTCAAGAATCAGGAATTATAATTCCAAATCTTCTCCAAGCCATATCAAAAAGTTTCTTAAATCAATATTATTAAATGAGTATATTCTTTAAATTAGGCATAGATATCGTATCTATTTTATAGATTAAACTATAGATTTGGGACTGCGCCCTCCTTAAGTTGGCTGCGACCTCCAAACTTTTCATTTTTTAATTATTTACGTTACGAAAATTTGAAAATCAATATAATTAAGTTGAATATATGTATATGGCTGTGTGTTTTTAGTGATATATAAAAATAGGAACAGTAAGTGTTGCGGCCTCCATTAGGCCTTAAACTTACTGCGGTCTCTAATAATAAAAAGGTCCCCATGAATCAAATTATAAAAATTCCAAATAATAATCTAATTTTAAGGCGTTATTCATAAAAAATCTCTACTTTTTTTTTGTTTAAAGGATATTTCTTAATATGGTCTTATGAACACTAAAGTACTCTCAAAGTGATAATGTAAAAAATAATTTCAGGAGATATCTAATTTAGGTGTGTTTAAAATTTTTAAAAATTAAAAAATTTTCTAGAAACAAATATTTTATGTTCACTTTAATTAATCGCTCATTCTTCCTATATATTTTAGATATATACTGTGCAATACATGAATGTAATTAATTAGTCATCTTTCACTATTTAAACTTTATTTAGTTAATATTAAATAATGTTAATAATAATAATAATTCATAAAGACGTCTTTTCAACTTTAATTTCGATGATTTAGCTCTGAGAAAGTCCGAAGCACATTTCGGGAGCCAATAAAAACGCGACTTACTTCTGTACATCAACCACAGAGCCGTGTATAACAACATATCAGCGTAAAGTATTCTGTCTAATTAAAATATAAGGTGCTCGCTTTGAGCACGGATACCAGCTGCTGTATCACGAACTCTGGCTTTCGTGAGTGAAAGTACAGAAGCAATGTGAAATTCGTGAGGATACTTTTACCAATCCTAATTATCTAGTGAAAAATCATACCGGTAATTATTTAGTTTGAGCAGAATCTGGATAATATCGAGGGTGGATTTAAGAGATCTATGAGTTCAGGGACTACCTCGTAGCCGGAGAAGTGTTGGACTGCGACGGTTCACAACCTTGGGATAGAGTTTATCTTTTTTGAAATAGTACTGTTGAAAGAGCATATCCAGCGGACTGTCACGATCGTGTAATCTCAGATATCGACTAAGGATATTACATACATAGGTACGTTTCGAATTATGCATTGAAAAAGCATTAGACTCTGCCATACATTACCCGATCAAATCTACTATGATTGAAGTAATTAGGGTTTGATGCAAGGATTCAAAGCATATTAGTGTATAGTTTATCATAAGAGACAATATTTTAATATTAAAAATTATTATTACTTTTTCTTTAATATATATTTTTATAACTAAGTACAATTACGTGTATTTCAATTTTCATTTGTTTTGACTCAATGCATTAATAGTGTTGCCCAAAATTGCACTTTGAAAGACCAAGACCAAGGCCGCCTAACTGTTGGAAGACCAAGACCAGAACTGGTAAAAAAAAATCGATTTTTTAAATAATAATTAATTCAAAATAGTTACTAATACTTGACAAACTTAGTTACTATATGTTAATAATTGGTAATATGCTTTTGCATTTAACTACTCTAATTTTTCATTCAGGCTTAGTTAGGTTTCTCCTATCTAAAAAATTACAATAATATCTCTATAGTAGTAGGCTAATAAGTAACTGCCAGACTGTTGCGAGAATCATGCGCAAGACCAAGACCACGACCAAGACTGAGTTTGCAAGACCAAAACTCGCTTCGGTCTAGCATTTGGGCAACACATTTGGGCATTACATACTGGCATAAGATCTTATCATTATTAAATCTTTAAATAAATAATGGTGAAGATGCTGTTAACCTTATATCGAATGGAAGGAGAATTTAGTGAGAAGGTGCTGTCATAAAAGAAATTATATCACAAAGAAATAAAAAGTCATATTTTATTGTGATCCGATTTTTCGACCCAAGTTCGGCCATCATCAGAATCTAAATAAAATCATCTAAGTAAAAAACAAAATAATAACCAGCAATAAAAAAACTTATAACAATAATATATAAAAATATATATCAAAACAGTAAGAAATTATTGTAAACGACTTGGCCACAACTGTCATGTCCATCAGGATACGACTGAAAAGGATGATCAGAATGCTTCCTGAATTAAGGAAGCAAATAGAGACCAGGTTGAGGTATTTCTGGGTACTATACTTCCTCATCCGATTTTTCAAATTCTCTAAAAGAACTCCTCTACTTATTTTCAAATTCATGAATGGTGCTGATTACGATTTTTTTTACGAAAGTTTCTTAAGTAAAACAAAAAATCCTTCCATGATAGACCTAAACTGAGAAAATGGGTGTTAAAATTTAAAAGAAAACTTTATGATATAATCGGCAGTAAGTCGTGCAGAGGAAGTGAGCGAGATATGACTCAATTATCTAATGGCAACAAAATGGTTACACGGTTGTTATTAAAAAAAAAATCTATGAAGTTAAAGAGCGTTGAGATGACACGATAAGAGCTCGCGTGCTGATGATTATGATAGGCCAAGCGATGAAAGGAAGTCAGAAATATGCACTAACAGGTGGCGGTAGATATGGGCCGGAAACCATTGCCTCAGCAATTAGTATCATATCCACCAGGCGGTGACCGCACTTTACCTCAGAGGTAATTAGAACTGTGCTCATTTCCTCTAATTTATATATCCGCATATATAACCTCTAATGTATCCAGCTAATGTATCGGGGGTGATGTATTTGGGTAATTAAGAGGGCAGGAGCCGCCGTGAAAGGCTAACGTATGTGCTTAGTATGCACCCTCGCCCCCGTCACACCCCCCTGGTAACTGATATACTGACAAACGGTCTCCAAGTGTCTGTTCACACAGCATGATATCATTTTCTGTTTGGGATCTGTTCGCACCTCAAGTGCTTCGTTGTGTCAAGCTCTTTGATATCGAATTTTTATTGTCCGGGGTGTCGTCTTTCTTAGGGGATCTCGCTGTCGATATCTTGCCATGAAATGAATTATGAGACTTCAAATTCAAAGCAGAACTTGATAATTTATCTGTGAACGAGTTGAAAGTGAGCTACATAGTATAATTAACAAAATAAAGAGAAATGTTTATACTTTAAATATAAAATAATCGTGAGAAGGAGTTAATCGGAGGAGGGGAGGGAGCGGTCAAATAAATACTAAATTAAAATATATTAATCATTTAATTTTTGCCAACGTTTTGACCCACTTTGCAGGTCGTCTTCAGGATCTAAAAAAAATACAAAACATGTTGAAAATAAAAAATAAATATAAGTAGATATAAAATAAGAAGAAGTTGTCAGATACAGAAATAATAACATTTATCTTACAGTTGTTATGAAATAATAACATTTATTTCTGTATCTGACAACTTCTTCTTATTTTATATCTACTTATATTAATTTTTTATTTTCAACATGTTTTGTATCTTTTGTAGCCCTGAAGACGACCTGCAAAGTGGGTCGAAACGTCAACAAAAATTAAATAATTACTATATTTTAATTTAATATTTATTTGACCGCACCCCCGGATTAACTCCTTATCATATTATATCAACGGTCAACCATCCCTACATCACTATAAAATAATCGTATTGGACATTTATTATTTGACCGTATGCATAATCAGCAGTAGCGAATTCAGGATTTAATTTTGGTGAAGGTTTTCTATTCCTTCTATAAAGTTAATTACTTTGGAAGAAAAAACTAGTAGACATGAAGTATTATGGCTTCTTAGTGGTTTTTAGGGATGGTTTTTTCCTGACAAGGAGTTACATTTAGTAAGTGTAAGTGGTTTACTTAAAAAAAGAAAGAGAGATTATGATTGCTTAAGTGTACTCAGACCATTCATAGAAATCATTATGGACCATTGATTTTTCCATTTTGGAGACTTCAGTCTAAAAGCCCCCTTTACTCTTCTAACTCCCATCTCGCCATAGATTCACCAGTAATAATAAGGGAAGATATTGGACGAGTGTATTCAAGAAATGGATCTCAAATAGTGAAAACTATTCATTGAATGCCAACCTTTTTGACATCAAAGAGTGAGTTCTCGACCTTAATGATGAGACTACCTGCACTCCTTCACTTAAATAATGACACTGGAACGAATTTTAACTTTGGCAAAATTTATAATTATTTAGCTATACTCAATAACAGAAAAATGTTTAACATTTTAAATTAATCTTTCTTCTTCTGTTTCTCCACGGCAATCAAAATAAAAAAAAATCAATCATCAGTAAATCAGATAGCTTGTTGAAGATTTAACTTAGTTGTTCTGAGAAATAAGATAAAAGGTATATAAGGCAATACATCCTGTCATCTCTCATCTCGAAAAGTAAAACAAATATTTTAACTCAAATAAATTACTTGTTCTTCGAGGAGTAAAATAGGTAAACGAATTCTAAGGTATGACAATGACACTTTTATTGAGAAATTGTTATTCAACATTAGTGTGTTTTTTTTTGTTTTTTTTATAAAATGTACACAAACTTCTAGTATATCGAAACTACTTCGAATCTTAAGGATAGCTCGAGGAGAGGAAGGGATCCAGACACACAGAAAGAAATTACCATTACGCTTACAACACGGCAAGATCTACAGATGTAGATTAGAGTATACGTCTGGGGGGAGTTTTGTCTATCTCATTAAGATTATCTTGAGGAATTCATAAAAACCACAAGCATGGCCGATCCGACAGTTTTCGGAAGTGTCTACACGGACGAAGCGTACATAAGCTGTGCGCATAACCAGCGGCGCATGACTACCAACAACGATCACTATCTCCCGCTTGCATACTCTCACAATTCAACGGCTGGAATTGTTTCATTAACATTTATTTATTATATTTGTACAACGTTTACATAATTAATTCGACGCTGGGAGTGTGGGGTGTGATGGGTAGGGGGGAATTCGGCAGGGGGGCGTGGATTTCCTATCGGGGGTGAATTATTAAAATTTGGGAATTATTTAAATCAGCTGTAACGCTCTTTCTCCACGGCCAAAATAAAATACGCCGGTTGATTGCATTCAAATAATTTTGTATTTATTTATTTTATGAGCGCACTCTCCTGCAAATGTAATGAGCTAATGGAAGCCAATATAGGTGGAATGAATTTATACGGAACTGTCTTCGTTTAATGTACCGTTTTGTTGTGTTTATTTACGGCGCGATAAGTTCGAAAATTCGAGATAATTTTATCTAAGCATCAATATTTCATAATTTTCATGAAATTAAGAAATTAGAAATTTTATATAATCGTAAAAATGTTGACACATTTGGTGACTAGAAAAATCATCAAAAATAAACTTATCACCAAGAGTTATTGAAACATTAATAATAGTCTTATAAACCTACCAACTACTTGTTCAAATTCATATTAATGAACTTTCCACTCAGGTTTGATCATTTTATTGTGAGTTCAAGTTGGTTAGTGTTCTGTCTAAATAAGGAGAAACATGAGCAAAGGCAGTTTAAACATATTTTTAACTATGAAAGGAGTGCCGACAATTTGATATTAATTCCTAAAATTGTCGGTAACGAACCATACCAAACACCAAATGTCACGGCTAGAAATGTCTGTAGTGCTGTGTCAGCAGAGAAGTGCTCTTAACAATGAGTCAAATTATGATTCATTATTCATCTAACCTATTTAGCAACAACCTAAAAAGTAAAATACTTCAAATTGTATATCATATAGACCTAAAATTTAGTTTTCTATTGTAAACATTAGTTCCTCCTATAAAATGAATAAAGTAAATAGAAATCTGAAGGATTTCGAAGTATAATTGAAAATTTAGACAATTTTTAAATATTTCCAATTGACGGTTCGAATTAATTGTCCTTCTAAGATATCTATATTGAATTACGATATTATTCGAGGCAAACAAACAGAATGTTTGTTCATATCAGCTGATAGTCCGTGTTAGTTTATGCATAGATAGTGTACTATCTTATTTGTGTTTTCATTGTGTCAGGAATTTCATTAGTGCATTTAAATAAGTTATTTTTAATCTTTTTTGGTTTTTTTTTTCCTGTGAAACTCCGAACACTTATTTTTCTATATAAAATATTGTTTATTTACTTAATTCAAGCTATTTTTTTTAATTTGTTTTTGCGTACATATACCACCTCTTCTAGGGATCCTCTACCGTCTTGAATAAATCTGGATACCAATACAAATACACCGAAGCGAACACGAACACGCGATCTCATTCGCACCGCAGCTGATATACGAGCCTTAAGATGGCGACGGTATCGACCCGCCGGACACTGGACACCGCTCCAAACCCCTCGCTTCTATTTTCTTACCTTTTTTTTTTAATCTCTTTTATGGGTTCGCTTAAACTGGTGCAGAAAGGAGTATTTGTATTATGCGCTCGGAATATTTAAAAAAGGATCTGAATTTTCTTTTTAAAAATCGAATATGCAGTACCTATTGATTTAAAAAATAAATTTGTGCATCAAAAATATTTCATGCCCTAAAATCATATGATTCAAATTCGACAAGAAAAAAAAATCTGTTGAATATTTTCAGATATTCAACACTGTTGAATAAACCCATGACATAATCTTTTTAATAATTATATTGTTAACAATAATTTGTTATCACCCTTGTTTAGACATTCAGACATGACAAGTTGGGATTTAGAAAGTATTTTTTCTACATTCAGTTTCAGTTACTGTATATAAAAAAAAATACAGTGATTTTAAATTATTTGCTATTTATGGAAATGCAAAGATTACATTCAAGGAAAAATAAGTATAATAAATGTAGAGATAATAAGCGATTGGCCGATTTGGAAGGATGTGTTTTACATAACAGCCTGGTAAAACTTCTCCTCGAGCGCCTACAACCTCAGTGACGATTAGATCGTTGGCGGACATACCTTCATAGGATTTTTTTTTCTTGTGTTGAGGTCCATAATTCATATTTTCAGTTTGGTCAATTAACCCTGAAACACTCTGTATAGTGTATAGCGTATTGGTCCTGATAGTGATGGGGTGAAATAGTCCAGTAAGTGGTTGTTATGTTTCTTTTGGCCAACTCCTGACGACTAAAAATAAATATTAACTGACCCAGGAAGAAATCTTACCCACAAAGTTTAGAACCCATATGGGTATTTCAGATACCCAACATGAATGTCAGCTACCCCAACGTGGTCTGGCATCACTTCCTCTTATCAGAACTATAAATGGACAAGCGATTAACCTGGAACTTGCCGACAGGACTAAAATGACAATGAACTAATCATTGTTTTCAGTTAATTCGAACTTTAGGTTTTAAGCTTCACTAAACCACCGAATTTCTACAATCTTTGCTATCTTCATCCTTAGTAAATCCTAAATATTTCATATTAAACCGCAAATAAAATCATTCATATTGTAGTAAGTTGGTCGACAATTCTACGTATCATGGGTGATAAATATTCAGGACGCAGTCATTATAAAGTTTTTATTGGTGACGACGTTTCAATCCAAACATGTGGGACATCATCGGGGCGTGTTTCGAGTATTGAAAGTATTCAAGTGCACGTATACGTATACGTTTTTTTTTTTGTTTTTTTTTATCACAATACCGCTATATTTAAACTAAACATATAAAAGCTTACCGAATCAGATAAGATGTATACAATTTAAACATATTCCAGTTTTAGTTGCGATTGGAATAATGTGTATTACCCACAAGCTGGTCAAGCTTCTCAACAATTTATTTGTATTACTAACAGCTTTGACACCAAACTGCTTTAATCTATTAGTTATTTAACTGGAAGATTTAACGTACCGCGTGCTTTCTCTTTTTGCCGCAAATGGTCAACGTCTTGTCAACCCCTGACGTAGTGGCCTATTAGATACTTGGTTACCATTTGAGTTAACTTTAATTATGGATTCATAAATATCTTTACTGGTTGCCATTATTTAAATTTTGCATTCCTATACTGTAACAGTTAAGCAACTTCTTAACGTGGTCTGAGTGATAAGTAATATATTAGTTAAAAGATTGTCATAATACTTTATTATTTGTAAAAAGAAAATAAATAAATAATTTCTTCGCTAAAATTTATATTCATTGATTAAAAGTAAGTAATATCCAATGGTTATATAAAATTCTCAAATAAAATAATTACAAAACAAAGATAAGTTCCTTACCCTTAAATTATTAACTCCCCTTTTAGATAAGAGCTCGCCTTCTAATACTCTAAACTGGCTAGACAACTTGTTCGAGCATATTCTTATGTAAATACAAATTATATAGCAATGTACGTTTCGAACTTCACAGGAAAAAATTAAAATTATTTATAAATCAAATGGACGGATATAGAACTCCCCTACATTGGTCGGTTAAACGAAGATCTGATTGAACTAAATTGCTTGTTGATGGAAGTATTGTTTCCATATAATGGACCTACCCAATAATACCGTATATTATTTTTATTTTGATTTCCCTATATTTCTCTCCCCTGGTGATGATGAAAACAAAATTCCAATTATATCCAATGAATATTAAATTGAGCTGCCAATTTATATTTCTAAAGCTTACACCATTGAAATTTATTTTTGAGGCGAACTTCATTCATTCGATATTGAACTTATTTACTGTTCGATCCCGAGATAATATTTTATATGAATATTATCTCCGAAATAATAGCTCTAGTTATGAATATGTCATTTATATCCCTCATGGTAAAATTAAATAACTAACTCGTGTTTTAAATATAAAATAAATCGTTTATTCTGATCTTAAACCTAAAAAAGAAACTTTCTATAATGCAATTCTATAGTATAAAAAATACAAAAAACAAAATACTGAGACCTTAAATATAGAAGCCCAAATTACGTTCAACGCACTACTTGATTATTATTATTATATACTAAAATTAATTTTAAAATATTAAATAAATTTGGTAAGAAATAATTACACAATACCTTTCTTGCTTTTTCGTTGAACTTTATTTCACTCTTATTTTTTATAATGATATCCTTGAATTAAAAAAAAATAATAATAATAAACACACAAAACCAAGCGACTAAAGCATAAATTTCTTCAAAATATTCAGCAGTGATTATGGCTGTGAAAAATTAAATGGTGTATTGAATATCAACTTAAAAACTAATATTTTCGCTTCCAATTTATCGTAAGAGATTCATACAGTTTTATGCGTATGAGACTAATAACACTTTATTTAAAGATGAAATCAGTATATTCTGTTTCTCCATTAAACGTTTTATTGAAATAATTAATTAGATATGAAGAAGCAGACAATTTTATGGCATTCATTAATCTTAAAAATAAATGCATGCGCGTGTGGGTGCAAACCTGTTCCCTGGAATGAAATTAAAATGAATGAATATGCGTCATTTCGGTTTGCGCTGTTAAGCGACTTTGAAATTCACTCTAATAATTTATGGGAGAAGAAAAAGATTGTATCGAATAAATAAAGATCGTTACCGAAGTTTCGAAAAGAGCTGATGAGATATACTCAATACTAAATACTCAGTTGTAAAGCTAATCTCGACCTTTTCTTAAAAGAGGATAAGCTTAAGTATATTCTTAAAACAGACGGTTCAGCAGGTCTTCTGAAAGATCTCGGAGAAAGGGTGCGACAGATCCATCTAAATGGAAGAGAATAATACGGGAGGACACCATTGAGCGGTGGAATAGACAGTGGGTAACTACTCATAAAGGCCTTAAGAAACAATATTTTCCTATCGTCTATTCAAGGTTAAGAGCGAAATGGGTTCTCCCTGATTATCGGGTGTCACAATTCCCCACAGGGCATGGAGGGTTTTGCGGCAAGCTTCATGGCTTTGGAAAATTAATTAACCCCCTATGTCCCTATTGTGGTGTTCCAGAAACTGCTGAGCATGTCCTTACAACTTGCATTTTTTTTAGACAAAATGGGCCAAACAACTGAGAGAAACCGGACTCTATATCAACACGGAGGAGGATTTCCCTCAGTCAGTAAGGAATGATAACTACCCGTACTACGAATCTTTCGTGTACGGTTGGAAGGAATTAGTGGGGGTTGATCATTTCATGGGGGCAGAGAGACAAGAAAAGATAAAAAAAAAAAAAGCTAAGATGTTAAATCCCTTAGACATGCGCAGTTTGTGTTAATTGTCACTCCACTATCGCTCACACAAATCGCCACTTCCTACTTCACTTTTCAACCCCCTCCCTTATTCCCGCCCCGGGGGTGTCTGTTCCTGAATATTAACTGATTCCGATAAGCGCCACGCTAGCTTCTATTTAGGCGGTTCTCGCAAAGCTTCTGAATTTGGTTATAGTTCTCATTAGTTACTGTCATGTTGTGCTTCGAGGAGGTATATCTTTCTTCATATTAAAAAAAACAAAAACATTTTAAGTAATTGAGAATGTATAAATAATAATTAGAATTTGAGAAAAAACTGATAAATAATAAAATTCCAACACTTTTTCAAGAGCATACCAATTGGAACTGTCCATTTGTCCCCACCCATACATTAATTGTTTTTGTTTTTTTAAGAGTACTTACTTGACGCAAATTGATTTTTTTTTTTTTTTTTAATCGATACCTTTACCTCGCCATTTCTGGCATATGTGGAAAGGAGGAGGGAGGGTTGTTCTCTTGTTGAAGCCCAGATTCATTCTATGGGCCCGCCATAATGAATAAATAAATTTTAACCAGCACAGGCCAGATTTGAAACGGCGTCGTTAGACTCGAGAACATTCATCAATACCTCGTGGATTAATATTTTGTCAATCAATTCTCTAGAAGAACGAACAACAAAACATTAGATTTATAATCCCTAGATCTATATATCCTCTCCCATAAAACCAATTGCTTAAGAAATCCTTCGCCATTCGTGCTACCTCCTTTTGGAACTCCTTATTTATACACACATTAATTCTCGTTCGAAAATTCCTTCAAACAACGCCTAATTCATATTCAATCTTCCACAACCATGTAAGAATTTTTAAATTTTCTAATTAAAATTACTTATTGACAGTTAACGAATGCTATTTTATACTTTTTTTTTTTTGTATCTTTGTTTTATTTTTACATACCTGATTGATGTACATATTCCTTTAACTTTGTCATTATTCTGAGAGGAGTTTAGTCCTAAAATAAAATTTCCTTCATTCAATCAAACCGAATCCCCAGCAAACATATAATCGAACTATGCAGTAATAAATAAAATTGATGTTCTCAGAGCGTCACTGATTTTCGGCTCTCCGTTATGGATAAACTGATCTATCAAAATACCTCGAGCCCCTCGGCGTCCGTTAAAGAGAGCGACTTCAATACTCTTAAATTATTTAAGACTTTATGAGAATTATAAAGTTGTCCGCTATGGAGTATTATCCGATAAGAGAAGTTTCACTATATACTAGAGTCTTCATCCTTCCCCACCCCCTTCAATATTTGAGACACAAAGACGGCCATGGTCAAGGAAAACACAACTTTTTGATTACCGTCCGTAAAAGCTCACACTAAGCATCGATTCTTTCAGTAAATGAAAAAATCTTAGTTGTAGGACGCCTGTAGGTAAGTGTATAAGGCAATGATAATAAAATACTTGAATTTGAGTTTAACAACGCAGAGACAGGGAAGAGATGTTACACTACACCCAGGAGCAGAACATACATAAGCCCTCCAGCAGTTGGCTAACTAACCTTTCGTAGTTTACAGGTTATCTCTTACGATAATGACAGTTATAAATGCTACCAACTGGTTCTCTCGCTCTCCGCTCAATATCCTGGTATGCAAACTGCGCTCTCAGATAGGATTTATTATTTTCCAACAGTCGCGAGCAACGGCTCTTTCTCTGTAATTACCACGAGGAGGGATGGAAAATATATATATTGGGCGATTTTAAAATAAAGAGCTGATATGAATCTTAATAGCGGCTTAAAATGGTAATAAAAAGTTTAAGTAATATATAAAATGTAATGATGGCTTATGTAAGTCGGAAAAATTATCAATACTTCCATATTATATGCAAGTCAATTTGTAAATTGAAACCAAAGTTCAATACACTCAATATTAATATATAAAAAAATAATAGTAAATTTTTAAAAAAATCAGTTTTAAATTGATATAACGCTAGCAACCAGTATGCTCCACATCAATCTTGAACTACCGTTCCCAATTCATAGAATAAAGTTGTTATATATATATATATATGCCTTTTTGCCTCAAATATTGAAGGGAGTGGGGAAGGATGATGACTATAGTATATAGTGAAACTTCTCTTATGGGATAATACTCTATAGCGGACAACTTTATAATTCTCATAAAGTCTTAAATAATTTAAGAGTATTGAAGTCGCTCTCTTTAACGGACGCCTAGGGACTCGATGTATTTTGATAGATCAGTTTATCCATAACGGAGAGCCGAAAATCAGTGACGCTCTGAGAACATCAATTTTATTTATTACTGCATAGTTCGATTATATGTGTACTGGGGATTCGGTTTGATTGAATGAAGGGTAATTTTATTTTAGGACTAAAGTCCTCTAAGAATAATGACAAAGTTAAGGAATATGTACATGAATCAGGTATGTAAAAGTAAAACAAAGATACAAAAAAAAAAAGTATAAAATAGCATTTTTGAACTGTCAATAAGAAAATTTTAATTAGAAAATTTAAAAATTCTTACATGGTTGTGGAAGATTGAATGTGAATTAGGCGTTGTTTGAAGGAATTTTTAAACGAGAATTAATGTATATATATATACATATATATATATATATATATATATATATATATATATATATGCCAACTATCTACTAACAGTTTTTTTTTTAATGATATTGGCCGTATTACCGAGGAGTTGATCTGGAGTCCTTTCAATAAACAGTTACTTTATACTATAGCTGCGTCTATCTCATTAGCCTTCGTTTCAACATGCGTTGTAATTCTTCATCAGGCCTAAAAAAAAGAAATATAAAAAAAAGTATCATTCTATGTTACATTAGTACAAGATACAAGAAATCAGTAACATATATCTATTATAAATATCAAATTAATATTTGAAATTATAGTGGGTAGAAAGTGAAATGAGTATAAAAGAGTAAAATAATTTACAACATTGATGGAAATGCAAGCAATAAGATTGTTCTTAAAAAAATATTTTTTTTTGTACCTTGTACCAATTAACTATTTATTTTTTTTTTTTTATTCTTTCTGCCCTAATATATCTTACTACATAGGTCGAATAGTAGGCTGACGAAATAAACGCACGGTAATATATAGTGTGTTACTTTTTATTTAATATTTTAGAAATTTGTTTTTCATGTTAGAATTTTTTTAAAAACTTATCCAACAATCGATAAGTTGTGAACAATCGAAGAATCACAATTATATCCCAAAAAAAAAATATAAAATAAAATCTCCATAATTATTTCGAAAAATCCTTTATTTACTTTAAAACCCAGTCTCATAAAAAAGTAATTTCAATTAGGTATGTTGTAGTGAATTTATAAATAGTGTAAAAATATTAAAATGGATTCCGAGCTAAGCATTTAGTGCCGCCGATAATTGAAATTACTGGATCCAGTCGAGTTTTTAATAACGTTGATTTAACGAGTCTGCCCCTCGCATGTTAATTATTTTCATTTACCAGTTGAGATATTGCGAGCAATTACTGTTAATTAAACGTTAACAATAGGATAGAAATTAATTTACCAGTCCTCGGTTAGGGAGTTATATATGGCGGAGGAGTTTGGACTAGGTGAGTTGCGGCCGATAAGGAGATAGGCGAGTTGACAGCTGAGCTCACGCTAGAGATTATCTGATAATGGAAATGATTAAATGTTGAGATTGAGAGTTTTTGGGCTCACATTGTTTTTTATAGTGCCTCCTTACTTAGTTTCTACGTAATAAGTATTCCAAGGCATTTTTTTGTTATTAAGTAAACCATAATATTAGACTTATAATATAATTTTGCGCAAAGAAACTGGACCTTCAGTATTACATATCTTGATAAAGGCAAGGAGGTTAAGATGGGAGAAACATGAAGCTGAGGACCCCTCCTTACTGCAATAGATGCGATAAGAGACGCATGCAAAGCAAAAAACCAGAAGTATTGATAGAACCAACTGTGTTACTGCTAATCTACATCCAGCAAATTAGAATGTAGTAGCCCAAAATATCCTGGGGTGGAGAAGATTCAAGCAGCCAAAGATCAATAAGATCTATTAAAGGAACCAAACAAATAAAATATACTATCAGAACTATTGATATTTTTTGAGAAATTTTAACTATTTCTAAAAAAAAAGTTAAGTAGTTGATCATGTCTCTTCTTCATACAACCTTCATGCGCTTAACGACTGGTCAAGAATATACTTTATTGTCAGGTATTGTGCGCTAAAATAAGCGTATGTATTAATATTATATAAATTAATATAATTTAAAAAACGTCGGCATTAATATCTATTCACATGTTTACCTATTTAACAAAACGAAAACTAAATACATTGACTAGAATCAGTTGACTAATGATAGGTATCATTTGATATCTTGCAATAGCCGATTTATTCTTCAAACATTGTTAACAAATCTTTCATCAGAACATTTTTCAAAAGTGTAAATTAAAGGCTAATCCTGATCACTCCTCACAGTCAAAGTTGAGGATTAAGATTGAATAAAGATAAACCCATTGACGGAAACACTTATAGGACCCCGACAAAGAGTATAAGCAGGACAAATGGAGAGACTTGAACGCTGTCTACAAGACGAAAGGTGATAACGCGACGAAGACAAGGTTTTAATCCCGCCCGTCCGAGGCTAAATTAACTCTTCCAGTGAGACATTTACTGCTCGGCAAACACCGTCCGACGTCGTAAAAGCCCGCACTTGCATATCTTGGGAATGATCCGCTTCTGTTATCCTTCTAAATCCTCTTGTTCGGCGAAGTCTTTGGGGTCTGGCACCTGCGACCTCAGCAAATTGGGCACCTGCGTCCGTGGTGGCACCCCAGGCCTATCTCCAAAAAGGGGGCGGTTTATGAGACTTTTACGATTCCTGAATTAGAATTGCAGATATACGAATGTATCCTTATGTTTGCACTACGTGGACAAGAGGGAACATAATCAACAGCAATACAAATCCGATCTGTGTGAGATGGTTTTATTATCGTTTCACGATTAAAAATATCTTGGGAGAACTACCATACTGTGGTATTCTTCTATAAGGAGTAATTTAAAGAATGAACTTGAGATTAAGTTGTCTAAATGTCTGAAGACTGGTTATGTTTTAATAGATGAATAGTTATTTTAAAAAATCTGAAATCGTTAATACCAATTTCTTCATTCATCGACCTGATCTATCTGATAAATAACTATTTTTTTATTTGATTTAATAGTAGTTATAAAGAATCAGTTGATCAGTTAAAATTTATATAATTTATTCTAGTATTTAATTAGAAAAAGTTACTTGCTACAAATATCTTTCCTTCGTTGCCTCCTTTCCCTTCCCCAAAGCGCCATAAAATATGTTTTTATGATACATACAGTTAAAAGCAACTATACTCGGTAATCCGCCATAGCTGATTTGTTTTGAATCTGACCATGTCCCATGGAAACACCCCCTACTTCCCTACGAATATGTAAAGTAGCTACCGAGCATTAAATCCGTTGGATACATAAATGTATCGTAAGCTCGCATGTTCTGCTGTTATCTCTAGCGATAAGAGATAGCGGCAATGCTAATGTTAGCAATTAGTGTTGGATGGGCTGGCCAGGGAGATTAATAACTGAGATTCATAGGAGATAGTACTATTCTAGTATTGCCCCGAACCGACTGATAATGCTGCACGCATCACCTATTAGCCTATTATCTATGCTAACTAGACAGTAAATTTGACTAGATATATCTAAAATTTCTAGTAATTAACTATAATTTTAACTATTACATCATCATATATACCTAAACTTGGGGATTGGTATTATTGGCACATAAAAAAGTTCAAATGATAAAGTAAGAAAATCTTTACATACCGTTTACATATTCAATAACGTGTAGGTGTTTCTAGCTCAAATTCTTTCAAAACACTCAAGGCATCTAAAAAATCGAAAAAAAAATCGTTATATAAAAGGTATGTAAATTGATTTAATATTTTCAATCATGGTATAGTATATTTAGCTTCAATTATTTAAAAACATCCGTGCTTGTTTTGATGTATATCATCGAATAATTTCAGATATAAATCTTTAAAATCGAACCAGCCATTACCTCGCATAAACCACCGTTACGTATCTTCTAATAAATTGATTAAATACATTTTATTTAATAACATGTCGGTGATTTTAGCTCAAATTGTTTCAAAACATTTAACGGATCTTTCTGAATAATTTGAGCCATGTAACGTAAAAATCTATCCAGCCGTTCGTTCAATCAATCGTTACATACCTTTCAGAAGACGACTCAAAGATATAACGGGTTTCGCCGTAATCGATTAAAACTTTACATCCTTGTAATTAATTATAACTCTAAATTATAATGTATGGAGCTGCAATCATCATCTTACAAAGACATATTATTGCCTTCTCGTTGTTATCACTCCGCACTGCAGACTGCCAACAATGTCTGATATAGGGCGATATTAGATACAGTAAACTGGCGGACAGGTACACGCCCCACGGTGTACACGCACTAATTGAACACGCGTGGTACAGCATCACTGACTAGCAGCAGCAGACGTCGAGCTGTTTACATTGACTGTAAACGATCTCACCACCATAATACACAGCTCTTCCTGCTTTCTGTCATAACCCAGTCTCTGATCAGGTCCCACAAACAAACAATGACCGACAACATCACACTGAAATAACTTTCCGGGCCCATTTATTATTTCTAAGATCTGGTTTTTACCCCGTTTGAACTCACATCGGAAAAGGAGAAGAAAAATTTTTTAATCGCCTCCAACAGGTCAAACACGGCCTTTGATCCCGATTTAAACAGAGCTCTGGTAGGAAACATGTAAACACATTATATTCTGTGTATATTTTTTGGTTTTTAAAGCCACTAACTTTAGGGTTGTCAACCCTGCCTAAATACAACAACTCTGTATGTTATACTCCCGTTTATGATCCACCAACTGGGCCCTTTTTCGACTGTTATAATTTTAATTATAAACGGTTTAATTTCCATGTATTTATATAATAAAATAAGATTTGCAATAATACTAGTATACAATAATATTTTTTTTGGAATGAGAAATTAATTTATTTAAATATTTGCTCCTTTAGAATTAGCGATTATAAACAAATATCGTGATTAATGAAGTCCTTAATTTATATTTATAAACTAGGATTGAATATTATATAAATAATAGTTGCACAGTACGAATCAGTCAGGAGTAATTGTAATTGATTCAGGCTCATGTTGTTTTCCCAGTATTCAATATGTCTTTCTGAAAAAATCCATACTATTCAAAGCAAATGAAAGTACGCCATTGTCTTTAAAATTTTGAAACGTTATTTCCTATCAGTTTTATGGTGTATATAATTCCATCTAATTAAAATAAAATAATAGGTCGGTTGAAATTTAAAAAAATATAAATGAGCTTATAAGAGATTAAAAAATTAAATAAAGGCCAACACGAAGATCGGGAGGACCCTTTGAGTAAGCAGCCATCCTTAGAACTTATTAAAGGAAGGAGGGGGGCAGTGGAAGAGAGTAAGCCAGGGAAGATAACGGGTTTTCAAGGGATCAGACGAGAAGGGCGATAAACTTCAAACAGTCTTTCTTATCATTTCATAAATCCATAATGGACCGACTCATTAGTGAATGGACCAAGGAACCATCTATTAGGGAGTTATGAGGCAGGGAGAGTCGATGGTCATTACTCTAAAAGCATTCCATGTTTTATTAATATTGACCCTTCTTCTTCTTCTTCTTCGGCTAATTCGTTAGTCCTGAGGAACATTATACCGGAGAAGAATAGGAGCTGGAGGTGTGAGCGCTGGAGCGTTCACATTTCGCAAGTCTGGAGCATCATAATTAATTACTGAGGTTCATTCCGAACCAGTAGACTTCGTTGGTTGATGTCACTCCCATATTGCTGAGACCGATCCGCTAGTTGTAACATCCAAAACATTTAAAGATTTAGAACTGTTTTAGTGACTGATGCGGCGAATTGGAGCGAAACGAATTCATGACCGTTCAACCTCGAGGGCCTTGGTCAATTTTCGAGAGGAAATTGACAACCTTCATCTGAAATTTTTCCAAAATATTACTGCATAATCCTTCACGGACGAACGAAGATATGAAAAAATAGAAACAGATCTGCATTGCACCAATCATAAAAATTAAAAGTTCGTGACGAATAATTATTTGCTAATAAGTTGTTATTTACTTAATACTATTAACTATACATTCGTAATATAATAATATTTCTTTGTTAGGCGCTATCCTATAAGGTACTGAGAGAGCTAATCCTATTTTAAAATATCACTGTAAATAATTTTCTATTCTCTTTACCCAATAATCAGTGTATCACTTACATATATTGTGATATATATATAAAGTTAATATTTATATTAAAATAATCGCTTATATTAAAACTCTGTCGTTCTTCATATTGTCATATTTAATTTAACAACAGTCATATAAAATAAATTGGTGGAATCCAAAACTTTTCGGCTCCTATTATCTCTTACTTGATAGTTGATATATTGCTTGATAGTTGATATATTAGCTTGCATTTCTCAAAATTTAAAATAAGGAACACAGAGGAGTAAATAACAGGTCATTATGTTTATTGAGAATGACATATAAATGTGAGTAAGTGATTTAGTGCTAATCAGATAATAAAAGTAAAAAATAATTCTCAGTGAAGTATAAATATAAGGTTGGTGGTCCTGAAACATCGATGGATAACAAAAATTTAATAAAACATATATATAAAAGAAACTAAAAATACTTGATAGAAATTATTAGACGAGTCCAACAAAATTAAAACAAACATTCCTATGTAAAACTCAAAATTAGTTCGAAATCATCATTCCGTAAGTCAACCGCAATTGATTGAATTGCGGTGAACGTTAATATGTCAATTTATTTCAACTAATTGAACGCTAAACGCCCAACTATTTAGAAAAAAAATGACTTGTAATCAAGTTATCAACTAGAAAGTATGCCTTACCCAACTCATTACTATCCCGAACCTGTTCCACCATTCGTACTACTCCGGAAAAAAAAAAATGCTTTGACAAGGTGCAGTTTGAGTATTCAAAGAGATTACAATTGTATTGAGAGTGGCGCCAGCAATTTATCATATGCTAATGAAAAACATTTCACGGATGCTAGTCATTACAACACAAGGACTGCGCCTTGATGTTTATTAATGTTTGTCTGATTGGTTCGCGCGCTTCCTAACCAATAAGATTGCTATCGGCAATAGTCTTGCAAAGGACTCAATGGTGGTTTTGAACCCTTTCTCCCCTCCGTGTGATTTCGAGTTACTTATGAAATATAAAACTAGACAAAACATAATTTTTTTTTACTTTTAAAAAATCGAATAATTCATCACGTTGGCAGAAAAAATATTTTTTGAATATAACATTTCGAGATTATTAAACATTCGTAAAATAATTAAAAACTCAATTCACCACCTCTCTGTAATTCATTTTCTTCAGGATTAAGCCTGTAATCCCGTTTAAGCCATTCAAAGCTTTCAACGAATTGATTGAGAAAAGAAGACGTCATTAAAAAGACCGTTGAATATAACGGTGTAACCGTGGCTGAACAATCTTAGCGGTTAAAAAGTTTCAAATAACAACGGATAACGAATCCCGAAAAAATAAATCTAAATTTTACTTGGTTGTTAACAGGATTCCTTTTCAAAAGGTGAAAAGTGACCTTCTGGATAGAATTGATTCTAGGTTTATTGATGTAATATCAAAAGATATGATTAAATTTAAAATTCACCATACATATTGCTAAGTGTATTTAAAATCGTTACTTATAGCGGAGGAAATTTTTGAATTCGATAGTTTAGCTTTAAAGGGAAATGTAATTTTTCTTAGATAACATCTGAAATATTTCTGTAAATTCGTGTATGTTGGTTCTAATCGATTTCAATTTTTGTTAAATATCCACACTGCCATGTTAATATATGATTTTCTTTTTCTTTATTTAAGTCTTTTTTATTACTAGCTTTATCACATTCGTTTTTTTTTTTTCGTCTTAAAGCATGCACAAAAAAAAATACGTTTTTCCTAAATTTTAAGATTTTTATTTCTTCGATAAATCTTATTTGTTCAAGGAAAAGATAATTATAGAAAAAATAATTTATTAATTAAACATAGCATAGTATATATAAGAGAACAAGTATAAAAGAAAAAAAAACATATATGTATGGAGCTTAAAAGAAAATTACATCTTTAAAATAATATACATTATTTCAAAATAATATCCTAACTAAAAGTACCTAACGAAATTTTATTTATATGTAGAAAATTTACAATTTTTAATGTAAACTTAAAAAAAAAAATAGTATGGAATTGAATATTTTTCTTATAAAATGGATATGCACATACATTTGTACCAAAGACATGTGTTAATAATAAGCATATACAGTTATAATATATAATAATAAGCATAATTATATATAAAATAAAGCGTTTTCAATTATAAAAAAAAAATATTTCAAATCACAATATTTTTCGATTAATGGAAGTTGGTCATCTATATGAGATGATTTTTAAAAAAGTAGATTTATAACAATAAAAATTAGTAGATTTATAATATTTGTAGTCAGTGAATGTCACACAATTAAAGACATTTCGATGAAATCAACAAAAGTTTGTTGAAATACGAAGGAAAATATAATTCACTAGAATCTATTTTTAACCCTGAAAAAATTCTGATACAAGAAGGGAACGCCTCGACTTTTTTTTTTTAATGCATTCGTAGTAATAATGCATCATTAGTGAAGAAATTAATAACAAATGTAATAAAATAAAGTTAGACATATAATTAATCAGATATAGATTCCAGATCCATTTTAATAAATCTGTAATTTATTCAGTGTTTATTTATTTCCTTTTTTTATTCATTAATTTATTTCTGTTTTCCTCTCGTTTGACAGTCGGGTAATATTTCATCTCGACTTTTTTTTCCACTTCAAGTAATTTGGACTTTATAAAAGCGGAATTATATATATAAAAAAAATCAATATCCCTTTTTAAGATTTTTCTTTTATATCAATATTTCTTTATTCATTTTTGTGCATTCCGATTCGTATAATGGTCGCTTCTATTGCTCGACGGGTTAAACGTTTCAAGGAAAGCCGCTTTTGATCCAGACAGGAACCTCCCTACCACCTCTCGAATATGTTTGTTAGTAATATTTGTTGTATGTTTCGTTCCTATAATTTGAAGTATAAATTATCTGGATGGTAAAAGCGAGAAGCGCTGACTCTGACAAAGTGGGGGAGGTATGTGGTCGAGACACCTTATGCCATCGAAAGCAGGGCTATATCAATTAATTCACACTGTTAAATCTTATACCCGCGGTATCTTCAACCAAAGCGTTTTTTAAGTCTAAGATAAATATATCTGACATCGAGGAGAATTTTAATTTTTTTTTTATTTTAAATTACGAAAAAAAAATACCTGTACCACTACAACCCATGAAGGATCCTGGGTTTAGTACTTAGTTAGGAAGTAGTGTTTCAGAGTCAATGGTTCTAGAGGGAGATGATTGAGCCGAGATCATGCTCAACCGCTTGGTTTTCTTCCTCAACTAATTAATTTAATTAAGAGTACCTACCCCACTTTACAATGTATGGATATGCCCCAGGATGTTCTTCCGACCACGGCTAATGAGAAATTAGTTGTCACCAGCCGGATTCGAATCCGGAACCTTCAGCTTTGGAAGGCTTACCCACTGAGCTACCCCGCTCCCAAAATAATTAAAGTAAAAAATCAGCTTAAAAAAATAAATAAGGCATTTTTAGATCCTATTTAATCAATTTTCTTAATTAATTCGGTAATAAATAATTTTGTTTTCTTTACAATTGTTAGCCATATATCCAAATATAGATTGGTTATTGAAGTGATGGGACCCTGTCATCAAGTTATTGTTATAGGTAGATAAAGAAGAACTATTATATCAATCAATTCACCCTGTTAAATCCTATACCCGCGGTCACTTTAATCGAAAGATGATAATAGGTAATGATACATGAGATGAAATGTGTGTAACGAATCAGGATTCATATTCTAACAGTCCTTTATAGACATTAATATTAAGTTATTATAATATTTTTTTTATTTTATATTATTGTTTTATTCTTCCCTTCCTCATCTTTTAGGCTACACCTGGTTTTCCCGGGTCAGGGGAGTGGGCGTAAGTTAATGCCGGAGGCAAAAGCCCCCTGGCACGGGGATGTGGACTCATGATAATTTTATAATTATATCTTCAAGTAATAAGGTGAGATAAGGGATCAAGCACAGATAAGGGAATAAGCTTATGGCAACAATGCCAGGCAGGGCGAAAAAAAAAAAGAAAAAAAAAGGTAATAAGGTGCCCGGCAATGCGTTTTTGCACACGCGTTGTCCCGCTCGGCTACCCCGTTCCTTAATGTAGGAACACCTATATATATTGTCTCCTGGTCATTTAGGCATTATAGGGAATGAAATGGCTGATGTACAAGCAGAAGAAGCTCTTACCCTTCCAGGAGGTGGTAAAGCTTTCTTAGCTGCGTCCGAACTAGCGCGACCACTGAAAGAGACCATATACCAAGATGTCAGACACTGTGGGGCAACAGCACCCCAAATAAACTAAAGGTCGTAAAAAATTATGAGAGGTCATGGAACGGTTCCAGTCGCAGTAAACGGAGTCGTATTTTTTTCTATCCGAACAAGGAATTTTTAAATATATCTAAACCCGTATAGCTTTTGTATTTATTTTTATCTTTTAATTTTTATGTACAGTAAATGGATATAATTATAATTATTAACTTCATATCAACGAACAATTATAGTCAAGCCACCTGGATCAAATTTCTTATTACTTATAAAAAAAAATGGAGATTTTCAATTTAACATGTAACAATTTATTATTCTAGCCTTTTGTTCAATAAAACCTCGAATAGAAGATATTCCCAGGTCTAAGGCGGAATCTAATTTCCATTCTGGCTTAACAGAATACAAATCGCAGAGTCTTCTCCGCCAGCTCTCGGCCGTACACGCAGTTCCAGTCTCACCCGTATATTATAAACTCGCTCCCTCGATGTATTTACTTCCCCAATAAGGAATTTTCTTCATTTCGAATTCCTGTCTAGCAGTGGCACCTTTCACTAATTGAAATTCATGGGGAAAAAAATATTTCTTAAATCTATGAATAAGTAACGAGTTTAAAAGATCGATTTTATTTTAGACTAATTTTAAGGAGCTTGCACTAATTCTATATCTTATAATAAATTAGAAACACTAACATATGTTTGCATAAGAAATTTTTTTTGAAGAATTTGATTGCGTGCTAAAATTTATTATTTTACATGTTTGATTAGAATTTAAATTTTTGTTTCATAGAATTGTATACTGTTCAAATAGTCAACATTCGGCTTAATATAAACATAACATCTTATGCATCTATTCAAGTTTAGTCATCACTAGTGCTTGGTGGATCATTCAAAAATAGATTATAGATAGAAGCGAGTTGAGAGACAAAAGGCTTTTTAAAAAACTCAATTATAAACTTAATATAATTTTTATACTTTTTCCAATAAATTATATAATTTATAGATGAGCGCGTTTAGATGAATGTGTATTGTGTTTTTGATGGAGAAAAATGTTTGATATCCTCAGGATTATTGCCTATCAACTGATCTACAAAGCGCTAAGTCAGCTAATTTATATACTTCATTCTTAATCGTTTAAAAAAAATTTCCTTTATTTATTTTGCTATAAAGGAAAAATAATGAATTAAAAATATGAATGAATAGTTTCCAAGGCATCCGACAATTTGGGAACCATAACAAATTATTTCCGCGATCTCAAAAACAGTAATATTGAAAAGTTTGATAGGAGCCATATGGGATCAGAGTACTAACACATGGAAAATAAATATCTATAAGGGACTGCTTACAGAAATTGGTCAATCAATATTTCATGGTTTGAGGGCAAGGAGGTTAAGGTAGGAGGGCATGTAGTTCGAAACAATCCATCACAAAGCCTGTACACAGCAATGAATGCCTCAATTAAAGGCCAAAAGCTACATGGATATAGCAAATCAACAAAGATGCAATAAAGCTGTGATAAAAATATTCGGTTACTGTCTTCGTTAAAATTCTCTTCTCTTTTTTTTCTGATCCCTCTAAACCTATATTCGGACCATTACATAGTGATGGAAAGATACTCTAATTTACCTTAACGTTTTTCTACCTGTGGTATTTGAAGGTGCGTTGTATTGATTGAAAAAGGATATCTCTTCCTGTTTACTAGTGTTGGTCAAATGCGAGACCGAGAGGAGTCTTGGTCTAGCAAACTCAGTTATGGTCCCGCAGTTACTTATTACTTATTACTATAGAGATATCACAGTAATTTTTTAGATAAGAGAAACTTAACTAAGCCAAAATGAAAAATTAGAGGAGTTAAATGCAAAAGTAAATTAGTTATACCGATTATTAACATACAGTAACTAAGACTGTCAAGTATTAGTAACTATTTTGCCTTAATTTTTATTAAAAAATAGATTTTTTTTTACCAGTTTTGGTCTTGGTCTTGCAACAGTTAGGCGGCCTTGGTATTGCTCTTGCAAAGTGCAAGAGCAAGACCGATTTTGGGCAACACTACTACTTACAGGTCCTGTTGAAATGTTTGGAGTTAGGGTCATCTGCTTGTCGAATAATAAAAATAATATGTAAATAAAGCAACACAAAAGAAAAAAAAATACATATATATATATATATATATATATATATATATATATATATATATAGGGTAGGGAGGGAGGAGGAAGGAACAGGGGTGAGAATAAGGAACGGAAATTGAAATTCTCGAATTCTGGATTCGACTATTATATTATAGAGAGTTTCTCGTCTGTGGTGGCTTCTGCGAGATATCTGAGGAGTTTATTATGACTTGCCAGCCTTTGATACAATGACAATTGACTCCAAATCTTGAACATTGACATTTTTCTTAATTATTATGAGTATATATATATATATATATATATATATATATATATATATATATATATATAAAATAAACTATAATCTTATTCCTACCTATTATCGCGCTAAAACCCCTACTCTATTATTTTCATTTCTGGAAAGAAGTCTAAATAATAAATAGATAAAGGATTATTAGATTGAAGAAGGAATACACTGTACTAATAGGATAGGGCAGGTATAGGACACCTATGAGAGAAGACCCCATTACCAAATAGCCGAGCTAGTGTAGTGGGCTTTGTGATGGGAGGGCCACAAAGGAAGGAAAGCCTTTGTGTGCCTCCATCGTATAATTTCTTCATCATCTCTGGCCACGCCTGCACACAACCCTTTCATAGCCTATTACTTAATTCCGCCCTCCCATTAACTAATAGTTCAATTCTCAAAGTCTTTTAACTCGTGATTCTTCGCCCTATATTCGCTTAATCGTATATTTCCGACTCTATTTAATCCGAGTAATTTATAATAATGTTAATATATAAACAATGCATCAAAAATAACGAATATTATGTCATTTCACGGTTACATGCAGATATACGTGTCTATAAACTTCTTTTTCAGTAACAGAAATAAATAATTATTTTTAATCGTCTCTTTTCCCTCCTTTCTTTTCTCTCTTTTTTATTTAATTACACAAACTGTTTTTTTGAGCCAGAAATTAATTTTTGCTTTATAGTTTCGGACGAAATCTACCCTCCAGAAAATTAAAAAATATACATTTTTTTTATAAGTGTTAATAACAGATAAATACAAATAACCATATTTGTTGATACTTAAACAATCCAAATTTTGCTTGTAATTTTTTTATTCGTCTTCCTAATTAAAATGAAATAAAAAAAAATAAACTCCCGAAAATTAAATCCTGGAACGTTACTATTGTTTTATCTATTAAGCTATAAAATTGAAGATTTTATTTCTTTGAATGAACTAGTTCCAAGAACTACCAGTCAAATTTTGAAAAATTATTCTTACGTCAAATGGATTATGAAGAAATAGTTCATCAAGCTTTAAAACATAGACGTCAGCCAATCATGAAAACGGTTAAAAATTACGTAGGCACAGTTTCCCGTTAACAAGTTGTCGTTTGCATAAATTATTAAAGAGCTAAAATAAACTTTTATGTATATTAGAATATATTTAAGACCAGAAGTTTTTCTCCTAGAACATTTACATATTGTCTTTTCTAGATCTGGTTACGGAGAAAAACAGTATAAATTCCATAGAACAAAAGCAACTGAAAATATCGTTTACAATAAATAATTGTAAGAAAAGGAGTTGGTCGAGGGGGAGGGAGGGTGCGGTCAAATAAATACTAAACTTTTAAAAAATGGTATTTTTAATTGTTTCGCCCCGATTATTATAGTGTTTTTTCAGGCGAAATAATTAAAAAATACTAGTTTTTTAAAATTTAGTGTTTATTTGATCGCACCTCCCGACCAACTCCTTCTCATATTACATCACGGTCAACCATCTCTACATCATTATAAAGTATTATAACTTGTCTTTAAATATTTAAAAACATAAAATATTCGTAAAAAAAAAATGTTTGTTAGTAATAAATTCTTTAAACATGAGACGCTAAACCTTCACATCTTCACTTAATTCTGTTTTAGTTGTAAGTATAACATGTTATTATCTTGTTTTTCTATCCTGAAGATGTCATAGTCAAGGAAATCTATTTAATTATTTATTTACTGCATTTCGGGTCTCCGATAACGTTCTGATTAAATTTAAAAGACAAGTTTATTGTGATGATTTGAAATAACACTTGCCGGATCAAACGAAACACATACTCAATAAATCCCAGTTCCAAGAGATATAATATCATGTACATTTTTTCTTTTTAAAATTGATTTCCTCCTTTTTTCTCATTAAAAAGCATATCTGTAGAAGGCCTATTAATTTTATCGATCCACTGGATCCTCGATATTTATGAAGTTCGGTTATATGTCTCTTGTTAAGAGGAGGACAAAAAAGAATACCCAAAACCGGATTCCATCTCATTGGAGTCCTAGAAATTTTTTTATTGACCCAGAGGGACATTTCCCATCATTTTGTTATCGAATTCTATCCCGTCTCTTTAGGAATGGTTCTAGTTTTAGAAGAATCAGAATGAGGTAGGTCAGAAATCGAAGGGAGGTAAAAATGTACATGTTATCCATAATCAATAATGGAGTGGCTACATCTTGCAATGTCTAATTAGGTCGGATTCGAAAATTAGATATTTGTTAAACCTGTTTTGTTTCCTTAAGATGAAAACATTTAAATTTCATTATATTGTATATATATAATACATTATATTCCATCTCTCCTTTCTTAAAATAATTTCTTATTTTGAAGAAGGGATTTTTTCAAAATTAAAATTGCTATCAATTTTTTTGGATAAATTCTATAATATGCAAAGTTATTATATATCATTATCTTAAAAAACACTGTTACATAATCAGTGTAGAACACTTTAGTATCGGTATTTGTTGCAGCGAACATTAAATGAAAACGATTTTGTTTTTATTTTACTTTCAAGGTTCCGAAATGCCCAGGATGCGTGCAATATCTGCTAGGCCCGGTTGAGACAGACAATACAGAAATATAATTTCTAAAAATACTCGCAACACAAATACACGAATAACCGTTTATATTTCCCCAAGAGAGATTCGCTGGTGAAACAATGGAATCAATGATATAATAAGAACCATTTCTATTTTCTCGTCGGAACAGCGGGACTCCCTATACACATCCTAACCTATGGTCTTATTTCCCTGGAATAGTATCATGATATAGATGTTTCCTTCCCCAATAGCCAGCAAATATTTTAAACCTGTCGATTCAAACTTATCTGCCGTTATAAATTTAGCCTCATATTCCGTAGTCTTTAAAATTGGCTAGCATTTCTTAAACAACTTCTTCTCCTTTCCCTCACACAGGAAAAAAAAAAAAAAAAAAAGAAGGAATCATCCTTAACAAAATTATAATAATACCAAAGTAATATATTACTGTAAGTAATAATTAATATAATTTATTTTTGTTCGCCGTAATGTCAAATAAAAGTATCAAGAGAGCTTTTTTAACTTATATGGGCCTTAATTTATATCTAGCTTACCAACGCATTTCAACACTATGATATTCCAGCACACTGAAAACATTTTAAATTCAAAAAAGCCAATTACAGTAAAAGATACTAATTCACTAAACAATAGACAATATGATAAAATATATTCCCATTAAAGCTTGGGAGAAAAAATTAAATAAAAAAAGTTATGTGGAGTAGGTATCTACTGTACATAACCTAAAACCTACTAAAAATAAACTTTTAAGTTTATAAATAAAAAACCTGATAATAACTTCACATAGTAATTTTAATTAGACAAAAAACAATTTTTTTTTTTTTTCGAAATGTATTTATTGAATTACGCCTTTATATATATATATATATATATATATATATATATATATATATATATATATATATAAATTTGTTTTTTATTAATACCATTCCTTGATAGAGCTAATGGGATACACAGCATTGGCATAAAACCCTGGATTAATTCCACATTTGTATTCATATTTTTTTTTTCTAGCTTACATATTAAAGCCTGCAAAAGATGAAGGACATTTATAAAAATATAGTGTGAAACTCGCTCACCTCAAACTTGACTTGTTTATAAAACTTATATCAATTCAATAATAAATTTTTTTCTCTCTTTTTTTATCGTCAAATTTTCTTCAATAACATCAAAAATGTAATATAATCAAATATAAAATACTTTTGCTATAATTTTATGAAATGAGTCAATTTAAAAAACTGGCCACTTTGTATGCGATCGTCAATAAATTAGCATTATCAAGGTAGGCTAAACTACCAAGTTAGACAAAAAATATAAATAAACAATATACAGTTATATTATTGACCTTTAATTGTCATTTGTTCTGTATTTTTTGTTACATTTATAAGAGGACAGACTGATACGTTCATGAATAGAAGGAATTATAGTAAGAATGTCTTTCCAAGTGACTGTTAATTAATACTACAGAATAAGCCTTTGTTATATCCCCCGGGGGTTGAAGAAAAAGAAAAAATAGTAACACTTTGATTCAATCCAGCTTAATAAGCTTGATTAAATTCTTTCTGCTATTGAATTCGTATACTTGATTGTCTTCGCAGGTGCATAATGGATTAAATTGTCAGAAAGCTGGGATTGAAACTATTACAAAGGATCCTTTCAATATATTAACATCTTTCCCAGAAACAGGGTTGAAAGAAAATAACTTTAGATCTCTTCATCAAATAATCAAATATGCACTCGATTTACTAAAGGATGGAATTAAGAAAATATTAAACAATATCCGAATAAATAAATAAATAGATATCGATTTTGGTTACATGATACATATTACATATCAAAATACATAATCTTAAAAATAGTAAGAAGTGTTTTGTTAATAGCTTTAATTTTATTTTTAAGAAATGGAAAGATTTATAAAAATGTAAAGGGTAAATTTATTTTAAGGATTATTATAATGGAAGATTCCGTATACATTTTTGATCTTTCAAACCATTATTTATGTTTATTCTTTTTGGGTAACAAAATAAGATCTTCCATATGATATATTTGTTAATTTACAATTCGAGGCTGTATCCCAATTTTTTAATATTTATTAAGTTGTCTGATATAACAGTTTAAAAAAATTTATCGCACCTCTAATTTCGAAATCTAAAATAAATAATAAAATTACACAGACATTTGTCGATAGCTTAAAACTTTTCAAGAGAAATTTTCGGTAGTGTCATCTTATTATTTATTTTATATTTTGACAATAATAGGAAGACGTGCTAAAAAAAAAAATTGTTAACTATTATTAATAAAAAAACATTATTGTAAACTGAGGAAAATACAGCTCAAAAACGTCGACTAATAAATATATTAAATTATAAATTTTCAAGAAGACAAAAAATGTATGTATGTATATAAAAGTGATATACTAAACATTGGATTCTTTTTTTCTATTTATTGTATACAATATAATCCTTGATAATAATATTTGTATTTACATTGCCGAAATATATTATACCAAATATTTCAATCCAGAAAAACATTCATTATTATTTAAACTAATCTTTTGCATTAGAGCTTTTATCATGAATACATAATTACTTGTTTTGATTACAATTTGTCTATTTAATTAGAAATACATATTTATCTATTTTTTTCTAATTATTTATAACTATAAAACTATTTACTTAGTGATTTAATTAGCAGCTATATTTATGATGTTTGTATGGTGGTTTTCCTCGAAAACAAATACATAAATAAATTATAATAATAAATATTCACAGGTTATTATACGTATTTCTGTATTTTTTTTCCTATTTAGTACATAACAAAACCCATGATAATAATATTTATATTTATTTTACCTTCATTTTCGAATGAATGCATTAAATATAATGTTACCTAAAATATGAATAACACCGAGGATTAAAATATAATCTCACGATCGGTGAATCAAAAGCAAGAAAAGTCTGTTTGCGCTTAACTTATCCCATTTAACAACTGAAGGTGGTATTGTAAAAAGAAAGTGAGTAGATGTTTCTCTTTTCTTTTACATTCGATCCAAACCGGTCTCGACTCTGGGTTCAACTCTTCTGTCAGCCGCCAGATATCGAAGTCCCTTCCCGATAATGATCACTAGTAGATCGATATAACAAAAAAAATAAAAAGAAAAGGAAATAGGTTCTTCTCTGTCTTCGTGTTTCTAGTTCTTTGTATTGATTCTCTGTGGGTAGTAATGAGGTAGTAACTTATGAATATCAGCTGAGAGAAAGTCGCGATGTTGAACAGTAGAACCTACTAAGTAGGTAGGTATGCAATGTTACATAAAAGTAACATTCTACTTCTTAAAAAGTATAGCTTAGTAAATTTCTTTTAGCTATTTCTCTCCAAATTTAATCTTAAATTAAATTTTTAAACATAGATAACTTTCAATATCTTGGACTAAAATTTGACGGAAGAATGAAGTATGACAAAAATGGCTCACATATTACAAATATTTAAATAAAGACCTACACACGCCACAGTTCACGACCACAAATGTAAACGCTACAAAAGATTTCACGATAACATACATGACATTCTAACACTCTCATATCAGATATAACAACAATTAACATGCCCTATAAGTGATTTAAGAGTTTCAACAGAAGTTGGATGAGAGATTTTATCCATACTAAAATCAAGAAAGGTAGGGATGCCGCTGGGCACTCCTCTCACTCAGGCCGATAATGCTAATACTCGCAGTCTTCCCGACAACACACTCAGTGATTGTCAATTTTTTTGCCAGGTGTGGATTAAGAATAATGATATAAAAAAAAATAAATGTTATAATAAAAACATTAGTTTATCTAATTTTAGTCTGTTTTTAATAATTTAATTAGCCTAATAAATTATTAGTTTCTACACTATGAATGTAATGTTAATTTATTATTCATGATTAGGAATAGCGAAATCTTGTCGAATTTACCATACGCTGATGTATATTTTCTTTTTCTTCATTTATATTTGTTTATTATAGATGTGTACATACGAGTGTATATATATTGATCAATTCTAAAATCCTAATTAATTAACCTCATTTTTTTATTTTCACTTAAGGATATCTATAAAAATTAATATTTAAAAATAAAAAATGGTGTGCTCAGAAAAAAAGTAAAAAAACAAGGATTTTGATATATTGTTATAATTATAAATATAACACAAAATCGTAGTGCAGGTTGGAATAAAGAATTTAAAAAATATTCAGAAATATTACTCCTATCCCCACAATGAAATATTAATAAAATATCTTGAAATCAACGAAGAAGTGTCAAATCTCGACATTTCAGAAGAGACGAAATATCTGAGAATATTAAATTTTTTCTTATTAATATTAGTTAGAATTGGCTTTAAAGATCTTGAAGATATTTTACCACCTTAACCACTGCTTTACTTTTCCAGTTTTCTTATCAACATCAGTTTCTAAAAACATTTGTCAAATGTGCACTAGTCAAAAATAGAAAACTGTTGTATTTATCATTTTCAAAGAATACTGGTGTTGTATATTTTTAAGAAATATCACATTGTATCGTTAGGAAGTCATATCTTCTCATAGATACAAAATTTAATGTAATTTATCAATTATTTGTAAAATGAATGTTTAAATTAATCTATGTTTTCTCTGTTTCAGGTAAGTGTCTCCAGATCGCTAGAAAATACCACCTTCCCTTCCTGGCAAAAAAAAAAAATTACAAAAATCCTCGAGATGATTCCAAGTAGGTGGCAGTGTTAACTTTATCAGTATCACAAGTACATTAGTTTCCCTAATACTCAAATAGCGCGTGTTTTGGTGATGTTCTGGAACGCACAATGTGTGTTAAAATCCACATCCTAAAAAAAAAAATCCAAATTATGTGTTAGGTACTGTTTTCCTATGAATATCATTTTGGACAGTTAATAATGTTTTAAATGTCCTCGATCTGGTTTATTAGTAGAATGCTTGAAAACGTTTAATAAGATTTCGTCAGAGAAATATGTTGCAAAATATATTTTTGAAAAACATTATTTCTTATAATTCAAACAATGTTACATTTTATTAATTTTCTGATAATTTTTAATTATTTCATTAATGTTAATAAATTGTTTATTCGTTAAATTGTTAAATTAACTGAAAAAGTTAATTATTGAATTATCTGCCAAATTATTACAATGATAAATGCGTTTTCAGGCATTAGATTTGAAGCAAATTTATGATGAGGTTCCCAAAACACGACAGAAAATTCTTCCCGAAACGGGCATTAATATGAGCCTAGGGATCCAAGACACCAGCCAAACCGTCACAAGCCACAGTTCTGATATTTGGCATCGTCTTCACGATATGATTTATTATTCTCACGAAAATAATCTTTAAATACTCTAAACGTGTCTTTTAATTAATTTTTAATAGGCCTCGCCACGGTCCCTAGCCCTCCATTATGGGTGACACATTTGTCATATCTGGAGCTTTCCAAACGAACCGTGAACGTAATTCCCATTAAGACTAGAATAGTCCAGATTATTCCTAACTATATATATATAATTTGGGGTCATCAGATACCTCCCGTTTGTAATCATCAGTTTTATACGTCCAATAACAAATATACGCTCGTCTCACAAATGTGTTCCGCATTATTTGGACTTGGGCCCAATCTTGAGCGGTTTGGAGCAAGTTCTGGCTTTCTTAATAACAAAAATTTGTTCTTATGGTTCCATAAAGTAGCGTCTATGGCTAACGAAGAATAATAAAACCTCATCAACATATTTTTAAATGAAATAATTAGCCATTAATAACCACCAGATTATCCCGTCTAGAAACATAAGATAAAGATAGAGGATTAAGATTTGTTTTATTTCATACAATAATTTTAGAAAAGTCTTATTCAATAGAAGTTTCTATTCTCCATGAATTGTGCTAAATCTCAATTTAATAGCTCATAGAGGTTTCGAGGTGTACCTTGATCGTTATCTAAAATAATTAAAAATTAAACATTTCAAAAAGATTATAAAGCAGTTAGCATTTAAAAAAAAAAATTTAACAAGTACATAGATGTTGTATATCTACTAACAAATTATTAGAGTAATAAGTTTTAAAAAAAATACAACTAAATTGTGAATCGTTATTTCATATTTTGTCTTTAGATTTACTGTTTTTAAAAAAACAAACAGAATTATTAAAAAATCTCTTTTAAGGGTAGCTCAAAAGAGTTTTAATTTATAACTGTATATGGGATCTAACAAGTACAAGTTAAATTACTCTTAACGATATATCTAATTGAAAAATATAAATTACTAATTTCATAAATATTGGTATTTATTTAAACACTGATATATATTTTATAAAGTTCATGCAATTTGAGAAAAATTACTAGCACTCAATAAGCGTTAGGATTATTGTTTGTTTTTTTAAATTTATTTTATTTTTTTAACTTGGATTCGAAATAAAAAATCCTTAGGGTTACTAAATAGCATATCCTCACACCAGAAGGCAAGGAAGGACGGTAAAAAAATAAATAATACATTTTGCTGTATTAATTTTTAAACTAATTCAAATATATAAAAAAATGAATAGCTTCTCCCTTTGCGAATTTGGTAACAATTAAAATAAAGTACAATAACAAAATAACAAAATAAAATAAAATAAAGCAGCTATTTAAATGAAAGACGCCACCCGCTAAGACAAATCCTCTCCCCCCTTCCTAAACTTCACCTTGGCCCGAAGGATATCGCTGACATAAGACGCCATCATAAAATATTTTATTATACCCTCTATATATAAAACTGCCCCTCTATGAACTGATTTATAAAAATGGATCCTTTATGTTCCTTTTATTTATCCTATCACTCTGTTTATGTTACACTTTTTTTCTTAGTCCCTTTTATTTTTTTCTTCCCCTTCTTCCATTATCGACATGCCCTGTCTTGATTTATGTGTCTAGAGCTATCCTGGGCATAAAATGCTCTTACTTTAAAAACAAAACAAAAAAACTATCAAGAAGATTTGAGATTGAAATCTAGGATCATTAGATCTCTGGCTAATTATATAATAATGGTATTGCAAAAAAATCGTATCCATTCTTATGACATATTATTGAAATATATTAATTTATCTTATCATTTCAATTATTTCCTAATAAAGCCTTATTAAAACCCAGTTAGATATATAAAAAAATAAATGAAATAAAAAACTTACCACTACACTTCATGGATTCAGTAGTATTTAGGAAATTACTGTTTCTTAGTCAACGGATGTACAAGGAGATGATTTGACCGAGATCACGCTCAATCGTCAGCTTTCCGCCTTACTTAATTATTAAATTAAAGTTTACCCACTATATAGAGACTGAGTGAGCCTCAGGATGGTCTTCCGATCCCAGAGATGCTCCACGTATGATGAAACAGAATAAATAGTTTATCTGCCATAAGCCGTTATTCCAGATAGATGAATATGCATTAAAAATTCCTTCTATTATTCAAATAAAAATAAAACTTGCATTATGAATGCATAGAACAACAAAAGTTTCATAGTTTACATTAAAAATCAGAAGTATTTAAATAGAATAATATAAAAAATAATTTATCCCAGCTAACATGAACTTTGAAGGGTAAAAAGTAAATTTATGTTTTATAATTAATATATTAATTAATAATTTCAAGATTTTTTAAATGATGTGGAATTTCCGACCGTCGCTCTTCGTTATCCAAAAAAAAAAATTGTGAATAAATTCATTCATAAACTTCACATTGATTGTTTTTGACATATTATTATTTTTTATTACATTATATTTATTTTATATATGACATTTACAAATGATCTTAATAAAGCAAATAAATCAGTTAAAACTAAGGTATTTAAAAGAATGAACTATAAAAGAATAAAACCTACTTCTTTAAAAATAATAACAATAAAAACTACTCCTGCAATTTCATAAACTATTCTTGTATTTTTCTTGAAGAGAAATGGCCTAAAACCGAACACTGTCGTATTTATGGGGAATATCTTTTTTTATTAGTGCATATTTATTTATGTATATGATCTAAGCTAAATACATAAAAAATCCCCCAATATATTCTATTTTAATTTACATACAAGCACATGGCAAGAAAACTATGAGAAATTTATCTCTAAAAGCATTTTTTTTTTTTTTTTTTTAAGGACTACTTAAAACTTCATTTCATATAGATGATGAACCGTTTTTCTATTTTTCTTTCAGAATAATTGACGTTAAAAAAATAAATCCCTCAATAATAATGTTGAATACTCGAGAGTTTTTATTTTCCTACATTACCCCCCCCCAAAAAAAAATTAATAAAAGTCACGAAACGTGTTGTTCTTTTTAATTCTATTTTTTCCCCTAGAGTTGTTATTTCTTTTACACAACTACATATAGAAGTTAAAAGAGAACTCTCTCAAAAAAAAAAAAAAATTGCGTAAGCATGAGAAAACATTGGATAAATACAAACCGGAAGTATATCAGGTATATAAGTTATGGCGACTTCTAAACTGAAGCATCCGAAACGTATTAAATATAAAATGCAAATTCTCGACTTTCTCCAGTTATTCAACTTCGGTAACGGAGTAGAATAACTGGGCGGCCATGGTGAGGAACTCGAAGATGAATAATTAATTCAAGTTAATTTTACATCTCTTCATTAATTATATCAACTAATTGGAGAGCGCTGAAAGGTCCGCTCCTTCCAGCCCATTGAGCCTCGCAGGAATATTGTGAGACGTGACATTTAATTTGTAACATTACATTTGACAATTGGAACAACCCATCCCGTGGCCTGGGTCCAAATGTTGGGCTCATTATAAACCTCTTGGTGCAACTGCTACGGATCATAACGCCCTATTATTTAGAAGGCCGCCACGTTTCCCAGAATTGAGACTGAAGAGGTTATTAATCAGACGAAGAGAAATAACAATAAAAAATATGCTAATAAATATAACTTATTAATTATGTCACACACTTAATATTTCTTCTAATATGAAAAATTTCATCCAATTAAGATTTGAAAATATTTAATTTTAATATTTAATTAAAGTCTATGACCACATACAGGTTAAAATGCACTAGTATTTTTATTTGGTTTGTTCATTTAATTCTGGTATAAACTAATACGTATATAATTCAATAGAGAAGATGGGAGTTTATTCATTAAAGGTATATTTAAAATAACTAGACCTATTTTGATAAAAGTTACTAACCACAATTTTTTCTAAATACGTTGAGACATTATAATAACATCATTGATATATCTACATGAGGGAAAGAGGGTACTGAATTCAAACTATACAACGTATAATTTAAATTTTTAATTTAAAATAAAAGTTTTTTTATAGATTGTTTGACCTCAAATGGTCAATGGAAGTACCCACTGATTATCCATAGAACTATTTAGTTCAAACTCTAATGAGTCCTCAAATACCTCCAAATAATAAAATATCTATTGTTATGATTGTAGAGGCTCGATGGTAATAATAATTAATTGTAAATGTCTTCGACTGGTATGTGGTCCTTATTTAATTTATACCCACCGTATTAAAACAAAGTAATTATTATGGCTGACTTTTAAACTTTATTCTATTCGTATAATTTTCAAATACCAAGTCAATTTGATATTTAAGACTGTTTATTAGCGCAAAATCATTATATATAGTTAGCAATAGCGAAACTACGAGGGACGGCTTTCGGGGTGAAGTCCCCTAAATAGAAGAATAATTGTTTTTCATTGTTCCATATTTGTTTATATGAGTGATCTACACTAAATACTTAAACAATCACATTATGCCCTATTTTTAAATTATAATAAATATAATAGCTACTAAATGTAATCAATGTCCTGCAAAGAAAAAAAATTGCATCTAAAAACATTATTTCCCGTAAGTACGATTTCATTATTATTTACTGTAGGCCACCAAGGACCATTTTAACAACATTTCATTTAGGTGTACAGGCGGATTTACGGGGGGTGGGGACTTTTGGGCTGAAGCCCCGCCAAAACGGTAACATGTAATCATGTTTTATGGTAAAAAAGTATCTCATAAAGTATTATTGCTCGTTTAATTGCATTTAATAGGACTTCAAGAATCAGTTAAACACCATTTCATATAGGTAGTTAGTATCTTTCTGTTTTTCCAAAGTAATTATCGTTATATATATGATAAAAAAAGCTTTCGGGCTAAAGTCCCCTCCCAAAATTAAATCCTGGACCCGCTAGTGTTTAGGTGGATTCTTTTTTTTTTTCTTCGAAAGTAATAACAGTTATGAAAAAAAAAAAATTAAATATTAAATCTTGTATCTGCTGGTAAGTACTACAGATATTATACAGCAGGTATTAACCAATAGGTATTAAATATATTTTCAAGAACTAAGTAAACAAATCTATTTACCTCAAGAAATCAAATTAAACTATACAAAACACTAACAACTCCAGATTAACAGCTGAAATCTAGCTGCCCTATACGGATATGGACCAATATCCTGGAAGGGGAAACGGTTGGAGTCCGCTAGACGAAGACACTAAGACAAAGAGTGACTGACCGTGGGTCAGGCACACGTGGCTGGGCAGATGGACCGTACAATGCGTGGGTGGACATCTGCCCCATTAGGCCGCCGGGCCTACCCTAATAATTGTGAAAAGTGTTATTTTACAGGGAATTCCCTATTGTGGCCACTGCCACTGTGATAGATACCTTTCGGCCACGCGCTCTCGATCGGAACGACTCGTTCAATTGACGGATTCAACGACTTCTGGTCGTGTCACCGTCGGGGGTCCACTGTTTACTCCTAAGCCACTTCGGCCAGCAATTAATCTGGAACATTAACTTTCCACGCGCCGGATTAGGCCAGATGCTACTTTACTGAAAATTTGGAGTTTCATTTAGGCCAATGCCTTTGTGATAGTTTGGATAAATGGGAATTCCAGGCAACGGCTGTATTATCTTCGGAAGTCTTTGTGGGTATCAGTGTTGTGGATCACATTTGCGGATATCAGTATTGTATTGGGGCTAATAGGACTCGTCAATGTTTTCTAACCTTAAAACAAAACTAAATAATTTATTTTAATAATTTGTTTAAATAATTACAATGATTAGATATGTAAGGAGACAAATATAATAGTGTATCCAAGATTTAATTTTGGAAGATTTCAATTTTTTTTATATATATCTGTGCCTCTAAGGTAAACCATGTCCATTTTTTATTAAATAATTTAGTAGGCATGGAACAAATTATAATGGCTCAAAGTTATGGAACATTGCTCTCCTCAACAAGTACTAAAATGCAGATATACAGCGTATTAATGGCCAAACTGTGGTAGATAATTCTAGACAAAATTCCCCCAAAAAAATGTATATGGTACATGGGCCGATTCCGAAAAGAAAAGGAGTAAAGACCAATTTTGTGTCTTCCTTAAGATGGTCACGTTTTTTATTGAATAAGAAGAATTTGCACAAGTATTCGACATAATTAAATTTTATGTACACCATCGTAAAGTAGACAAAATTTTCTTTGAGAAAACAGTGATTGAATTTACTAAGGTCAATCATAAAAGAAACTTTCAGAAGGGTCTAATACGGCCGCATTACTGCTGCGTACGAATTGGAAGTACAGAGATATGCTTGGGTTCTGTTACTGCAGAAGTACAGCGGCTGTATTAGACCTCCTGAAATCCCTTTTTATCACTGACCTTAATAAATTTAATCACTGTTTCCTCAGTGTCTAATTTACGAAGGTATGGATAGAATTTAATTATGTTGAACAGTTTTGAGCAATTCCTTCGTATTCAATAAAAAGGGGACCACATTTAAAAAATCGGCCAAGCGTTAAATGAACTTTTTTGTTGGAAATTTTGTCTAGAAACACCTACTAGAGTTTGGCCATCAAGAATTGAGTCACCCTGTAAAATGCTAATTACTTCGGAATAAAAAAAAAAAGAAACAAGAGCAGTAATGCTTATAGGAATAATTTTTTATGTGTTTTTTTTTTATATGCTTACGTTTATAAATATATACTGAAATACATACGCTATAGTTTAAAAAAAAGTAATAATGAGTTAATTTTTTTTTTTTTCATTTTGGGGGCTTAAGGGCGAAGCCATTCAATAGATCCGTCTGCCCGTAGAAATCAAAATAATTGATAGTGTCAAAGCTAGGTTTCATGTGCATGTAAAATTAATTATTCAATTCACGTAATGAATTATCGAAATAACATTACTTTTTTCATTTACCATTTTCATTTGACTGTGCGTGAGATTAGGCTCTAGATACAGACAATTACGAAGGATCACTTCTTCATCAACCAGGTATAATTTCAGATTGAAATGGATGGAAGATTAGAATATCTCAGTTTAGCTACTGACTGTTGGTTTTGAATGTTTTATTATCGACGTTCAAAGCAATTATTGTCATGATTTTTTACTAGCAAAGTAATAACAGTAAAAGTGTATTAAATGCTTACTAACAACCCACGGCTGATTGCTTTCATTTTAAGAAATGTTCCCTTGTGTAAAAGCCCCTCTTCAGTGAATCAGAAGACAAGACAAATGCCATCCACGGAATTAATGATGTATACTTCACATGAATAAATAAGTAAGAAGGAATCCAAGGAATCCAAATCGAAGTTCGGAATCCACTGCAAGGGGTTACATTGAAACCTAAAGCGGCTGATGGGGCGACTTCCGCACACCGGCACCCTTGAAGATATCATCAAAACGCAGGCTTTATGTACGCACCTTCCATGGTAGCGCTCTTATTTTTCTTCCAACTCTTTTACTACGTACGATCCATCATCGTCACTTCGAGGACAGTCACCCTCGCGAGTTGAGGGGCTTATGTCATGTTAGCGAATTTCAGGCGTTGCTCCGCCGGTTGTGTAGAAACGAGGCATTATCCGTCATTAGGATTGAAATCACGTATCTTGAGCGACTCGTTGCGGAGATGTAGGAATTGTTAATTCTCCTTATTAGGATTCATGAAGAAGCGTCGATTCTTGGAAAAGGGCTATTTTGACACTGAGAAGGATAGTGTTTTGTCCATGGATTCATGCCATATGACTGATTCTCATTTACATTTTAATTTATGGCAGGAAGCGGCATTCGCATAAAGTGTTGTTTTTTTTTAACTAAATACGCGTTTCCAAAAATATCTAAACAACTATACAAAAAAAAAAAGATGAAAAATCGTTTTCTCCTAAATGAATTAAACACGTGTGACCTTTTGTGTATGATAATGAATCAGGATATTTTAGCCATATAAAAAATTAAAAATTGATTTGCCTGTTTCAACAAATTTTCTTTTTTTTTTTAATTTATAAAATATAATTAGCTTCCAATATTTTTCTTGCGCAAATATGTAAAACAATTAATTCCCGCTATCGACAACACGAGAAGCAGTATAATCAAACCCGGCGTTGACCTTTCCCGCCCACGAACCTGTACTCCCGCCATTTTAGTCAGAGCAGCCGCCTGTGTGAAGATGGAGCGGGGAGCGCGAAAAACAGAATCGGTTAAAAAAAAAAAAAAAAAGAAAGGATGAAGAATAAGAAAATAAAAAAGAAGTGAGAAGTTTTATTGGTCTGTCGGCCGCATAAATACCTAACGCCTGAGAGGGCCCGCCTCGGCTGAACTCGCCACTACAGTCCCTCCTATTCGTTATATACCCGTTATATGTTACAACACAAAATTAAAAATATATATGTATATATATATATGTATTCTACAGCTGTTTAAAATAAAATAAAAATATTAATGATAATATATCAGCTTATCAGTAATTATCCATCCCACGTTTGAGTTCAAAGACCTTAAAAGATATGTATTAAACTAACATAGAACACCTATAATATTTTTAGAGAGAAATTTTTTCAAAGCGAGAATACTTCGACCGACATTTGGAAATGGAGCGGAAAATCGTAATCTAAATGGTTTCCCAACCTTAATTTCGGAACTGGATCCGTTGATTGATAGAGCAGATAAACTTCATAACTGTTAGCTATATCCATTCTCTTCGAGTCAAGCTTTCATGCGTTTTACAAAACTAACATAATACCAAAACACGAGAATTATAATATAGAAATAGAAATAGAAAAATCATTTTTATTCTGGGGCTAGGTCTCTTTAGAATAACAGTATTGTTCATATAAATTAACCATGAATCTCGCTAAAAGACTTATTGCAATTAATAATAACAAAATACTAGTAATAAATTAAGTATAATAGCTCTTAGGATAAATTAACGAGAACAGTTGGATAATAGGGGTTCAGTACAACAATATTGGAGCTAAAACAATAGCATAATAATCACTGAATGAAATTAGAAAGGAATGCAAAATCAATTTTATAGACAAACCATTGTAGTGATGTAATATAAAAATTTAAAAAAAATAATAATAACTGTTAATATGTAAAGAAAGAAATTTTAAAAACAAAAAAAAAATATATACATATGTTCCTTAAGATATTTAAGTGATTATGCGTAAATATTAGGAGAAGAAAAAATAAAATAAAGTGTATATATATACACATAGCGAGGAGTGTGTTGAAGATAATTAGAAAATAAAATACATTTCAACGAAATACAATCTCATGAATAGAAAAATTAGAAATTAAGAAAAACAAATTCTATCTACTCACAATGCTTAGGGTGTGGTGATGAAAATTCACGTTCAACACAGAATAAAACAATAAAAAAATAAGGGAAAAAAATAATGTCTAAAGAAAATTAAAGCGTTATAACATAGTATGGATTTAAACAGCGTCTGATTGGATTGTGAAGAGGAATTGGAATAAGAGGGTTTTAAAGGTGGATAAGGATTGCGGATTTTAAATTAGTTATTAAATTAAATTAAAAAATTAAATTATTAGTTTAAATGATGCAGATCTGTGGAAAGGGGTGGAAAGGTATATATATGCAAAAATATTAAATGATGTTTAAGAATTTTTCGTCATAAGGGTATTTAGAAACTTACAATAAACCAAACTTCATAAAAGAGGTATAATTACAAAATTATTCATAATTTGAATGAGGTTAGACTTTAATTTAATTTTTTTTTTCAATCAAAATTATTGACCATTGTGAATTTTTAGTTGGTCTTGTTTCATGATTATAATAATGTAATATTAATAAAATTAATAACAAAAAAATTAAATATCTTATAGTTGGAAACAACAGAGATATTATCAATTATTGAATTTATTTTCATTGAAAAAACAAAATAATTCAATAAGAACAATAATAACAGTGCTAAAGTCTTTATTAATATTGTTCTATCAATTATATTTGATAATGCATACTGATATAATTATATAAACGCATCATTGACGAAAATAAACCGGTCTACTTTCTTCTACTAATATAAGACATATTCTTCATTCACACGTCTTATTTTATCTCTGCTTGTCGTATCAATCAGTTGCATTATTTATGGACGGGTGGTACTTCCTACAAATTGTTCATCTAACATTTCATATAACGCAGAAAAACAAAGATAGATGTTTGTTTATAATTAAGAATTTAAACCCGTCTCCTGGCAGTGAGCCAATTGTTTAAAAATAAACGACTGAATCAGTCACTTTAGAAAAAAAAGAAGTAAGAATTTAAAGGCGCATTGTACCTTTCAGGAAGGCAACACGTATCTTTCGCTTCAATTTAACCTCGTAATGGTATGCTTATAAATAACATTATAATCTTTAATACTCTTAAATATAGTGAATTTATATATTTCGTTTAGTCATTAAAATAAACATTCAATGCTGAATAAGAAAATGGAACTAATAGTATAAAATAAAAGTTAGTGATTTTATTAGCTAATCACAAATCAGATTAACGTAGCAATTCGACATTAAAATTAATTATGATATTAATAAAATATTATAAACTATTAATAAATGAATATTATAACAAGAAATCCTTGGAAATGCATTGCCGAATATCTGTGTCAATCTAGCAATAACTATAGAGGTATTCATGACCATAAATAGGTATTCAAAATTATGGAACATTTAAATTTTATTGCAAAACTTAGAAATGCAAACTGCTTCCAAGAAGCACTTCACTATAGAGATACCATTTCCAAAGAGAGCGAAGAATCCATTTCTCGCATCGGGTTTTGAGTAATGAGGACATGCCCACTCGATATCCCAATGATTATCTTTTTATGAGCATTCCGATAAAATGACATCAGGGGACCACTAAAAGATTCTGCCGTAGATGCCTATCTGTATTACAGGTAGCCGAAATTTCACAAGACCGCAGGTTCCAAACGCAGCCCACTAAAACAGGGGGAATTTTGGGTAGGTCTTATCTTTGCAAGAGAGATAATGCTTTGGGGGAAGGTGGAAGTAGGATTCCTCCTGTGGAATCATTCATGGATTTTATTTTTTTATGTAAATAAAATAATTTAAAAAACGCCAATCATAATCGTTTGATTTCTTCAGCATATAAAATACCTCCCCATTATAAAATTTGAAATAAAATACCTATTATACAGATAATATTCATTTAAAAACAATGCTTCATATTGCAATATGAAGAGATAGGTATTGCATTACTGACTGTTGTTTTTAATATAATATTAATGGATAATACTCCGCTTTATCTTTGTTTATATGTATCTTTCACGATTATTTTAGTATTTCCAACATCCATTTCATCCTATTATCTTCTTTGGCTGCATCAGCTGTGAATTAGACTAAACATCTGAGGAACAACATGGAAGCCTTTGTATCAAAATAGTATATTACCATGGCAATCGTGTGTACCTTGAATTACAAAGTTTTGTTAGTAACATACTAGGTTGTTTGAGTGATTATTAATTTTTTTTTACTCTTGAAATTTACAACTGTATTAATATAAAAATATATCAAGAAATTACATGAAAATACTTGTAGAAAAAACCCATTGATACCAATCAACTTAGATTATACCATTTAGGAGGGGGGCTTCAGCCCGAAAGCCCCTTCCCGTAGATCCACCTTTGGTTTGAGTCAAAGAAGTACGGATTCCGTTCCATTCTCCTATCAACTAAATACGTTTTTTAACCTTAAATGTACGTTTATTTATATTATAAGTTAGATAATAATTAGGTTCAATATATTTATGTTAAATTTAAAAAAATGTATTTAATGATTTTTTCAAACTGGCATACAAGAAATACGTCCTATATATCTAGAATTAAATTTTATAAATTTAACAAAATAGGAAATACTAAAAAAGGGTATATTCCACGAATCGTGATCGAAGGCTTAAATAACACATGACATCCTATTGCCGAATGATCAATGGCAAATGCCAGGTTTCCGTGAACCAAACAACTCCTAACAAATACCCCTATCATTAGCTGTATGACATTTGGCATCCGATCTTTTTTTTATTTTATCTTTTTTTCCACCCCGCTTGTCATCCATCCCCACGCAGCTAGAAGGTAAACACAGGTGAGAAATATACTTGCATTAAACTGGGCTCGGCATTGATTGTCCGAGTTGTATGGTTATGGGATTAGCTCGGAACCAATGGGACTCTGATGACTGGAAACAAACATTATTCATGTGTTATATTGCCCGTTTGTCCCATGCACTCTCCTAAACACAACAAGGGCCTTAATGGTCTTCTAGATAAAATAGACAATATTGTTTGCCGAGATGGAAATTGTTATCGATCGCTTCGGAAGTCTCCCGGCCATAGTTACAACCAATACAAATAGAGAAAACGAAACGGTAACTTTCTAATACCTTCATTTATTTATTAAGATACATTTTTTCATGATAGGTAATAGAATAATAATTATCTTATTAATTAATAATTACAATCAATCAAAGCATAGAAGTTATTATGAGAAAATATATTTTATTGAGATTAAATACGAGAGCAATCATTAACCAAACCGAAACAAAAGAACGGCAGAGCGAGACAGACTTCAGCTTTCGATTAATTTCATTTGCACAATACCGTTAAATAATCGATTATTTACGAATTGATATAATTATTTAACGCTAATTGTTCTTATATCACCGCTCTCGAAAACTTAGCAGAGTGAATACACCATTATTAAAAATATTTGCGAATATCATTTGCTAAGATCTTCAGTTAAAATATCGTATTCGAACTATTATCTGCCCATCAGTATATGCATGGTCCTCACTTGACGGAAGGGAGTTTTTAACGAGATTTGGATATTATAGTGGGATTTTTATATATTATTAAAAATTTAAATATATAAAAAATATAATTAGAAAATACCACAATATCTACCATTGTGATATATTCACCTTTATTGCTTGAGCTGTCAATTTCTGGAATTCCCTTTCTATCAAAATTAGGCATTCTCCCTCAATATCTACGTTCAAAACCCTCCTGTTCCATTTCCTGTCCCAAAAACAGTGAGATACAATTCCGGCCTTAGACATTCGGCGCCCCCGGGCAATGGACGTCATCATTTTATTTCTTAAGCTATTTTATATAAATCATCGTACTGTTCATTACTGTAAACTTCGCTAGGGATATTACAAAATGTTCCTACTCTTGATGCCACTGAATGCATCTATTGTTTTGTTTTTACTATATTTTTATTCATATACAACTAATTTTGTACCTATAGTTACAATAAGATATGTATTTACATATTATTGATTATTTAAATACTCTGACATTTTATATTGTCAGACTCGACTTTCCTTTGTTAGCAGAAACACAGATCTTGTTTTAAAGAAGAATTTAATGTATTTCGAATTTGTTTTAAGTGTTTTGTATATAGGTTTATTTGTTTAATGTTTTCTTTACTTCTTTTTCATTGTTTTTATTTAGCCTAGATGTAATCTTTTAATTTTGTACTATTTTGTTCATCTAATGGGTCCCATAAGTTTTTTCTATCTATCTATATTTACGTATCTATAAATAAGATATCTTACATAGAAAGGAGGGCAGTTCTTGAAATATGGATGACTAGGTCTATCACGTGCTATCATATGATTTAATAACGGATGATTTTATTTATTATGAAGTTGGTCATATTTAATATAAGCATTCTGATAATGATCTATTAACTTCGTAATGCTTCTCAAGTAAGCTTTTTTTATTTTTTAGTCCTTTTACCTCCCTTCTCTCTCCTCTCCAATGTATATGTATTTGATTTCAACGTGGTAAATTAATATATCGAAACATATAATATCATATAGAAAAGCCTGACAGAAGTGTAGCATGTACACGATGATCAATGACAGGATGATATTAGTCATAAATACCCGCATACTACTGTATCAGGCGCCCCTATTGGTGGAGGGGAAGGCCCTTATAGGGTGGAGTTTTTTTGTCAGCTATACCGGCTGACAGATGAGATTTCAACACAACGTAAAATTATAAACACACTGAATGTTAATATTAAAATATTTTTTCATATATATCTTCATATATAATATATATCTTCAAGATGGAATATATAGATTTTTATTTTCAAGCTCTGAAATGCATTGATTAGATATAAGTTATAGGCATATAATCAAAGTGCAAGAGATCTTTTTACAGAGAACTTTCTTTTTCTTTTTTTTATATACCCGCTATGAAGATCCCGGTCTTTGCCATATTCGAGGTGAGTTACAACCACGGCGTGGACATCTTTAGATGAACGAGCCACTCAAAAAGGCCGAATCGAACTTTACTGCTCCTTCACAGATGGAACAATGTCCTCCCTAACAGGCATTAAAAGTGGACATAAGAAACATGTAACCCTCAGCAATAACAATAACCAACAAGGAGACATACGCCGTATAAATACTATAATAAAATTGTTAAAAATATTGAATCCGTCCGTCTGTCCGCTCGTTGCAGAAACGGAATAATAAAATTTGAAGACTGGTCAAACACCCTGTAGTCGACTGCTTCGCATTTCAATTTACGACTTCCATTTTTTTTTTCTACATGTTTCCCTTTCCATCGATTCTCGTTTTTATTCTGCATTAATATAATATTCTATATGGATATGTTGACCAAGCTTAGTACTAAACAACTTTGCGACAATAATCATATGAATTGTCGAATAATTAATTTATTAATATTATGTATTTCCAAAAAAATATATAGTAGGGACCTATTATGGATTTAAAAAACAGTTTTTGTTGTTTCGTATAGTCAATCATAAAAATATAAACTAAAAAAAAAACATGTGATTATATTTCCAAATAAAAATTATGTTCCTAAAATTAGTTCATGTAAATTCCAGAGTGCATGAAACATTTATATTACTAATATTCGTTTATTTTAATACGATTTGTTGTAATAATGAATATGATTTTTGAATTAACCTAATTATTTTACCAATGAAGTTAATAATTCGGAGTTGATTCAATATTTATAAAATAATATATTTCTTTTTTATTTATTATTGATAGTGGTAATTATATTATGATTTTTTAAGGAAGTATTACTTCATATTATTACTATCTTCATATTTTGACCAAAATATGAAGATAGAAATAATAATATTCTTTGTCCATTTTCATAAGCTTATTATTAACTAATTGCTCTCGCAAATCGTTGTAGTACGTCCTATACCTAAATTAATCTTACTTTTAAAAAAATTATTATTTGTTACAAATTGTTTAAGGCATCTGATGCACTTAAGATTTTAGTCTACTCAACTTCAATTTACATTATTTGTGCTAGAGGTGATCACAGGGGGGTTTCATGATGCATCAAAAAAAAATTTTTTTTGGGTAGAGCATATTTCGGCGAGGTCATGAATTTTCGGAATGGAAATTTTCAAATAGGGCATAGTAATTGTATATGATCTACAATCTTTTACATTTTACTTTCTTTTAAGGTGATATTAAGAAGAGGAGATAAATAAAATATCTTGGGTGGAGGAAGGGGAAAGATTCATGCGCCATCGACCATCGAATATCGCCATCGGAAGGGGATGATGGGCACCCCAGATTTGTTTATCCTTTGTTTAACTTCAATTAGTTGACATTTTGAATTTAAATTATATGTGATTTGACACATTTTTTACTACTACTAATAATAATAACGTTTTTTTTTGTGTTTTTTTTTTTAAGTAATGAGATTAATAAATATATACAAAAAATAAGCCCGTAATATTAAAATATTAAAGATTAATTAAAAAAAAAAAAAAAAAAGCAACTCTTCCCACAGAAATTCATAATTAATGACTTGTAGAAATAAGAGAAAACAATTAGATAATTTTAAAAATTAATAAACAAACGAAATAAGTGATTATTGTTGCACCATTGGACCAACGCTCACACAATAAAAGTCTTAATAGGAAAAGCTACCAGATGATCCAGATAATCGAATGAGATGTAAACTTGCCGCGATAAAGCCCAATCTAAAGGATAATATGTCGAGAGATAAAGGAAGAAGACGCGACTCCGGGAAAGACTGGTTATAGCGCCATGAAAGCAGCAGTTAGTTGGAGGCGAGGGAGGGATAGTGTTGTTGTTGATGACGTTGCTGTTGTTGATGTTGCTGTTGTGGCTGATAACAGACAGACTGCCGCGGACCCGATCAATGGGCGAGAACTAAAACAGCCCTGGCCACCGAAACAAGTCATTAACCTTGGACTCTTCTGTCCTCTTTCAATTTTAAATATAGTCTGTTCCGTCCAAAGCCGTTCGACAACATCGAATAAATTTTATACTTGAGTGCTCTTTGTTATTGCCTGCTGCGGAATACGCTATTATTCCATTACTATGGTGTATATTTTTTATATTTTATTAAAAAAAAAAATAGCTTTATTTTTTCGTTTACACTTATCAGAAATACAGACAACCAGTGATTCTGATGTCGGAAAGAATAATAGTAATATTATTGACCGGCTAGAGGGAGAGGAGTGTTCAGTGTACCCTCTTATATTGATTTTGGTATACATTTTTATGCGAGGAGATCGCTCATCCAGCTTCTTTTGAGTATTCTAAGCGTGTCATACTACATGTTAATTGCAGCCATTCCTTGTATAAGAGTGTTAATATGTCCGTATAAGTTATCGGTTTAAGTAGGTAAATACAAGTTACATGTATATATTATAATTTTTAAATTTAGTATTTATGTTTATTTCTTATTCCCAAAATTATAACCTTAAGAGTAGATACTTTAAATTATTCACTAAAAAAAAATAATCGATAAATTTTATAGAAGTATACCAATTAACAAAAAAAAAGAGTTAAGAGAAGAATATTTATCTTTTTTTATTTGCTTTTCATAAAACAATGTGTAGAAGGGAAATTTAAAATTTTAAAAATATAAATTTCTCTAAGACCAGGAGGAGGTCGTCTGGCACAAGTTATGGCGGGAGGGGCAATTGTTTTTTAAAAATTTTAAATTTTTGAGGGTGAAGCATTTTGACGGTGTTAGGGATTTTTGGGAGAAACCATATATTTGTGCAGTTTCAATATGATAAAACTTCTAAGCCAGGAGGAAACATGGAAAATAAAGTAATAGTAATGTTCATGATTTACATTTTTTTTCAAATTGCACTTTCGATTGAAATGTTTTTAAAAAGAGATGAGCATAAAAATTTCTGTGGGAAAGAGGGATACGCCACGGATCTTCGGGATGGATGGGGGTGAACTTAAGAATATACTTGTCGGTTTATTTAATAAAAAGAGTTAAGTAAATGTACTATTTTTGTCAATTAAAAGTAATGCAGTCAAGGGGGCTGTGAAATGTGGTGGGCAGCAAACGTGAAACATCAAGTTTTTAAACCTTTAATGGAATACATTAGACTTGTTTTTATTTATTATTTTATTCAGTTTTAAATAAAATTATAATCTTAATGAAGAGGAAATGTATGCGTATATTCTTAAGTACATAGTAAAAATTGTGATAAATTGGTATTCACCGATCAAGTGCCAAATGTATTTTCTTGCCTTTCTTCTTGATGTTTTACGATAATTTTTTTTGTATATCTTTTTATTTAAAGAAAAAAATGTTTATAATAAAACTAATTTATATTTCACATGGTAAAAATTTTATATGTTTTCGTGGTTGTTCCCGGCATGTTCCCCATGAGGGACGGATGCCGGCCTTCATGATGAAAAGTACAGGAGACCTTTCGTCAAATGAACCAATCAATATCGACCTTTTAAGTTGTAAATATTAATGCTGAAAGCCAATACACAAAACTCGTGTAAGCTTTCAAAACTTCCCATCGTAAATAGCATCTGTCCCATTGCATATGCCGTTTTCATGACAGACTGGAGCGAAACACACCTGCGGCAGACAGTTATGCTTGCTCGCATCAGAATTTTTAATGAGCAATATTAATGTAAGCGAATCGACCTTATTCACAGTATTTTTTTTATCGTGATATAAATAAAAAGATTGTCAAAGCAAATAAAAAGATAAAAAAAATCAAGAAGGTATGTTTTTTTGACCAGATAAAAAAGAGCATTAATATATATTGAATTAATGCTCTTTCATCAGTGTTTGCGATCGTATAGTGGATAACGTATTATTTTATCACATTCAATCACTATAAACATTTAATGTTCTATTTTTTTTTTTTTTTAAATATTTGTCTTGTAAGAGATTGGACAAAATGCTAAGCAAGTTGAGAAACCCTTCGCGAGAAATCTTTCTGGTCAATGAACTTATACAAAATATAACGAAATATTGTCATATAATAAGTAATTTATTATATTAATAATCCTATTAAATTATTGGATTGCCTTAAGACATCGTTGCTGGAAAACTATTAACCACTGTAAGATACCGACAATGAGGGATGTGACCACACACTCAGCCCCAGAACAAACCGGTTAGACCTTATTGAAATTTCGATTCCTCGGTGGTGCCTCCATTTTATATATTTCCTCCAGCCCATTGCCTCGTTCGCTCAATTTATACTCTTGTTCAACTCGAGAATTAAACATTCTCCTAAAGCTTCTGTACTCCCGCGGAGCGAATGCATTCTTATCATCTTCTTCCTTTTTCCTTCACCCCCATCTGCATTATTTTTATTTATTCCGAAAGCCCTCCCAGGTTTAAATTGAACCGAAGATTTAAAGGCGTCCTTCCGAAAATAAACTTCATTGCATTCCACCGCCGTTAAAAACTTGTATCTCGGATACCCAAGTCGTTTCGCCGAGGGAAATGTATCCCCGCCTACATGTATTTAGGGCTGATTTATTGTCCGTTATGTATGACAAACACGGGATAACCATGTTGAGCGCCCACAAAGCTTTTGAAACAAAAGGATTTTTTGATTTAGTGAGGATTTTCCAGCGTTGACTGAAATGCAACTAAAGAGAAAGCGTAAAATCTAGTTTTAAATTAAAAGAATTATATAATTTAAGAAAATTTGGTCATAATGCTTTAATATTACGTAATTCTCGATAAGCATTATATAGTTCAGTTAAAAATTTTAGATAGGTATCTTATTCTCAACATAAAAATTAATTGATTAAGTTATTACTAATATTCGAAATGTTTATAAAATGGCAGGCTCCGCTAAAGTTATTTAAAATATGCAACAAAGTTTGAAAAATAAATAAAATACAAAATTAAAGGATGTGACTAAATTGAACCGGTAAAAAATGTTTGAACCGAGGGGTGGGGTGCTTTTATTGTCGTAACACTCCCTCTTGGGGGACTGACAAACGCCCCGGAAAGTTTAATTGATCCCGAGAATAAATCGAGTTGATTTCTGGGACTGAAACCTTTTTAAAAATGGAGAACCATTAAAGAGGCAGTCCCGGAGAATTTAGCCCCAAAGCTGTAATCATTCTGCTCTCAGATGCCTAGATACTCAGTCAAAAATGTAGGGGGCTCTTTCCAGTCGCCGTAAAAGCGTTTGAAACCTTAATTTCTGACTACCATGGGCGTGAAGACGTTTGGAATTGTTCGCATTTCTTGGCAGTTTGAATTTAAATTTGTGTTATAAAATACAAGCTTTGTATTTTACGATTAAGTTTCGCTTGGATATCAGTTTATTTATTTCCGATTGTCACGTATTCATTTAATTTAATGTTTAATAGAGTATACTTTTTTTGTCATTGTTACATCCAACAATTTCATAAGCATGGTAGTTCATCTATGATATAACAAGAATGAAAAAGGGAAGAAAATAAAAGATAAGTCCACCACAGACTCGCTCCTCATTTAAAACTTTTTTTAATATATTTTTTTGTTCGGGTCCACACCCTTCCAGCACCAAGCGACCTACGGAAACTCGAATAATTACGACCATAATTTATACTTAAGACGGCCATATTGTTATATGTTAATGAGAAGGGCACACCGAGAATCGTTGAATTTGTTTTATTTCAGATTCTACTTCCCTCTCCCTCTATCCATCCCCCCTCGCCCTCCCTACCTATCTCCATCTCGCTCTTCGTGCCTCGCCACACTTGTGCTTGTGTTTTCCCGTTCGCGTGGATACGGGACATACGGAGCTAATTAAAACCGAAAGGAGATGGTCCCTAGAAGGTCACAATAAATAAATTTATCCCTTTCCGTGTAAAGTACGAGCGCAGACCGAAATAATGTAAAAAGAAAAAAACAAAAAAAAAGTAATATATATAAATTTATAAAATAAAATATAAATCTCTGAGACAGACAGACGAAACCGGACTATACGCCTTACCGCCGATAAATTCTTGCATACATTATTAATATATTCAGAGGCCCGGCTATTGGAGATAGGACCGAGAGAGGGACAAAGATTTATAATCGGTTGGATTGAATGGCCACGGACTGATCTGTTTTATTTAACGGAATACATTTTACTCCCCTAACATTACATTATTTACTAATTCGAATTTGAAAAATATCGCGTGTACCCGAGCAGAGCATGCCTTTTCTCAAAGCGAATTCGGCCTTCAATTTATTATAGGATCCAATGTAATATATAAAAGGATTTTGTTTCTGTTGAAATTAAAAATCGACAAGGTGTTGTTATATTGATGCCGCAATACTTGGAATATACAACCTTCATTGTATAAGATATCAACTTCAGGAATTTATTATTATCCGTTCAAACAAGAGGTACATCAGATATGTCAGAATGAAAAATAAATAAAAACTACTTTTTTATTAACATCGACTGCTATCCGAATAAATTTAATTAAAAAATCGTATGCATTATGAATAACATCTAAGCTTGAATTATATTTTCTATTATAAAAATTAGGTCATAACGAATTTATGATCAAAATCCATATAAACAGATTGAACAATCAAATTATCAATAAATCTGTTTTGATAATTCTCCTAATGATTTAGAATCTAAATAAATGTTTAACATAATAATGTTATTTTAAGAATATTAAAAAAAAATACATCTACTAAATATGTTCAAAATAATATGATAACATGAAAAAACTTGTTGAGAAACTTCCTACAGGTATTACACTAATAATATATCTATAATTATAATACATTAGGCGATCAAGGGGTCATCTCCTTTTCAGGCACCTCGAAGAATTGTCAGGAATCCAAGAGGAAGTAAGGTTAGAAGAGAGTTTGGATGGTTATGAAGTTTATTATGGAAGGATTGGTATTTAGATTGGGCCAAATCTAAAACATAAGGAACATTAAGTTCGTTATGGAAGATTTTAATTGCAACAAAGTAAGCAGCATTGAAAATGTTATGACGGATTTCGGATTGTAAGGATTGGATAGTAGAGGAATTAAGCTCAACTCCGTAAGTTCAAATAGGCAATATTATAGTCATATATATGATATATGTACACATATATATATATATATATATATATATATATATATATATATATTATATATATATATATATATATATATATATATATATATATATAAAAAGTTTTTTTATAATTAATTGGAACGTTAGAGCGTTTGTCTATTAAGTGTTGAAGTAGTCGGAAACGTACAGCGGTTTCTTTTAATAAACTGAAAAATGTTATATTTTAGTTGATTGTCATGGAATTAATAACTTAATTCAAACTTCAAATTAATTAAAAGCAATTAATTTAGAGAAATCAAAAGAAAAAACTTTTAATAAATTAACTAACAAGTAGTAAGTTGGAGTGAAAATACTCGTTTCTGTTCATGCTATGTTCTCATTATTTTAGAATAAATATGAAATTAATGATTAAAAATAAATAATCAAAAATCATTCACTCATTCAATTGTAGTAATTAGCTATATACTTTATAGTTAATTATTTTCTCCTCAATCCTGCTCCTAGGTATAAAAACCAAAATAAACACTCGTAATTAATAGTTTTTTCATTATCATTTTTATTTGGATGTTTCTTGGGAAACTTTGTACCCGCGTCAGCGCACAATTTATCGCATTATTAAAAAGGTCGATCAATGATCAACCATTCTTCCAACTAAAAAAAGAAGAAAATTTTAAAGTTGACTAGGCCATATATTTTTTTTTTACCTTTAAAACTGACCTCGCCCTCGGAAACGATTCCGGTTCATGGCAGGTAAGTGGCAAGACTAAATGAAGACGACCACCCCCTAATAGAAAGGACAGAAGGGAAAAATGTGAGGAGAGATAAACAAAAGGGAAACAGTTACGAAAAAGTAGAAGGACAGATTCTGGGAAGGAGTCGGACATAACTCAAGCTGTTGTCCATGGGCTCATAGAGTAATTATAGAAAGTTTGGGGGGCATTCAGCTCTGCTTGATTTACAGCAGTGGCTTTTGTCTCTACAGGTGACCAAGCGGTTCGCCGCTTATGGGGCCACATGTCTTGTCAAAAAATACAGAGCAACTCTATGTAGGTACATCAAGATATTTAAGTACTTGTCTCATACCAATGTATATAAAGTACGATGGGTGTGTAGGCATATCATTCAAAGGACATTTAATGAATCAAATTTAAAAGTGATATTAATTTAAATAAAATAAACAAAATGAAAGATCGTTAATATTCATTGGTCCACCTACCTCTATACCTGCAGAGGAATTTAAATTTAAAATACAACTATTTAAACTACACTTTCAGGAACGATGGATTTTGGTGAATGAGGAATCAAACGAAAGGGGATTTCATGGGCAAGTGACGGATTCTAATTTCAACCCTTAAATTCCTGAAATAACTATCTTAAAAACCATTGAAAAATAGAGAGGTTCCAAAACTCAGATAGTTTCAAATGTAACATTTTCTAGATATTCCATAATTCTTGTCGATAACCTAATTCGTAACATATTTATGTTTCAAAAATTAAAATATTTCTACTTTTGAAACTCTTCGACAAACTAAAAATTCGATTGAAAATGTACATGGAGGATAATAGCTCTATGTTCCCTTGTGCATTTCGAATTACATAGTAAGACACTTTTTGGTATTTTTAATAAATATAAAATATATTGCGGGTATGGCTTCTATATTCTCAGTAATAGGCTTCAGTATTATTATTAAAGTGAGATAAAAACAAATCATAGCTGTTCAGCACTAAACAAATATGTCTGGAGCTGATACAATAATGGATTAATATGATATTTAGTTGTGTCTTATTACATAATTATTAAACTGGAGGGATGTTTTCTAGTGGAACAAGTTAGGCCAATCTGGAGATTCTATGAGGTTATCAAGATACATTTCTTCACTGAACAACTAAGAAATCCCAAATCAGATCTAACGCAAAGCTCTCGCCAACGTTTTGGCCCAAACATCTTCAGTTTAGAGCTGATTGCTGTGAGTGATTCGTTTCTCATCTAACTCAAAGTCAAACTTAGTACTCTTATGCCAATGTTATTTTCTTCGGTGCATTTTCTCATTTAATTTGTAACTGTATAATTTCTTCAATCGTTATTAGATAACATAATTGTAAAGTCTTTCTTTCAGATTTTTACTTCAAGTTTCAACTTGAATTCATCAATACTTAAGATTCCAGTTGGACAAAGATCTTAATTGGGATACTCATTCAAGACGGGACCGCTCGATATTTCCTCCTGCTTCAATACTTACTGCAAAAACGCTTTAAGCTTCAAATTAATTTTAATAAGACTCTTTTACTAAACTATAATAAAGCCTATTTGGATTTAAGGAGCTTTCGAACTCCACTAAACCATCAACAATGCTAAACAATGCTTCTTAATTCATTACAACTTAACCATTACAACAAACCATTAAACCATTAACCATTAAAAAATATGCCCTCAGGAACTTAAAATATAGTACTATTATTGGAGTGCTGCAAATGGTTTCTTGACAAGTCTGTCCAGGTCATTAAATCAATTCACATTTATTTGTTTTATTTTTAGTTAATACAGTTGTGTTTCAATAAACATGTTTATTTTTAAAAGAGTTCATTAATTGTTCAAGATATATTATTAAAAAAACACATTTTTATAAAAAGTAGATCCTCCACCTCTTGCTTAGCAATGAACTATGAAGAATTAAACATTCGAAAAATCTTTTACTCAAGACTTTGAGACATACGGCAAAACGACACTCCCTTCAGCAAAGGTTATCTTATATTTTTCTCAGGTAGTAACCAAAGATAAATCACTAAAACGGGTAATAAGTAAACATAAATGAACTAGCGGCGACTAGAAATTATTCCTTCATTGCAGTGACGTTGAGCAATAGACCTCAACCCCAAGCCGACCTCCCGATTTCTATAATATCTTCAATCTCTGCGAGAGTGGTTGCTCTGCATAATTTACGTTCCTCTCATCCCATTTGTGTCAGCTATTGGGAAATTTATATGCGGCGGTTGGTATAACTGACACTAATATGTCGCCGGGAGCGAGTGAGGCCCGTGTACTAGAGCCGATTCCCGGCTTCTGTTGCCAATCGCGTATTTCATACCTATTCAGGTTTTGTTCTACCCCATTCTTACCTTTAGATTTCTCTCTACAATTACAATTATATATTACTTTTTCAAAGTTTTACTATATCCATTAAAAGTAATTAATAATTCGTTCAACCAGAAGTGGAAAAAAATAGACAACCTACAAGATCACCTTATCGATTTAAAAACTCGTGATACAATCCTAATTCTTACAATCTGCAATATTCTATTTTTTTTTTTTAATGTATATTTTGTCAAAGCTATATTTTTATTATATTATATATATTTTTAGTTATTGAAGAAAAAACGGTTGAAAATATATCAGCAACACATGAAGTTTATTAATACATGCATCTTTGTAAGTTTGAGAATTTCGAACTTGCTTATCGATAAAAAAAACAAAAACAGTAAGTGCATTCAAATACCTCAAATCCTTTTATGCATATCAGATATAAATATGTGATTACAACATACGTACAATTTCCTGATTTCACAAAGAGAAAATTCATCAAAGTTTTCAGTGGTTTAAGGTTATGAAATATCATTTTGCAATAAAATGACGATATGCACTTACCATATTAACTGATACAATAATTTAACAATAACACGCTTAAGTTACATTAATTTAAATGGAAAATTTTAATTATTCGTAGAACAGAACATTTCGTCTCATTGAAAGAAATTGATTTTTTTGAATCCTGAGGATAAACTTTTTTGAAATTCAGAAATAATTTGAAATTTTTAATTAAAATATGGTTTAAAACATTAATTAATAAGGATAAAAATGAGCTTATTTTTAATATATGATTATTATCGAACACATATAATACCCGACTTTTCAAAAGTTTATAAAGTCTCATAGTTTGTAATGTTAGGGAAAAAAAGAATATATCTACTCAAGGTTTTTAAAAACATTCACTTTCATGAACTAGGGCAGTACCTGCAGAACACCCTCCATGATGGTAAAAGAAACCATAGACGGCCACAGGCATCAAAGAGATAAATGGTATGGAGTCAGCTACAAAGGCCGGGAAACGGGCCTCTAAAAGAGCAAGGTGTGAGGTGGGGGTGCAGTCAAAACCCCTTTTCGGAAATGTATGGTCGTTAGGTATGAGATATATTTTAAAGGGCTTCCTTTGACAAGACCTCAACTCCCAGGGAGGCTGAAACGTCAGCTATTGTTACAAATAGAAAATCCGCTTATGCCTGCTCTTGTTCTGAAATATTCCTCACTTTCTTTCCGAGAAACGGCCTTTGAAAAGGATTTTTTTTTACTATATTTTTTTCTTCGCTTCAGACAACGTTTCTAACATGATCTTAAGACATTGCCACACTAGGAACTTATACACAAACTACTCGGCCGGTTTTAGTTCTGGTTTAATCAGTAATATCAATCTATATGTAAATTGGTACGCTTTAAGTTTTCTCCGCCAAACAGGCTATCATATGCGCTGTTATTTCTCTTGTATAATTGTATACATGTCATTTCCTACTGCCTTGTTTGTGCAATTCTGAATTTTCATTGGGGGTCTCTGTTTGAATTTACGGTTGGAATATTTCCCCTCTATTCGATCATTAAATGATATAGCCGATGGAGTTTGAACAAATACGCATGACGCGCAAATGTGATTATAAACAGAATAATTACTATTTAATTATATTAAAATTATTTGTTGTTCCAAATAGGAAGGATTTGTAGTAAATTGAATCTTGCATTTACTAGCAGAATAAATAGAATACAGTAATCCCTTTACATGCACATCCGCTAAAATAAAGTTATTTTTTTTATCATAATGTAATATAGATTGTTTATCTAATAATGAATCTGAGTGAAGAGATTTATTTTTAAAACAATAAATTACGACTTATTGAATTGTAAAATATTGTTGCAGTAACAACCTATGTTATAAAAAATTTTTTTGTAGTACCATTATTACAAATAAAAAGTTCATTTTTTTTAGAACAGTTTTGATAACGTTTTCTTCTCGAATCATAAACTAATTTTTTTTTTTCCGAACCGAACTTTTTTTGTTGTTCAAAAACGGACATTGAAGTTTAATCCTTTTCAAAAGCAGCCCTATTCAAGTTTCGATGTTATTAATTAGTATTGAAATAATCAGTGAATTCCGGAAATATGTTTTACCATTAAAGAATTGAAATTAATTTATTTTTCATTTAATTATTAGTTTTGACACTACAATTGGAATACAAAATATAATTTTTTGCGTTTCCTGAATGATGATGATTCCTGAATGATGATTAGGGTTCAATTTGGAAATAAATGAGTCATCTGTTAGATTATTTTTTATGCTGTTGATGTGACATGTACTGCCCCTGTTCTAGATTCATGTGATCTTATCATTTTGCTATCCAGATCATGCTTAGATTAGCGAAGAATTGTGGCTTTAGAATCTTCCGATGATATCTTAGACATGACTTTTATAATGAATGTCGCTTGATATAATTAAAATCGTCCAATTTGTAGATAGAGGTTGAAGCTAAGTAATCGATAGTTAACAAAAGCATCAAGCAACTCAGACAATAGTTTACTCCCTATTGATAATAGAATTGGTCAGCGTAGAGAGACGCTTGTGATATAGCAATAGGATTGGCAGTGACCACCTTAATCGAACCGGTAATGAACCCACTAACAGAGCTTCCTGATTGGCCACCTCCCGGATCTAGGATTATAGGACCGTCCTCCTCCTGCGGCCAGCTCGTCCATTAGTTGGGGATGGCTTCAGGTTTCCGTCCTGTAGGCTTGATCCGTTTTGTCCTCATACTCCCATTGGTGGATTATTAATTGAAAACACCAATCGAAGTTCAGGTTAATGATGCCAATGAACTAGAAAAATAGATGTTAAATTAGCCCTGTTGGTTAAAGGCAACACAGTTACTTAGGTACATTTGATTTCAATTCAATTCAAGAAACTTTAGTATACATTTTTTTTTAAGTTCACTTATTTATTCAGAGAGAGCGGGGTAGCTCAGTGGTAGGATACCGAGCTTCCAATGCTAAAGGTCCCAGGTTCAAATCCCGGCTCGTGGCAGAAAAATTATTTATTCTGTTACATTGGCTGTGGAGCTACCCAAGGTAGACCCTCCTGGGGAACACCCAGTCTCTATTAAGTGGGCACCCTCAATTAATATAATTAATTAAGGGAAAAAACCTGGCGGTTGAGCGTGATCTCGGTCAAATCACCTCCTTGCACAACCGTAGACCAGGAGGTACAGGTTTTTTTTTTTATTTATTCAGAATTATTACAATCTGTCACAATTAAGGACATTTATAATAGTGGGTATAAATTTAAAAAAAAAAATTAAAAATGTAAAAATAATTACGTTAGCTCAACTATTTAAATACATATAAATAAAGTCAGATATTTATTGACAGAAAAAAAAATCAAAAATGAGGAGAATAATTATCAAACAAACAGTTCTAAAACAAAGTATTGAATTTCTAAAAAATCCGTTGCACACATTTTAACAGAAAGATTAAACATATTTTATACATCAAAATTGTTCCGAACTATTCACGGCTTGTCACTGAATAATTTGAGCCATTAAATTAAAAATCAGTCCAACCTAAAACACCAGTCAATAAGAAAACCACCAAACTTTAAAATCTACTTGATCAGTTCCAAGAATCAAGAATAAAAAAAAAATCGTATTCATCCAACTTAGATTGCAAACGGGACAGATCCGAGTTCCTTGACACCACTAGAAAAGGATTCCCTCTCCTCAGGAGGTGAATGAGGAAAGTAGAAATGGATTTACCATATATAAAATTTATCTCCAGCACTCGGAAAGTTCCCTTTGAGCCGTAAAGTAGACCTGGATCCAGAAATAAATAAAGGTCCAAGTATTAATAAAGTAAGGGAAGAGTATTGTTCGATATTTACCTTTGTGGATGGGGGAGTTAGGGTACAGCGGAGGGCTTTAGGGCCTGAACCCTAAATCTGTGTTATTGTAGGGTAGGCGAGCGGGATATTAAAACGAAACCCCTTCCAATAAGGGATGTTTATGATAGGCGCCTGCCCCGGCACCTCCCGCTTACCTTTAGCGTTTTATTAGCAGCTCCGGCTAACAGCGTTAGATTCGTTTTACTGGCGCTAGCTGGAGGGATGAGTCATTAGCTGGAGGGAGGTCGTAAAAATAAAATTAGATTGCTAATTAAGTCGAGGTGGAAAATTGAGTGAGGCGTATTACACTCTGTATAATACAGGCGAAGGGAGAGAAGGTACTCATATAAGAATTTAATTTAATAATTAATTTTCAATTATAGTTAATTAAAAGTTCGAACAATTAATTGAACTATTTCCAAAACACCAATACTATTAAATTTCTAATAATACCGATTCTACTTTATTTGGAAATTAATAAATTATACATTAAAAATGATATAATTTAAATCGTTATGAAGTGTATTTTGGCCGTCAATTGGATCATTTATCACTTAAAAACTTCAGCCCATAACCGCACCCCTAAACGCTATTAAAAATTACTTCATTGTCAATCTGTCTTCATTGTTCAAAGATCTCGAAAATTCCATTGCTGGGAATCTTTATATAATTTGGGGATCGCATTAATGTTAAAAGCAGTGATAAAGAAGATCACTGTTTTTTTATTTATATATTTCATTGTTGGTATTTTTATTTTTTATAGCATATATATATATATATATATATATATATATATATAAAGATATATAAATTGATTTGAATTTTCATATTACCTATATAGTAAAATATTAACTAACATCAGAACAAGCCACGGGCGGATCTACGGGGGAGGAGGGGGCTTTCGGGCTGAAGTCCCCCCCCCACAAATGGAAAAATATAACCATGTTTTATGGGGAAAAAATTTAAAAAACACCTCTTAAAGTATTATTGTTCGTGTAATTACATTTAAAAGTACTTAAGGAATAACTTAAACACCATCTCATATAGGTAGTTAGTTTATTTCTGTTTTTCCAAAGGAATTATCATTATTTTTATGATAAAAAAGGTTTCGGGCTGAGGCCTCCCCCAAAATTAAATTCTGGATCCGCTAGTGGAACAAGCATCTATGAAAGCGGCTCAAAAACGCGAGGAAGATGAACATATACTATCGAAGCCCTCACGTACTTATCTTTTCGAAACAAAAACATGAAAATGATCTTTAAATTAAAACACTCTAGCTGATTTCTGTAATTTAAATAGTACCAATTCTTAGTATCTACTCATTCCTAAAGTTTAAGGGATTCCTAACTATATATATATATATATATATCTGTGTGTGTTTGCATGTGAGTAAACTTACGATATGTTATATTTCAATTTTTGACAACCTATAAAACTTATTATTAAGCCCTACTATTTTTGACCCCTGCCCTGGTACCAAAGATTAAGCAGGCAAACCCTCTCTTGTCGGAGAGCTGCTAATGCTAGAGGCAGCATATAGTTAGCGACAATTTAGCGCACAGTTAACCATAACTGGTAGCCTAACCTAATGAAGATGACTGCGACTGCTACCCCATATATCTTCACCGTTTCCGGGCTATCCGGCTGTTTTTGTGCCCCTACGGGATCTTCCCAGAAACGGGAACTCTCGGCGTAACTTATTGCCGAGCACGCGACAACACACCTGGCTGTGGGTTCCCCTCGCCACTAAATTTAGACGGAAGATGTCTTCTATATGCGGGTTATAGACAAATCATCCACGTATACCGGTATGTAAACTGTTCATTGATACGTACAAATGATAGCTTATTTGGCTCCATTTATTACGCTTTCATAAGAAATTCTAAACCCAATATTTGAATCCACAAATTTTTCAACATTACGTCCCATTCGATACGCAAGGCTTCTGAAATGATATAGAAGACTCACACAGTTGCATTATATTATTAATAACTCATTAAAAATCGCATAATTGATTAAATCTTGTAATTTTATTTAATCGAGTAGTAACTCTCAAAAAAGGAAAAATAAAAGTTATAATTTGTGAGAAGATAATTCAAAATCAGATAACCAGTCTTGATATCAGCATAGAATAGCTGCAAGTGCCGCTAAAAATTTAAGATATCGTGTCTTACTACTAATAGGAGAATTGTGGAACATAATAGGGTCTGTAGTAGGGATTTGTTATTCGACCTTTATAAGAGACCGGCCAGAGAATTACGGGCAGAATATAGTGCTAACAAGCACCCCCTCTCTCTCCTCCCGAGGGACATCGCGAATACCCCAACAATGAAAGCATTACCTTCGAACGGGTAAGAAATGCATACACAAGCTCCGTTATAAAAGAGGGCCAGATGGAAGAAAGAAGAAATGAGAAGAGGTTGACGAAGAGACGAGAAAGGAAAGAGGAGTCTGTTATCTGGAGGCAGACATCGATGGTCTAAAACAAAGCCCTAATTGGCCCCTATTTATGGACTCCAGCTCGAGAGTTATCGTCCCCTTGTCTCCCCAGCATTAATCCTTTCGGCCTACTCAGGGCCGGCTTCTTCACTTGCGTTTTTTCCCTCCTGTGTGCGCACATATGTGCGCGAACGTTTTTTTCTTCGTCTCCCTCTGGGTCACCATTGTCCTGTCAATTCATCAATTCCTCCAAGGCCGGTCTCTGTATGACCGCACATTTGCAAATGCGGGACATGCTACACACAAAACACCGGATCAAGTCTGTTCAGTTTGGAGAGGGATGACCATCAGTCGTTATTCCACACGTGTTTCATACAAACAAATAATAATAAAAATAGTATATCATCAAAAGTCCTCGGAAGATTATACTATAATCAGGAACTCACTAGACAATCAAAGAGATCTTTACTGTTCTGTTCCTTCCATTATCCCCATTTCTATTACTCCTGGTTGTTAAAGATTATAATATTTAAAATATATTTATAAATAAGATTTAAAAAATATTTTGGTATTTGGCAATAAAGTGAGTTTCTGAAACTCCCAAATTAAAAAAACTCACAACCTTCTAGGCACTCCTGTAATACATATTCGAAAATTATTCTGGTGTTGAAGAAATGTTTAATTTACTTATTGGAAAATCTGTTGGAGAATAAAAGGAATTGCAATTGGAAATGATTTTACTTAAATTTTTTGGCCTCCTGCTGCATTAATAACCTACAGTTAGTGCTTTCGCTTCTGTTATTTATTCTCTTAGATTTAAAAACAATATGTTATCAATTCCATACTAATAATTGCTGCGCTGTTAGGAATATTTCCAATTTTTAAATCGTAAAATTGGATTTGCAAAGGCGGTCGAAAGAGGTAAAGAAAATATCCTCGTAACTGAGTATTAATTGGAAAACGACAGTCAACTCCAAACATAGTGTATTATTGGTTCTACAGTTGAAATAGACATTTTAGCTTGGATGAAATGAAGGAAAATGGATGTTGCTACATTTTTTTTCTAATTCATCAATAACAGTTTCAAAGTTGGAACATTTTTCAACAATTCCAATAACTGGTGCAAAAATTTAAAGGACCATTAATTAAAAAAAATATGATGTATTTATTTGGTTTAGAAATATTTAAATTTCTTCAAGTCATTCAAATTCGATCTTTTCAATTATATTAGTACATCTTTTCAATTTATTACTTTTATTCTTTTTTTTTTCTATCTCATCTTTTCGGCAATACGGGGTTGCTCACGTGCCAGCGAGAGGGCGAAGGATTAATACCAGAGTAATTGCCCCCGTCACCGAGACTCGAATTCATAATATTCAGGTTATCGGGGATATTTTTCTATAATTATTGTATTTTGAAGTAATTTATCATATCACAGAGGACATTTCAATGTCTCGTTCCTGCGTAGGATAGGATAGGATATTATCATTAAAACATTGACAACATTTTATCATGATCCTAACCAAGTGTTAACTGGAATTGACATTTTATTGACCACCCGGAACAATGATATATGTGGGAATGTACCATGGACGATGAAGAGAATGCTGATGGTGGCAGTGGATCGTAGGATCTAGAAGTCCTGTTCTAGCAAGCCTAGCAGAGATATATAGCCTGGTGTTAGCACGACACCCCGATATGATCGACTCTTCCAATCTTCCAATCCTTAATTAGCTGTTTTATTTTTTTTTTTTATTACAGTATCATATTCTGAACAAATAGAGAGCAAGAATATATTTACATTTGAAATACTGTCTCGTTTAAATATAATTAATGAATATATCGACTATATTTCTTTATTGTCGTCTCATCGAATATTTTTCCTGTAGGTTTTGTTCTTGAGGTAGTCAGGTGATCCTCTTTTGGGAGGTACCTGTTCCAGGTCAAAAACTCCTTATACCCACCAAAAATCTGTCTACTTGTAAAAAAAATATATAAAAATAAATTTTAAAAATGTTTAAGAAATATCATACTAAAATCAAATTTCGAAAAATCGCTAAATTTATTACGGTCACAACCCTCTCCTATAAAATTATAGATTACAATACACTAAAACATTCAGGGTTTTAAAATAAAAAACACATAAAAAGTAAGATTGACTTTAGATGTCTCATAACAATTATTTAACTTACTATTGAAATATATACTTAATATCCAAACCATACTGAAATATAAATATATATTAAAAATACCTCTGATTTCTGAAGAAATCATCATGTTCTGCCTAAAAAAAAATCAAAAGTGTTCTCACATCGTCGATACAAATGCTATCAACATTATCGATTCAGCCCAAACAACGATGATGTTTTTATTTCTACATTAATATCTGCTTTTATGAATGTTAAAAGATTTTGTATTCGCTATTTAAAAATATTTAATTATAACTACTATATGAGAAGGAGTTGGTAGGAGGGTAATAAATATAATCACAATAGCTAGAATGCAGAATTTATTTTTTTTTTTTTGTATATATATTTTCTTTTCAATAGTTAGTATTTGTATCGACGATATCAAAGACGGAAGTCTGTCATTTTCAAAAAGTGGAAAAAAAGTTAATTTTTGTTATATAGCTTTAATTGAAACTGTTTTATTTAAGAATATATAAGGTGAATAATGTAAAAAACACACATTAGAATTGGATTGAATGGAGATTACCAACTTTTAAAAATTACAGATGTCCATCTTTGATATGAAGCCACTCAATTGATTTATTAATAGATGAATTTAAGTTAGGAATAGTACAATAATAACCGTTACAAAAAGCTTCCTTTTTTTTTTAAGTTAAAACGCGTTCCGACATATATTTTTTTAAATAAGAAATATAAAAATCAATAATATTAACCTTTCAATAATTTGCAATAATTTTATAAACTATCAAAAATAGATTATAGAATTGAAAATTGTCTTCGTAATATAAGTAGTAAAGGAAAAGAATTTAATAAACATCCAAAATTACGAGAAAACAAATTAAAGTAACTCAAATGGTTAACAGGATCATTCATAACAAAAAACAAGAAAAAACTTACATTTAAAAGCCTGTGATGATATTCAGGCTCAAGATTCATGAAATTTATTTTACTCATTCTCGAACGTTTAAAAAAAAACACCTGAAATCCTCGTTCCCTGAAAAAAAAAAAGTATTTTAAAATATTTGGAGAAGCATGAATATATGTACAATTTATTTACTGTGCGGATTATTTCTAATAATCATTTTAAATGAAGTTATTATCCCAATTCTATTGGTAAATGGTCTGCATTAATATCTGCTTTTATGAATGTTAAAAGATTTTGTATTCGCTATTTAAAAATATTTAATTATAACTACTATATGAGAAGGAGTTGGTAGGAGGGTAATAAATATAATCACAATAGCTAGAGTGCAGAATTTATTTTTTTTTTTTGTATATATATTTTCTTTTCAATAGTTAGTATTTGTATCGACGATATCAAAGACGGAAGTCTGTCATTTTCAAAAAGTGGAAAAAAAGTTAATTTTTGTTATATAGCTTTAATTGAAACTGTTTTATTTAAGAATATATAAGGTGAATAATGTAAAAAACACACATTAGAATTGGATTGAATGGAGATTACCAACTTTTAAAAATTACAGATGTCCATCTTTGATATGAAGCCACTCAATTGATTTATTAATAGATGAATTTAAGTTAGGAATAGTACAATACTAACCGTTACAAAAAGCTTCCTTTTTTTTTAAGTTAAAACGCGTTCCGACATATATTTTTTTAAATAAGAAATATAAAAATCAATAATATTAACCTTTCAATAATTTGCAATAATTTTATAAACTATCAAAAATAGATTATAGAATTGAAAATTGTCTTCGTAATATAAGTAGTAAAGGAAAAGAATTTAATAAACATCCAAAATTACGAGAAAACAAATTAAAGTAACTCAAATGGTTAACAGGATCATTCATAACAAAAAACAAGAAAAAACTTACATTTAAAAGCCTGTGATGATATTCAGGCTCAAGATTCATGAAATTTATTTTACTCATTCTCGAACGTTTAAAAAAAAAACACCTGAAATCCTCGTTCCCTGAAAAAAAAAAAAGTATTTTAAAATATTTGGAGAAGCATGAATATATGTACAATTTATTTACTGTGCGGATTATTTCTAATAATCATTTTAAATGAAGTTATTATCCCAATTCTATTGGTAAATGGTCTGCATTAATATCTGCTTTTATGAATGTTAAAAGATTTTGTATTCGCTATTTAAAAATATTTAATTATAACTACTATATGAGAAGGAGTTGGTAGGAGGGTAATAAATATAATCACAATAGCTAGAGTGCAGAATTTATTTTTTTTTTTTTTTGTATATATATTTTCTTTTCAATAGTTAGTATTTGTATCGACGATATCAAAGACGGAAGTCTGTCATTTTCAAAAAGTGGAAAAAAAATAAATATATATATATATATATATATATATATTTATTTTTTTTTGGCGGATTGTACCAATGTTACTTAACATTATTAAATAATCACCTTAAAAAGCAAACGTGGCTCTCGTTTATAACGTACAAAATACACACCGTTTTAAATAGTTGGAACGAGATAAGGGATTTGTCTGAAAGGTTGGCACAGATGTCTGTTCCTATTTAACATCCGATAGACTGACATTTGTGTTAAGGGATGAAGAGCAAATGGGATTTTAAATTTATCGCTAAGGGGAGAAGATCTGTAGCCGGGGCTAGAGGAGGCCAGATTTAGAGTCTGACATATGGCAGAATCGAGAAGTTTTTGCCATGATACATTTTACCATACTGGCTTCCTTTCTAATAGGACAGTCGTGCGACCGTGTAACGCAGGATTTATATAGAAATCTGGAATTCGAAATGTCTTTCCAGCCGATCTTGTTATAGAAGTTGGGGAGGAGAGGGGTGGGGGGGGGGAGATGGCACGAGATCTTATGGTCAATCTGTTGTTGAAGAAGTGTTTTTTAAGTGAGACGCTGTCAAATGACATAAATCTAAAAATGAGTCGTTTTAAAATTAGATCATATACAGAGAAATGCGGGCAGACAACTTACAGTGCTGGAACAGCCAATTAATATTTGTCACAAAATTATTAAAACAATTTTTGTGGTAAGGTATTTGAAATAAATTACAAAAATAAAAACAAAAACATTATTATACTGATATATTAAATTTGCTAATACACTTAAATTAATAAATACTACTTATTATAATTTTTGTATTAATTTCGTATTGTTTTTTAATAATTTTAAAATTGGTCGTAAAAGTGCATTTTCTCATTAATTAAAATATAATTTATATTCCAACGGTATGTTCTTTTCACAAAACAAGACAAGTAGTGAGCCTTATCTCTAGAATATCGGTTTATCATTTTCATAAATTTCGAATTCTAGGAATTCTATTCCACGTTATACAAATTTTAATAAATAATGGACTAAGAAAAAATAAATAAATACAAAAAGATAAAGAACTACAACTGCTTTGACTACAAGGAATAAATTAATCAGTCGAAAATTATGAACATTGAAAAATGATGATTCGATAGTCTAGTGATGAGGTATCACTAGTTGTCTTGTTTTGTGAAAAAAAAAATCTTTGAAATATACAATTATATTTCAACTTTTAAGTACAAAATGTACTCTTTCGGCCAATTTTAAAATTAATAAAAAACAATATAGATCTATTTTTTAATAATCCTCTTAAACTTAATTAACATTTTAAAGATAATTTTATTATTTATAATATACTTCATTACTGTTTAGTTCCACTTTACACGAACTATAATCATCTGAAATTAAAAGCATAGTATATGTTATGTGATTTGAAAAATATTTTTTTCGGAACCGAAGATAGAACTTGGAGATGTATTATATTACTTAGAACTCACATTAAACATGTTATTTATAATAAGGGTAGCCGAGGCCAAGTTTAGATGACTGATAAGGAATCGATTGTAGACTTCTGGTCGAGATAAGCCCTGCCGGGACTAGACGCTATCGATTTTAATTAAACATCATGTTTCCCTCGTGCATTTCCTTGTAGGTTGGAATTTTTTATGTCCCTTGTTAACCGCATTTAAAGCTCATTATCTGCATTGACGATTCGATAGGATTTGAATAGCGTCCATCTTCTGATTCCGAGCCTCCGGAATGGGTGGAGTGACCATCGCTTGTACAGGACCATATCGAAAATAATCTGCTTACTAATTGAAGGTTAATTAAATTGGAACAGGGACCCCTAATGAGACTTCTATTACAAACAGGGGTCAGGTGAGCGAGTTTGTTAGGACCCCCCTGGCTCGGGTAATTATCCCCCATTAATATCGCTCTGATAAAGGGATAACAAGACTATTAGTTCCCTTGTTCATGGCTTGGTCAATGGCCTCTTGTAGTTTATATGAGATTCAACCTTTGGATCTTATAATAGTATATAGTATGGCACAAACTTATCAACCGTAAATTTTTACATACCAACACTTAATTAGGCATTAGGGATTAACATTAATTGATGAATTTATTTCAGAAACGACTTGTGTGATAATTTTACAATTTGAAAAAACTACTTTATACTGAAGTTTTAAATAATATCATAGACAAAAGTCTTTTAAAAATATATACGGTGAACAATCAATCTTTATATCATAAATGTAATATGTTTTCTTCTATTGAAAAATGTACCTAAAGACAATTTATCCAGAACAAGTCTCAACTTAAAACCTATAACAATTAAGCATGCGTTGTTTCAAAAATAACCAATTCAATTATTGCAGTTTTAAAAATTAGCTCGAAATATTGGAAAAGTATTGAGATGCCATGAACTGAAGCGGACACAGTATTAGTGTTTACAACCTTAAACACCAATATGGTGGTGGTGATTTAGTTTTCCTAAGACCTCAACTAGGTTATAGAGTGTGAAGCGACAGGTGCAGTACGGGATGAACCAAAGACAAAGAAGTGGCGGCAACGATTCTAACAACGATGGTGGCCATTTATTTTTATGCATGATTTCATATAAATCAGGAAGGAGCTCTCGGATTGGCGGGCACTGGCCGTGCATGACCGACTCCGGAAAATCGGCGTTTTCCACTGTGGGAAACTATTGTCTTGAGGGACCTCCCACGGGCCTTCGGCGGGGTCGCGAGTCCAGGAAAAACCTTATCCGCCCACAATCCTTTTTCTAATACCTTCATCGCTTCGTCGAACATCCACTGTGGAAAAAAAAATGAGTTACTAAATTAGTTAAATAAACTTCCCAACGGATGAGAGAAATCAAGAGAGTTGAAACCTCAAAGTATTAGTAGATGTAGATCAAGAAAATTTAAACATGCACATAAATTCGTCAAGGAATTTTAAACGGAATATTTATGTAGTATCAGCTGTATCTTTATAATTATTTGGCCCTTGAATTTATATTACAAACAAAATATGGCAATCTGGATAGTTTATCAATAAATTAAACGAATCCAAAACATTGTTATCTCAAGAAGATTATTTAAAAATACTGTAGTATAAAAGATAAGATGAAAAACAGTTTATTTTAAATCAGATAACTATGAATAAATACGAAATCACTTACGATTTGAAAGGCTTCAAACGAGCCGACAGACCTGATGAAGCCGTAAAAGAGCGCTCGTTGCCGGGCAACGACCACTATAAATGTCCAAAGAGGTTCGAACGAATTTGGGAAGAATCGCTGAGAGTTTAATCTGACCGAGAGGAAGTCTCGATTCCCTTTCATTTTACTAAGAAGCCAGTCCCGCCCTCGTAAAACTCGAGAACCATTTGCAAATAAAGTACACCGCCAATCTTCTGAAAAGGTGTGGGAACATTTTTTTTTTTTAATATCCTTTTAATAATCGAACCTAATCACGAACTTTTTTTCTCCCCTTTTTTACTCTATCTACTGAAAGGTTGGCCTGAAAGGACATAGAATTGCCTTATAAGCCGAATGTAATAAATCTTAGAAAAAGATAAAGAAAATAATTTTTTTGACTGCTTGCGTCACGTAAAAATAATTAATTTAGAGCTAACAACAGAAAGTAAAAATTAAATGAGCCTTTGAGTTATAGAAAAAAAGAATTCTTTTCTTTTTAAATTATTTCCTGTTTTTTCTCTGTAATGTACTATATATATATAACGTTTTCTTCTATTGCGCAGCCTCTTTTGCGCGAGTAGCTCCTCTTAGCTCGCGAGTAGCTTTAGCGCGAGTAGTTAGAATGTATGGTATATCGGTGGCCGAGACCTTACAGCACAGAAATAGAAGGATTATAATCGGTTCACCTGTTCGAGAAAGAAATGGGGTACAGACAGGAAGAATAATAGCTGAAAGTGCGTTTTTCTGACTCAAGGGAGAACTGAAAAATTGAGATCTGTTGATAAAAGCACATTGAAAATTTGATCCGATTATAATAGGTACATCTCTAACTTTGTCGCGGTAAGAAAATAAAAAGACAAATTTAATGGTATAAATAAAAAATGGTAATAATTTAATGATTGACAAAAACAAATGACTGAAAAACCAGAATAACAAACGGATAACAAAAATGACATGCAAGAAACGATGAGGAATAAGTTTGATACATGAAGGAGAGAAAGAGAACAGTAGGGCAAGGATAGGAGGGGTAAAGAAGCCCCGCCCATCTGTCATAACTCAAGGATATTAGATCATCTGAGAAGCGGGCTTGCGCCTTCCCCCAACCAATCATATTTCTTCCTTAACTCCGCCTCCATTTTAGCTTCATGGGGGTCAATATTCCAATATACATATATTTATCTTTACCTTTATATTTATCTATTTTGTTCCTTATACCTTGAACGTTTCTTATTGTATCCGTTTAATAAACGCTTACGCTTTTCTCTGTTTCGTTAGTATTACGAATGTAACCCAATAAACAATTACAACTAATTTGTAATCTATTAATATCTAATTTCGTTTTTTATAAAAAGAAAAAGGAAAAGATTTACTTTATCGTTAGAATAACAAATTAAATTAGAAACAAATTAAATTAATTTATTAATATGTTTGAATACTTGTCCATACTGAAAAATAAAACGTTAAAATTATTTTACAGGTGAGAGCTGTTCCGGTTCTGACGAGGAAACGCCTTCTGGTGAAGCAGTCGGACCAGCTTGCCCACAGTGCGGTGCCGAATTTAGAGGATATCCAGAGCTGGCAGAACACAGTAAGCTATGCTTATTGGGCGAAGATGGTGGGAAGACGGACGAAGCAAGGCGTCAAGATGCTGAAAACAATAACAGCTTGGAGGAAGAAGAGCAAATTGTATTCCCGTTTGGTAGCCCAGGGCACGTCACACTTGAAGCTCTGCAGAACACCAAAGTAGCTGTAGCCCAATTCGCTGCTACGGCTATGGCAAACAATGCCGATAATCCAGCAGCACTACAAGAACTGGCTGTGCTTCAATCCACCCTTTACACACTTCAACACCAACAGATGATGCAGCTCAACCTGATACAGCAATTGCAACAACAATTGCAGATCACAAGGCCGAAGGACAGTACCCCACCACCAATGGCGAAAAGAAGCAGAAGTCCAACACCAGTCACCGTCAAACCGGAATCGCCGCCAGAACCAACACCAACTCCACCACCAGCAGTCACTGTGCCGCCCCAGCCATCCCCGCCTGTCTCCCTTCCGCCCTGCTCCATTTCGTCATCGTTCGCTTCCTCCATCATCACTAACCTCGACCCTCCGCCTTCCCCGAGTGAGCCCAATACCCTAGAGATGCTCCAAAGGCGTGCCCAAGAAGTTTTAGACAATGCTAGTCAAGGTTTGCTAGCTAATAACTTGGCAGATGAACTTGCATTCAGGAAAAATGGTGGCAAAGGAGGAGTGTCTCCCTATGATTCAAGAACAGGTGGAAGAAATGAACCGTTCTTTAAACATAGGTGCCGTTATTGTGGAAAAGTTTTCGGGAGTGATTCTGCTCTACAAATTCATATTAGATCTCACACAGGTGAGCGACCTTTCAAATGTAATGTTTGCGGCAGCAGGTTCACGACAAAGGGAAACCTTAAAGTCCATTTCCAAAGACATTCAGCAAAATTTCCTCACATAAAGATGAACCCAAATCCAGTTCCTGAACATCTGGACAAATATCACCCCCCTTTGCTGGCGCAGATGGGTGCTCACCAAAGCCTTCCACCGGGGCCGCCACCCTTTCCTCCCCAGTTCACACCTCTCTATCGTCCGCCCCACGACCTCGTCCTCCCCCCTCAGAGGACTCACGAACCTGTCAATAAGCCTATCCTCCCGGTTTCAGTATTCGGCCCTCGAATCGAACAAGAGATGCCGGAAAACCTTAGTAAGGCCCCGGACCAAACTTCCACGGAACAGGAATACAAAAAGGAACCGACAGACGAGGAGCTACGAGAGGATAGACTCAGCCCTAAGCGGGAGGTGGAGGCGGAGGGGGAACTGGAGAGGTACCCGTCGCCTCCTGGCTACGATGACTGCAGCCTAGATAGCAAGTACACCGGAGAAGACATCCCAGGAGACAGAGACAGCCCAGGAATGGAGAAGAACGAAGACAGTTTCCAGGACCAACCAGAGAACCTCTCTAATAAAAGTACGTCTGACTTAGGTCACTTATCTTTAACCCCAGATCACAGATTTCAACAGTCTGTTAACTTTCCTAATATAGCCTCACCTCCTAGTAGTACTTCTTCAGGTAGTGTACATAGATTGACTCCGAGGGGGTTCCTTCCTAATGAGCCTGATCCTATAAAAGACCCTGCCATATATTCCAGTCTCCTTCCCCGCCCCGGCAGCACCGACAATTCTTGGGAGAGCCTCATCGAGATCACCAAGACGTCGGAAACGCACAAGTTACAACAATTAGTTGACAACATCGAAAACAAACTAATAGACCCGAACCAGTGTGTGATCTGCCACAGGGTATTGTCCTGCAAGAGCGCCTTACAAATGCACTACAGGACACACACTGGGGAACGGCCATTTCGCTGCAAGATCTGTGGTAGGGCATTCACTACGAAGGGAAATTTAAAAACACACATGGGTGTACACAGGATAAAACCACCGATGAGAATGTTACATCAATGTCCTGTGTGCCACAAGAAATTTACGAATGGCCTCGTCCTACAGCAGCATATCAGGCTGCACACAGGAGAGCCAACAGACCTCACGCCCGAACAGATCCAAGCGGCCGAAATAAAAGAATTCACACCCCAACCAAACTTCCCAATTCATTTTCCTCCTATTCCTCAACCCTCCCCGAGTCCAAAAGAAGAGAAGAATGACTACGCTGAGGAGGTCAGGGCTAGTTCCCTCAGTCCAATATCCGACGCCGCTTTCTCCACATCCATTACCGCTCTTGAGAATCAAGTTCGGACCATTACTACCATTGCCTCCCACTATATTCCTTCAAAATTTGTTAATGATAGTGACGACATGTCGAGTAACAAAGATTATAACCCTATTACAGTGAATGGAGACATGAAATCGCCCGGCCAGAGCCCTAGAAGCGGTTCTGAAAGCGGGCCTTCACCAGCGGCGCTGCAACTGACACGAGAGTCCCCTGCAGCCTCTGAGTCTTCCTCACTGGGGGCCCTGGACCTGACACCGAGGTCCTCATCCTCTATGTTTCCAGGATTCTTCCCTCCCGCCAGCGGAGCTCCTCTCATCACATCTGCTTTGTCTTCCCTAACTTCCTCAGTCCTCACGACGACAGCTTTCAACCCCTTGGGTCTCGCAGTAGGACCCCCAGGTAATATTTTTAAATAATAATATTTTAGAATCCATTTAGGTATCAAATGAAAAAACAATTTGTTAATGAGAAAGAGAATGCTGGAATAATTGTGCGACTGCCAGCACTTGATTGACTGAGTTCTAAAAATATATACGCAGCCAAATATTCATTTGTTGGTATTTAAAGCTGGTGTCTATTGTATTTTTACGCTGTCAGTTGCAGTCCTGCATCTCGAACTTTCAGTCCCTTCTATAATTAAAAATAGATTCTAAATATCTTAGCCTAAACTATCTTCTCCCCTAAGGCACATTTCCATTCTCTCAGGTTATAGATGACTGAAGAGTCCCCATCTATTTTTGATTCAACTTTGAAAATAAAAACAGCCTTACATGCCTAACAACACATTTAACTATAAATGAACACATATCTTACTCATTTAGAAATAAAGATCTTTACAGGCATTTTTGTCTATAAAACAATATTCTCGTTTTATATTATTTAAATGAAGAATACATAGTTAACCATTGTAATGTTTCAAAATTATTATTGAAGGAGTTCAGCTAATATTATTTACTATTTAATTAATAGTTGGATTTTTAAAGCAATGTGACATTCAACAATAAATTAAATCAATGTTTTGTTATGTTACATATTAAATAAAATAAGTTAACAAAACTGTTTCAAATTTAAGTAATATTTCAATTTTAGTTCGAGGGAATACAACTTGCAACCTCTGTTTCAAAACATTTGCCTGCAATTCAGCTCTCGAAATTCACTACAGGAGTCACACTAAAGAAAGGCCATTCAAATGCACCATATGTGACAGGGGATTTTCAACGAAGGTAACTTTCACCTTATAATTAGCTGTATAAAATAATTTTTTAGATAGTATATTTATATATAGGTTTTAAAATAAAATTTAAAAATGCATTACTCAATAGAATAAGAGCTTGGTCAAGAGGAGAGAAATTATAGACATCCTAGCTAGAAAACATTCCTCATCCCAAATTAGCAGAGCCTGAACCTGTTCCAATCACTGAATAGACTGCCACTCACAATAATTTTCTATTCATAACAGTCTTGCCTATATTAACTTTCTTATTTTTTATCTATAATCTACAACAAGAATAAAATTTAATGAATATTTTATTGAAATGCAAACATCAATTTATTACATTAAGACAAGTCAATAAAAAAAAAAATCTATTTTAAGAAGTTTGAAAATATAAAAAAAAAACAGTATACATTATTTTATATTTATTATCTTCATATTTAATAGAACATGTACAATTTACTAAAACATGAATTTACAGCATCCAGATTTTGTTTAAACTACACCACTCAATGTGAATAAAATGAATGTTGAGGCAGAATAAATACAATACAAATTTTAAAAAAATATTGTAAAATGGTTTCTATTTTGTGGGTTTGCTCAATCGTTGTTGCCAATGACTTCCTCAAAAATTTATACTTTTTTATAGTAAATTTGTTTAAGCAAAACAATCTTTAAGATTTATTTCAAATTTTGTCATTAAAAAAAAAAATCATTTTCTGTTAATTATTCAATTAATATAAGTAATGGATTTTAGGGGAACATGAAACAGCATATGCTCACCCATAAAATACGAGACATGCCTCCACACCTGTTTGAACAGAAACAAGGAGGAGGAACACCCAGTGCAACTGTCGTCAATCCAGAAGGAAACTTGAACCCAAGTGTGCAACAACAGCCTCTACCACAACAACAGCCTACGCTGCCACAACCAATGCAGAATCAACAACCAACACCACCTCAACCGAGTCAACCACCACAGCCTATCCAACAGGCCGAAGTGGAACCATCACGCCCACCAAGTCCTCAACAGAAAATAGAGCTTGGTGTAAAGAGATCTCCACCGCAGGGAGACACCCCAGCAATGCCTCTACCCAAACGACAGCCAAGTAAGTTTAAACACTGAACTAAGTAAATTAGAACATTGTTTGTCGAAATTGTCACCTTAACTTGTCAGAACAGATCATACAATAGGAAATTGAAAAATAAACTACTCCATAAGTAATTATAAACTGTAGTTCTTAAATTATTATTTCATGCAACAATGAATTATTCTTATAATATATTTTGCAACCAAAATACATTTCAAAGTTTAGCAAAGTAAAATTTGTGCTGAAAATAATAACATGAATTAATAAAACAATGGTGATATTGGAGAGATTTGATTTTAGTCAAAAGATACAGTCAATAAGAACACATACAAAGAGATCAATAAATTTAGTTATATAATTCCTTTAAAAGTTAATAAATACAATAAACTTTGAAAGTGTAAGTACCACATCCGCTGGCTGTTAATCTGAAAAGCATTGATTAAATAATTTTATGTAATTTTTAGAGGTTCACTCCATCATCAAGGGATTTATCTATCTGGTCTTGTCACTTTCCATTGTATACTCTGTCTGCTTTTTGATTTTTTAAGCTTTATTATTTTGTTTGAACCATTATTTAAAAAAATAAAATAAAAATAACATCTCAATTTATTTATACAATATTAACTTAGATATTTATTTTATTTTTTAACAGCTTTAAATGCTTATTTGCTTTGCTTATTTACTAAAACTTAATTGTTCAACACAAAAAGAATCTCTTTTCAACTAAGATGAAATAAAAAACTTCTTCATAACATTTTGTGTTGTACAAAAATCCTTGCAATTAACAAAGAGTATACACAGTTTTTTTTTTCTTATAACCAAAAATAATACTTCCCTAATTAACAATTTAAAAAATATCACCAATAAAACAATCCCTCATTAACAACCCATCATTATTGATTAATTCATGTAATCACAGTACATTGAAAAACTAGGGTCCATATTACCTTGTTTTAATAACTTAATACTTCTAATTTTGGATATTAATGGTATGATAATAGTTTTAATCTTTAGAAAAAAACAAAATTGTATTTCTGACTGAAGTTGATTAATTTTAACACTTTCAAGACAGTTGGTTGTGATTTATCTAAATTTTAAAGATAAATCAAAAGAAATACTAAAGTATTAAAATTATTGAGTGGTGTGAATGCTGAGCTAACAGCACGCGGGTGTGGTTTGCAGGCTTGCCCAAGCACTTGTGCCATGTTTGCAATAAGAACTTCTCCTCATCGTCTGCTCTCCAGATCCACATGAGGACCCACACTGGGGACAAGCCGTTCCGATGTTCTATCTGTCACAAAGCCTTCACCACCAAAGGAAACCTCAAGGTGAGTGAAATAAACGTTATTCAAAATTACTAACTTTGTCTTTGATTAATTCACTGTGGCAAGACCAGTGACTATTTGGATCCAACAGTTTGTCAATCTGTCAACCGATTTAGTTGATCATGAATACAAACACTTTCTAAAATACATATAAAAATAACTTTGTTCTTAGTAACCATTTTAAATTTTTAAAAATTGAATAGCTGTTTTAGAAATAAATTTATATTTTTCTCTAAAATATACAATAATATAGTGATTAATTGTGTTTGTATTATGATAAATATTAAATAAGAACATATAAATACCATATTGCTTTTAGTTATTATATTTCATAATTTGATAAAGACAGTATAGAACTTCAGTCTCCAAACTTTTTGCTTAAGTACCACACCCATACTAACTATTCGACAAAGTCTCAAGATCCAAGAACAAACTAACCACTTTTTTACATTAAATATCATGTTTTTAATTAGAATTAAAACATTTGGTTTATTACTTAAGTCAGTTATTGTTTGTTGATTGGGTCGTAATGTGAAAATATTTCTTTGTTGTTTTTTCAACTTTACGTACATTGTTAGTTATTTTAATATAACGAAAAATAAAAGACAGAAAAAAAGCATTAGTGAATTAGATAGGAGATGCCTGTGATTAGTGTGGGTTTGGAAACCCTCACTATAAAATAATAAACCAATGTGGAATGTGAATTAAAATACTTATCACGAGTAAATTAGATGTAATTTATTTTCAAAATGTTAGTTGTTATACAAAGTTTAAAACTAAAACAGGGTATTTCAAACTAGAAATAGCAGTTGCCTACCTATATGTTCTTGAATTTTTTCCTTTTTTTTTTTTTATTTAACTAAGAATAATAAACTGGTTATTTAAATAAATTTATTTATGGGCAGTCATATTTCTCCTCTAAAATATCAGTCAAATTTATATTATTAAGTCCAGTTAATCCTATTATTTCAATTTTTAATTACATAAGCAACTTATAAACCGATATTATCCTAATATATTAGTAAACATAATTAGATATTTCAATCGCTATTAATAAAAGTTTCTATATTTAAATATTATACAATAATCCAAATTTCAAAAAAATATTCATCGTTAAGAGTTATGAAATAAAATAAAAAACTTATAACTGTAACTTATAACTTATAACTGTATGTATTGTTAAGCCATTGGAATATATGAAAAAGTTGGATACTCCATTCATTAAAATCATACTCAATGAGGTCTACTGAAAATTATTATGGTAGCAATATCAAATTTTATCAAAATAATGTATTTTGGTTACCGCATTTGATGATCATTCTGCAAGGGTAGAAGACACTACTCACATCATGCAAAAGCTTATTGGACATGACTGTAAATCTTAACAGAAGTGGGAATCAGCTAAGGGAGTATTCAATTGATTATCACAGGCCTTCTTGACTTCAGAAAAGTTAGTAGTGATGGGTGTAAGTTCACCAAAAATAAAAAACTTGTCAGGTCGTAAATTTATAAGGAACTTTTGATTCAATTTCAACAAGGAGATCATTTTTTTTGGTGTATAGTCAAAAGTGATGAGACATGGGTCCATCATTACACTTTCTCATGTTGACGAGTAAAAAGTGGAGAAAGAAAAATGAAGGTTGAGTCCACAAAAAATTTGTTTCACAATCAGAAAAGTTTCTGCATTATATATATTTTGTTTTATTTATCAAGAGAAATTTTGATTTTTAATGATTTCTTCACCATCAACAAACAATGAATGAGGCTTACTATTGCGAATTTTTCTAGTCAATAAAAATTGCCTTTACTATTTAAAAGCATAAGAATAAATCTCCAAAAAATAATATTCTAGTTTTCAAGAATTTAGAAAAATAAAATTCAATAAAGCAACATGAAGGCTAATGTAATGATTCATACATTAATTTAAAAATTAAATTTTCATTTGTACTTATTACAGTTGCATAGTTTCATTATATTTGTTTAATTTATAATTAATAAATTGAATTTTAGGTGCATATGGGAACGCATATGTGGACAAACGGAGCTTCACGCAGAGGGAGGCGAATGTCCCTAGAGCTTCCACAACTTCCCAAAGACACAGAGTTCCTTCACAGGCGGCCAGATCTCTTCTACCCATATCTCCCAGCCCCTTTCCTTAATGGGATCCATCAAAAGGTAATTTATTAGTTACTGTAAATAATACTCATTAAATTTCACTTGACATATGTTGGGAGATGTAGATCTTCCAATAAATAGCCATCATGGAGTTCACAAGCCAAGGCATTGGAGTGATTCCTCCCACATACATGTTCGGTTATTTCTGTTACATACAATGTAGTTGATTTAATTTCTTCTGATTTAAAAGATTAGTCTGTGAAAGATCTGATGGTCTGTGTCACGTTAGAATAGTATATTCAATATAACAATTTGTTTTTATTAATACTGGTAATTTTCAAAGTAAACTTATTTGTTTAAACAGCTTTCTGAAATGCCAATGGGTGGCAGTGGAGGTGGCAGCCACAATGGCATGATGGCGTTTGGAGGATTTCCATCAGAAATGAAGGGAGAACCTCGGTCTCCAGAGAAGCCACCACATTCCGGAGCAACTCCACCTTCTCTCTGGGATCTACACTTTGAAAGAAAACCAGAGGAGCAAGCAATGCCACCACCTCCTAGGGGAGAAGGTTTGGCCGCATGATACAGCCTATTCCCTCCAAGCAAACCATAGCTTCCAACATATCATGAATCTCAACAGCCATACTCATTCACCCAATAAAAGCTGACAAAACATTGGGGGACTGTTTTATCTCATGTTAATTTATAATAAATATTTATACAAAGATATGGAGTAGTCTATTCTACAGATGGCTCAATTCTAAACAAAGAATGAAAATCGAGCAAAAGTTCTCATTCTTAAAATTTACAAATAATGACAAATCAGTTTAATAGATAGAGTTGGAATAGATGACTTCATATGATGAAAAAATCATAATACATATCTTGTCCATTTGTTATGTGATTAATAGGTTTACTTGTGGTATTAAAAACAGGGAGCGTGGCTGCAATGTTCCTATTTCGAAACTAGTCTTTAATTTGATCGCAGACGGATGGGTCAGGATATAGAGGAAAGGGACTGACAATTTGTTAAAATCTAATTAATGAAACTTATATATTAATTTAAATATTGTATATTTAACTGAAAACGTGAATGTCATTTGTTATATTATTACATGGAATTAACATGACTAAGGGACAAACCTTTGTACTTTATTTCTTCAGGGCCTTTTTATGCGGTCAAATGGGGCATTGCGTTTAACATTTAGCGTTTTTAGAGATTAAGGATATAAGTATTGTTGTTCTTAATTTATTGAAATTTGCAGACAAAGTGCAAATAAATGTGAAGGGCATATTTTATACTTCTTAATTCATTTCATGAAGTTTCATGACGTTATTATGAAATTTCATATTTTAAAACACCTGTGATAAATGAGATCAGAAAATGTTATTTGAACATTTATTGTTTCATGATGACTATCAGTTTGACCAATGATGAACTAACACAGTCTTTAAAGTGATCAATTCTGTTGTCTGTGAAAGTTTTAGATTACTTTGTTATGTTTGCCCGAATGTTTCTCAATTGTAAATTTTGTACATTTTCGTGTATATGAAGACAAATGATTTTTTTTTTCTATCTAGGACTGTCCTCATGTAACTTGTAGTAAACACCCTTAAAGTAGATTTTATTGTAATGTCGAGAGTAAGATGTAATGTAAATGGAAAAAAAGTTGTATTATTAGTGTATAGGAAAATATTATGTTTACAATATTATCAATTACGTGTAGTGGTATAATATATAAGTCGCACATAGACCTGCCTATAGAGTATATTTATATTGCGTTCACACGTGCGTTTTAAGTTTCGTGGTAAAACGTTTAGGTAAGATCCTATTTTATATGTGTGGAAATGTATGTCTAACTATCCATATACATATTTATAAATATATATATATATATATATTTGATGTTATATTTATAAATACAATGACAACACCACATGTAAGTACTGTATCACCATTGTTACCTGATATCTTTATTTCACTTAAAGTTATATTACATTTTGCTAAATTATTTTTTGTATATAATGTATATCTATCTATTGATCAGTTATTGTTGTGATTTTTTTTTTTTTATTTAACTGCAAAAATTTGTAAAACAAATTTATTTGCTTTAATTATAGCAATTGAAAAATCAAAGGCTTAACAGTTATTTCCATGAATTTTTCACCTTAAGCGATCTCATTTCCCATATTTTCTTATTTATTTTAGTAAATTATTGAAATAACATTACACTACAATATGCTTAAAAATGACAGTCTTAGTCACTTTGGTGAGAGTACTTATGCTGGGATATTATGATACTTTGTATATGTTTATTATCTTCTCTTTTTTTATTGAATAGGGAGCATAAACGATAGCTCAAGAAAATTTTGTAAAAATATGAGAAAAGCACAGCTTGTATTATTTTCATCAGTATTAAAATTATATATAATTACTTTAATACACCCATTCCTATCAGTCTAAATCTCTTGCCTTTTTTTTTTTTTTTTAACTTTTATTTACAAATCATTTAGTAAGCAAACAAAAAATGACATGCCCATATGAGAAATGTAATATTTTAATGTTCTTGTAAATTTATAACCAAAGAATAAAATATATTAAATAAATATTCCACAAATGTTTTTCATATTCAACTTTTATTCTGATCCTATTTTTTGTATTCAAATTATAATATAAGAAAATATAAAATCATAAAAATGAGGATTAGAATCAAGTGAAGAAATAGTAAAGATAATCATGTATTCCAGAATACATGATGGTTATAATATACCTTATTACTGAAATATTTCTCATTAGCTTGTTTGTCAATGTTAAAACAAAAATGGAAGATTTAATAATTAAATATTGAACAGTCTGTAAGGAGTATTTTTCCTGTTTAAAGGCCAACAGATCAGGAGAAAGATATTTCTTTCTAAACAACATTAAACTGTCCCTCATCTAGTGTTCCTATAATTGACTATATGTTGGTTAAGACTATGAACTACTTAGACAAGAAATAGTATAAATAAATTAAATAGAATTTTGGTTAAAGACTAATTCATTAATAAAATATTTCATTCTTATCTAAAGATAATCAATGAAAAAAAGTTATATTATAATTTTATAGATAATATAAAATATATTATATCTTATAAAATTATATAATATATAATAATTAATATATAATTAATAAATCCGTAATCTTACTACATAATCCCATTTCAACTCCTGTCTAATATATGTAAGAATCAGGAGCATTGTGAATTAATGTTCTCTGTGAGTTATAAATAACTTTTCTTAAACCAGGTCTCCCAATTGAATAATTTGAATAATGTAATATTACTTATTTCTGAATATTTTCTGCTTTTTATATGCCAGACAAAGGACACTCTAAATAGAGACAACAACGTTTAAATATGTGAGCCACAAGAACACTTAAAATTCATATAAAATTGTAATTATAAAACAAATAATCAAACTCTGTTTACCAAATATACACATCTCTTAATATTCATCAACTATATAATAGCAATCTACTATCCCAATAGGGGACAGGAACGAAACATGAATCAACCACATAATTTTGATTCATTGAGTTGCAAACACAATGAAATATCGCTCAAACAATAGAAAAATGTAGGTCAATAATATTTACATGAATTTTCAATTTTTTAATTGACACAACTAAAAACCTGTACCACTACAACCCATGAAGGGTCTTGGGTTCAGTACTACTTAGGGAAAGTACTGTTTCTTGGTCAACGATAGTGCAAGGAGGTGATTTGACCGAGATCATGTTCAATCACCAGGTTTTCCTCCTTAATTAGTTATTTGATTAAGGGTACCCACTTTATAGAGACTGGGTGTGCCACCATCTCCAGATATAACTAAATCCCCCAAAAAATAAATAAATCAACTAAACATAAAAAAAAACAAATGAAACAGTACAATATACATATATTCCATATTATTCTATTCTTCTATTGATATTAATATGAACTTATAGTCAATAGTTTGTCCATAACAATTTCTAAACTGTCATCCATATCTCTAAAATATCATCCTAACTGATCACTAATGCAATCAAATATACCTTGATTTCATCTTTCTCAGCTTTACTATACTATAACCTTCAGCTTTTCTCTTTAATATTTTCTCTTTTTTATATTCTTGTTTCTTGTCTATGGTAAAAAACAGATCTTTAACTATGACAGCTACTTTATCAAACTTGAATCTTTTCTTATCATGTTTAACCAACAATTCTGGTTGAAAATTAATAACCAAGAAAGATTTCACCTCTCAGATCTTAATGAAAAATTGTAAATATTAAGTAAATGTACATGTAAGTAAAAATACCAAATTTTAGCCAATCATAAGAATTAGTTTTAGAATTATGGGCTTTTCAATTTTTGAAATACTTGAAGGTGAAAAGACATTTTGGGCTCAAAATCAGCATTACCTATCTGGTTTTCATTTGTAAAACCAATATTCATTGACCAAGAGCTTTCAAAATTTATTTATTTGTCATAAATTTAAAACAAAATCTGCTGATATCATAAGCTTCAGCATTATAGTTTTTCTTCATGTATACAAAAAATCGCAAACATTAAATTTTCAAAATAGTGATAAAAATATATAAAACTCCCTCAAGCTGAAATCTCTCTCTACATACCCCAATACAACTGTATATTAGTGAAAACAGCATAAATTTTTCTACAAATGCAAAAATAATATAAGTGGGATTTTTATTTTGAAGTTTTATTACACTTTAAATATAATAGAGAAAATTTTAATTTACCAGTTACAAATACAAGTGAACTTTGCTTAAATTTCTCTCCAAATATCCTAGGATTATCACACATCACTGAAAAGAGCATGAAATTTTCTGTCAGATCATGAAATAATATTTGTCAAATTTTGAATTATAAGAGATTTATTATAATGTAAATCAAATAAGTGTTTGTGTAATGAGGAAATGGTGTGCTAATCGATATCGAAAAATACCTGTAGCAAAGAGGTGGCCAAGAACCACAGCGGTCTGTAGCTCCATGGAGTTAGTTAGTTCCTGTAGCAAAAATCTCTCTATAAATACTCAAATACAACCATATATTAGAGAAAACGGGATAAAATTCTCTATCAAAATTAGTGGGATTTTGAGTTTGAAGATTTATATTACAATTTAAACCTAATACATTAAAATTTAATTTATCAGTTACATGATAATATCAATTTTTACTTAAATAAATTGCTATAATCTCTCTCCGAAAACAACCATATATTACTTCAAACAACATGCAATATTCTTCCAAATGATAAAATAACATTGGAGTGGTCGATTTAGTTAAATAAGATTTATTAAAATATAAAAAAATAAAATAATTTCTGCGTATTGCAGTGGCGGTATGGTCAACAAAATAATGTTTGTGTTTATTGAATTGGAGAGTGAAGAACTCCTTAAGTGTTTAAGATAGGAAGGAGATAAGGAGGTAGAAGTCAAAACTATAGAGGTCAATATATACTAAAATTAGATACTGGAGTGACATTCACAAGTATTAATTACTATCCTAATTTATTTTTACAATTCCTTGAGTCATATGTTACACTTACCAAAGCTGGCTTTGGTCAAGTTAACATCATTAGTTTTACTCTATGAATATAATATGTCTTATAGATTATCTTATTCTAAATGGTGGTAGCACAGATGATGAAAAATTTGCTGAAGTTTAATTTAGGAAGGGATATATAGATCTGGATTTGGGAAGGGATACATAGATCTGTAGGTTGGGATCTGGTATTAAGGGAGTGGATATAGGAAGGTAGAGTAAGGAGTTATAGAATTAGAGAGGATTTTTGGTTCTGAGGACTTGGAAAAGGAAAATACCAAGAAAGAATTGCCATTAGGAAATATGCCCACTTCAACTCGGAGTACCTGCAGGAAACATGAGAACGTCTGAGAATCACAAAGATGAATCTAATTTTTTTATATCAAATTTCCAGCCTTGTGGACAACCCTCCATATACCAAGCAACCATAGTCGAAGTGGGGAAAAATGAGGGAAGTTACAAGGAGCTATTTATTTATTGAGGCATAGAATCACGGACTCTAAGGTGGTTATCGATAGTTATGGATTTTCAGGTAATTTGGGAAACATGATTGTTCCAGGAGAGGTTGAGATTAAAGGTTACCTCTAGGTTTTTGACTGTCAGGAGGAAATGGATGGGGCGGCTATTAAGGTAAAGTAGAGGAGAGTAAGGAAGGGAGCTAATGAGATGTATGGAACCGATGAGGATAGCCTTTGTTTCATCTGCATTCAACTTCAATTAATTTATTTCTGGCCATTTTTAGGAACAGGCGATATCCTCTTGTAGCTTTCAAGTAGCCTCAAGCATCTCTGAAGGTTGAGAGGAATGGTAAATTTGGAAATTATCAGCATGTAAGTGACAACGGGAGTGATGAATGGAGTACGGATCAGTAATATAAATGAAGAAAAGGGTAGGAGAGAGTGAGGATTCCTGAGGAATACCTCGGGTTAATTGGAGGGATCAAGAAGGTGATTTGTTTCGAATAACAACTGTCTGGGATAAAAAAGATAGGAACCATATTAGAACGCTATTTTATATAGATAGTTGAGGTTTGGAAAGGAGGGTGTTATGATTTACAGAATCAAAGGCTTTAGAAAAGTCAAAAAAGATTAGGATAGGGATTTTATATTCATCTATGGAGGATTGAAGGTCTTGGGTAATTTTTAACAAGGCAGGTTGAATGGAATATTGGGAACGTTAACCGGATTTTAAAGGATTGAGGAGACGATTTTGCTAGAGAAAGTTATTTAACTGAGAATTGATTAATCTTTCTAGAGGCTTGAATAAAATGGAAATGGGTTTGAAGTCGGAAGGTGATGAAGGATCAGGAACTTTTATGAAATACCTTAAATGTTATAACTCTAATAAATGCTACTGAAGGTCACAGTCCTTAAAATGGAAAGGATAATTGTTGTGTGTTGTCATAATTAAATATATTTTTATGTATATCAGTCTATCCATATCAAATTATCTAATTCAAGTAGAAAAGCTTTGCTGCATTAATTGATTTTGTTTTACATAAAACTAACTATATTCAAAGAGTTGAAAACAGGTATTCATTTTTTTTAGATGTGCAGTTTATTATTCTTATTTTTTTTAATTGGCCATTTCGCATTGATATTAATCTATTTTCCACTTTACAAATGTTTGTGTTAAACAGAGTAGTTCCTTAGTTTTTAAAGATATTCCAATCAAACAAAATCATACTAAAGAGCCAAAAAAATGTACAATATTTTATGTACTATGTATATTGGAAACAAATTTTAAACCAAAAATTAAGTAAAGATTGTCAAAATAAATTTCCTTTTTTTAGATAGATATAACTAAAACTTAAATGTATTTATTTTCTAGATGAAGTATTAATAGTATGATATTTTCTTAGAAAGTTTCAGATCTGAGAGTTACGTTTTATCTCTTTTCTTCTTAAGAGCATGAATATTGTATGTGAAATATCTCAGAAGTAACACACTTTAAAAATCCAAAATTTTCAGAAAATGTAATAAGTGATTAAATGTTATCCCTAAGATTTTTATTTATTTTTGTTGTTGTTTAGTTAGACATTTTTAAGTTTTGCTAAATTCAAATGAATAATCAAATTATAACAGCTGAAGAAATGTGCCAATTTTGTCTTGATGAAATGCTAAAATTTATTAAAAAATCTGCGCGCATCACACAGCTTTCACTTACCACCCTCTTAGCAGAAATAAGTATTTTCAGACAAAGGAGAAGTGAAAGTAAAAATTATAGATGCTATAATTATTAATATTTCATTATAGGTATTTTGATTTGTATAAGTACCCTTATATATACAAATTTTAATATTTATATCAGTGTAATCTATACAATTAAATATTAAATACCAAAAATTGCATTTATGCAAACCGCGTATGTATATTTATATAATATAGTCGGAATCGTATTATATTAAGCTCATGTTACATATGGAACTCTGTTATGATCTTTGGGGCGAACTCGGATGCGGTAAATTACAACTATTCTCCGTTTCGTTTTTTTTATTTCTCCTTTAGTTAATTATGAAATTCTTTCATATTTTTTATTTAACTGTCTTTTATATTATAATTACAAAATGTCTATATAATATATCTACGGTAGGCAATAAAAATCTAGTCACTCCATCTGCTTTTATAAACCACACAACTTTCTTTGCTTTTATAAACCACAGAACGACTAACTCCAATTTCAACATTTTTGAGTAATGTCATTTTAGTGATATTTTTAGTTGAAAAAGTTATCTATGCAGACAGTGAGTAAGTTGATTCTGGAGGTGGTGATGAAATATAGAACTGTGAATAAAGGTATAAATTTAGGTACTTATTTCTTATGATAGATGTTTTTAGGAAAGATACTTTATTAAATATCTGTAGAAAAAAAATTTTTTAGTCTCAACAATTAAAAAAGAATATTTTAAATTTATCCAAATTTTCGCCTCTTTAGGGATAAAATCTGTTTTTACAATATATTTAGACTGCTCAGGATAGGGAACATGGAGGAAAACTCTTGAGGGAACCAAGATACAGTAATGCAGTTTTGAGCTCTGGATGGTGATATTGATCACATTAGAATATTCGTAATAATATTCGATAATAATTTTTTTTTTTATACTACATTAGGAATGATAATGAATTTTCCTTATATTTCTCTTTTCTTTAAATAAGCGTTTTTGTCACTTTTTTTGGATTTTTTTCCACCATCTAAGGGAGGACGCGCCCCCTGGTAGAATTCGCTACTGCTGGTCACAATAGAATTTTTTTTGTATTACATTAGGAAATTCATATATGAGAATGAATTTTCCCTACATTACCATTTTCTTTAAGTAGGTGTTTTTGTCACTTTTTCGGAATTTTTCCCCATCCATGGGAGGGCGCGACACCCAGCAGAATTCGCTAGTGCTGGTCACGATAATTATTTTTTGTTATATTACATTAGGATATTCATCGTCTGTGCGAATGAATTTTCCCTATATCTCAATTATCTTTAAATAGCTGCTTTTTGAATCTTTTTTTGGATTTTTTTCCAGCTCCCAGGGAGAAGGGCGCCCTCACCTCTAGATCCGCTAGTGCTTAATAATAATTAAAAAATGTTTTAAATGTCTACAATTAAACTTGTACAAAATAGAATTATATTTAATTGTAATTACTATATTTCTTCACAATATTCAAAACAAAAAAGAAATAACCAACGAAGCAAACGAACCAACCGAAGCAACTACTCTCACCTGCTTGATTGATTCACTGAGAAACGCTTGGACCACGTTTTCACCTTTAGCCAGTCTACGAGAGTAGTGGCACTGAGGTTTCCCCACACAATATCAATTGACTCAATGTCATGATAAACCAAACTGACGTATTTGAACTAATTAAGTTAAATAAACAGTTAAATAAAGAAAATAATGAAAAGAAGATATTCAGCAAGGCGCAAATATCGTCGAATCCGTTTGCCTGTGGATTATGCGTCTTTCAAAGAGCTTCGTAATGGAATCCAATCCGCATTCCGACTTCCTAAAACCACCTACTTCCATAATGCCCTGTCCAATGCTCCCGACTTTAAATCTAAATAGAAAATACTCTGTAATCTATCCCTTCCAGAATCCAATAATCTTAGTTCCTTCTCCCTGTCTCCAGACGATCTCAATAACCATTTCTTATTCTTCACTCATAATCCTTCTCCTTCTTCTGATATTAAATATCACCATTTCGATTCTGATGACTTATTTTTCTCCCATGTGTCCTACGATGAACTACTGTCCACTATCTTAAAATCCCGCTCTAATGATTATGCTCCTGACAATATTCCTATGAAATTAATAAAATGCAGCCTTCCTATCCTTATTCCCGTGCTTTGCCATATCTAAAACTTTTCAATACAAAACTCCATATTTCCATCTTCCAGAAAAACTGCCCTAATCTGATCTTCGAATAAAAATTCTAACCCTTCCTCACTGCACAACTTTCTAAAGGAACGTTCCCTCATCAATCCATTCCAATCTGACTTTCGACCTGGCTACTCTACGCAATTAGCCCTTCTTAAAATAACTCATGACCTTCAAAGCTCCACTGAACACCAAAATCTTACTATCCTTATACTTTTAGATTTTATCATATAGTGCGCTGTGTTGGTTCAAATCCTTTCTATCAGACCGGTCCCAGTATCTACTTGTCCCAGGTCAACCTCCTTCTAAGGCACTTTCCCTATCCTGTGGTGTCCCTCAAGGTTTCTCTCTATCCCCCACTCTGTTTGAAATTTTCATTAATGACCTCCCTCTCCTGATCCATCATTCCCAATACCACATCTATGCAAAAGATTTCCAAAAATACCTGTCTTTCCCGTCTTCTGACCTATTACCAGCTACAAAAAAACTTCAAGAAGATTTAAATCGAATTTGTGACTGGGCAGGAGCTAATAAGTTGAAGTTGAAAGCGGAGAAGATTATTATTATTCCTACCCTGTTCCTACATGATAATCCCATCAAATTTTATTCCACCATTAACCTAGGAATAACCTTTGATCAAACCCTGTCCTGGAAAAACCATATATCAAATGTCTCCCACCACACCTTTTCTATCTTGAAACGTCTAAATTACCTGCGTCACCTATTTCCATTTGAAACCCGTAGGTTCCTAGTCTGGTCCGTTATATATCCGCACTTTGACTATTACTGCACGGTATATGGGGGCGTCCCTGGGGATCTAGGGAAGAGGCGCCTCTGTTTCCCCTCTGTGTATTTTTAAAGGAGCTAAACTTTAAGTATGTTTTTGAGAATTTCTAACTTATTTATCGATCAAAAATCCAGGATAAATACATCAAATTAGCACAAACCTTATTAAATATAAATAATGGATAAAAATGGATTAAATGTCGGCTAACCCAATAAATATTATCGTGACTGAAATTCATGAATACTTTGTCCCACCCTCATAATTGATCAGTCGACTATTTACCTTTCTCTATAAAATAGTTATACTAAGAGCATAATTCATAAAAAATCAAACAGTTTATCGAATATTCACGTTGAATTGAAAATGTTTAGTTTAAAATTGAAATAAACCATAGAGCTAAAATATTGTCTCTTTGCAATTATGTTTACTACTTCAGCTTCAAATATAACCTCACCGTAGTCACGTGTTTAGCACACTCTTCAGTTTTGTTTAAGTAGTTGGTGTTGTTTCGTATTTCTTTGATATTGCTAAGCTATATTTATTTCACAATGGAAGAAGTAGAAGCAGAAACTTCTGATTTAGACTACTTTTCTAATTTCACCTCCAGTGATAAAAATATAAGAATTATGGCTGTCAGAGGATTACTTAGAAGAATGAGGTATGAGTCAAGAAATAATCTTCAAAATCTTTATCTGATCTGTAAAAGACTAATACGTGGTTTAGGAGGGAGTAATACAATATTTCGACAAGGATGTTTCTCTTGCACTGTTGGCTTTATGTCTCTTCTTCCAACAGAATTTAAGGTATCTACATTTGAAGAATTAATCAACAGTGAACTTCATCCAGCAGGTAACAATAGCAAACAAGAAAAAGGTGAAGCTTATCTTGGACAAATATTAGCATATGGGGCAATGATTGTTACGGGTTTAATTTATAGGGAATCAGGCGAATTTCAGGAAACAGTTTTTACTAAACTTTTTCAACTTGGAAGAAAAAGATCATATTTGCATCATGTGTCTTATGTTTTCATGACTGAAATGCTTAAAAATTCTGATAAAGAATTTATTCCCGACGGTTTTGTAGATGATATTAGGGATTTAAATGATAATCCACTTGATAAATTAAACTACATACTTGCTTTAGAAAATAAATCATTCAAAACTTCTACAATTAAAAAAGTTCTTGGAACAAAGTCATTGTTCGACTTGGCTAATGCTTCTAAAATAATATGTTACATCAAAAAGAGCAAAACCTCAGTGATGTTAGAACACAACTTTATTCCAGAAATTACCAATGCTGTGATTAATCATCCAAAATTTTTTACATCATTTTGGTCATCTTTAATCGAACAGAAACATTTAAAAAATGAAACAGAGAACACAAATGAATTAGTTAAGTTTTCAATCAGTGATGATGCTGTAACTTTACAATTATGTTGTTCCATACTCAAATCATGTATTGAAAGCAAAAATCAAGAGTTGGGAAAAGAAATATGGAGCCAAAATTTAATTCTTCTTTTACTACGAAACATCAACAAAAATAAAAGCATTGTTCAAATGTTTTTAAATGACTTTTGCTTTTTCATGAAAACAGCTGATGATGAAGTTAAACTAGGCATTTTAAGATTGACTTTATTTGAGCAAGGAATTTTAGACTTTGATGTATTGACTGGTAGCAAGACAATATTAATCTTAACTAATAGTTTGTCATTTAATGGTTTGACTGAGTTAGCTAGTTTATATAAATCAGTTATTGAAAGCAAGAAGGAAATAGTCAATTTTGATCTTAAAAAAAAAGGTGTCCTTATTTGTTTAAATTATTACACAAAAATCATTAACAGTCATGCTTGCTATGAAGAAATCCCTTGGCGAGCATCACAGTTAGTCTACCTTTTAAAATTAGGATTTTTTAAACAACAAGAAGTACATTTAAGTCGTGAACTTACCAATCATGTCCAAGAAGCTTTCCTCACTAGCCTTGGCTACCGTTTTCCTAATTTAGAATCATTTCAGAAAGTCTTAAATGAATTATTCTTAGAGTTGAATTCAATGTTAGATAAGCATAAAGATGATATACTAATTAATTTTACTGATGATATGTTTGAGGCCTGGAAAAAGGCAGTTTCACTTAATGAAGAAATGGTTAAAGATATGGAAAGTGAATCTAAAGTGGTAATTGTCGTACTAAAAATTATTCTTCAGTATATGAGCATCCTAATATTAAAGGAATCAAATACAGCAATAATTAATATTCAAGACTTGCTTAACATCTTTCTAGAAATTAAAGAAGGAGGTAAATCCATGTGGATTGAAGTGTTGATAGATTTATTTTTGAATTTACTTTCAAAACCAAACTATCACCATAGACATTTAATTCGATGTATTTTTAAATCACTTTGTCCACACTTAACTCCAGAATCTTTTAATCAAATTATTGAAGTGTTAGAACTATCATATGATCCCCGGAATATATTGGAACATGATGAGGCTATTAAATCTGATGATAGTGATGCTGATAGTGATTCAGATGAATCAAATGATAACTCAGAAGCAGAAAAGGATGAAGATGGTGACTGTGATGATGATGTTAAAGCAAACGAAAAACTGCGTTTTGAATTGAGAAATGTATTAACAGCAGATTCAGATGCAGAATCTGTAGATTTGGATGATATAGATGAAGATGAAGGTAGACGTTTAAATGAGACGTTAGGAAACATTTTTAAATCCAATATGAAACGGAAGAGATCAAAAAACTTTTCTAAATATCAAAACCAATTGTCTCACTTTAGAATAAGAGTAATCGATTTGTTAGAAATGTGTACAGAAGTTGTATTACCTTTTTCTTATTGGCTGAAAGCTGCATTGCCACTAATTGAATTGTACGCGTCAACTGTAGGTCAAAAACAATTAGATAATCTTAGATCTAAAATAAACTGTTGCATTAAAAAACTAAATTCCTCTAAAGTTAATACTGAAGAAAACTGTGAAAAAGAAGCTGTAAATGCACTTTCAGAATTGTTTAAGAAGTTATCTAAATTGTCTGGAGTTTATTGCGATATGAAAATGGAGTTATGCAGCATGATAAGATTCATTTTAAAATCAGCAAAACCTTTTAGTAATGGTCTCAAACAAAAGCATCTAAAAAAGAATGAAATATTTCAATTATTTAAAAAACACATTGAAGATTTTTTCAATAGTAAAAACAATGCTCCTGTTATTTTGTTTAATAATATGATTTCAATTGGATGGGATGGTATATTAGCTTTAATCCCAAATATAATCAACTTAATTTTTGATGATACTGTTAAATTACACAAAAGAATTCTTGGCCTTAAAATGGTTGAAACTTTCATTAAAACACCTCAATACTTTGATGGACATTTGGAGAGCTATTATGAATGCTATTTAACAAGTAATGCCGAGTCATTTCATATGAGCATTAATGAAGCCATTGATAAAATGTGTTCAGAGAAAGAAGCTAACTTAAAATTTTATTCAGAACTTTGGTCATTATTAGTTCTTATTTTTATAAAACAAAATCAAAATAAATTCCCTGAATTGGTGAATCTAAATAAGTTAAAGGAATTGTTGACTGAAAAAATTAAAGAAATGCCAATCATGAAAGGTCAGTGTAAACAAAACTTCAAGAGGCTTTGTAATGTTTTAAAAATAATGGTTGAAACAGATGGTAAAGAAATTACTTCACAGAAAGAAACTAAAAAAGATTCTCTGCAGAAAAATCTTAATAAAAGGAAAAAAAAGGATAAAATGTTTGATGGGTTAAAGAAGAAAGCTAAGAGATTGAAACCAAATAATGTTGAGATTCCTACTGTGTAAAGTTTTAACTTTTAGTTTCCATGTACATGCATTTGTAAATAAATAAGTTTTATTATTTTGTACTGATTCTCAATTTTAAATTGTTTAAGTTTTTTTTATTGTACATATAAATACTGTAAATAAGAAATTGAAATAAACCTTGTTTGTCAGTTACTGAAATTAGAGTTATATGTTTTTTATTAAATTTTTTACAATATCCAACGAACCTAAATTTATTTTGATACTAGTTCACAAATGCTCTGTTTGGATAACGAGTAACCAAGATCACTTCAATTACACTTTTTGATGGTATTATCAGACACACTTGGATATTTCTGGCGTTTAATCTACTGGTGTGATTTTCTCTGTACCTCACCTAGACAAAGCACTTGTGAATTTGTGCCATTATCTCTACTTAATGATTTACATTATGCTTACCTATTTTATATATTCTATCGCTTATCCAGAAACAGTATCTACGATCATGAGTTTTAGTTTTTTTATTTATTTCTGTTCATAATGTAAGTATTCTTTCTATTACTTTTGAACCTATCCTATTATAAGTACTGCAAAAATATTAAATTACTTTTACGTACTGTGATTAACATGGAATTTATTTGTTTTCATATTAACATATATATGTGTGTGTGTGGGTAGGTTGATGAAAAGGTCAAATGACAGAGAGAACAGTTAATGATAAAATCAACATTTTTCTGATTCCTCTCTATGAAACACAATGATCTTCACTTCTTTACCAGAAAAAAATACAATTAATAATAAAATATATAACATTCAATTTGTTTTTCTGTCATTTGTTCTTTTCACCATCCTTGGTAGATATGTAAAGACAGGCAGTCAAATATTAAACACACAGTCACATTATTTTAAAATGATTAATTAGTAAATTGTCTAAAATAATATGATTCACAAGAATTTTATCTTAACTACTTCAAAAAATTATTTAAAATTCAATTATATAATTAGCGTCAAAACTTTAAAGTTATTATCTTTAACAGTGGGCATTTTAATAGTAATCTATTAAAGAATTATAAAGATAATTCAATAAATTAAAAACTTACAAGAAAAAGTCAATTCTAAAGCAGAAAATCTAATGGTACAGGCTGCCAGGAAGTGAATGTGTATTTTAAATACGTAGTTACTTTTTAATTCATTTTTTAAATTTCTATCTTATACACATTTAGTGTATTTTAAATATTAATTAAAAGATAAATTGAATATTTATTAATAGTTTTAATGAACATCTTATTATTTTTATATTTATTTTGTTCCTGTCACTTGAGCCATCATATTTTATTTTATTTTTTTATGCCCTCCAGTTAACAAGAAAGTTGTTCTTGGAAAAAAAATTATTGTGCTCTTACTCAAGCATATTAGTATTGCAATTTAAGCCAGGAAAAAACATGATGTCATTTATTTATGAAATAGAAATAGTTTCTCCTTTTCCAAAGATATCATTCATATAATTTTAGTGTTATAGTTATGGGATTCTCATTAATCCCGTATTTCTTTTAAATATTGAATAATAGAAGTTCGAGAAATAATGAAGTCTATTATTGGTGATTATAAAAAAGGTAACTTCCTTCCTGAAAATGGTATATGTTTTGAAGATCAAGTTAATCGTAATAACGAAGTTATAGCTTGATGAGTTATAGTTTAATTAAGTTAAAGTTTGTCCAAAATACTGTAGTGCCGGTAGGAGTTATCAATGTTTGATATAGTAGTGCTCGATTAGTTCAAACCTAATTCAAGTGACTTTCTGTTTATATCATAAGATAACAACTTTTCTTCTGCTGGCTGAAGGCTTATACCTCCGTACGTAGCTGAAAGACGAAGATATCTGATGCTGTAACAACAGCTGGAAAAGAAGTCAGCTGTGTTTACAGTCTTGCTAAGCCTGATATGGACGCTGTGTTCGCCGAGCTAGTAGCCATTTTAGGATTTTAGATTTTTAAATATTTTAATTAGGTGGAATATTTTGTCTTTGTCCCGATTCTGCTACTCTAGTATCCTGAATCAAAATCTCTTTGTGATGTATTGATTAATTTCGTGGTTTTTAGAATACATTTAACTTTCAGTAGAACCTATTGATTTTCACTGCACTTTTCCTAGTTCTGCCTCTAGGAAGTATTAATTTCTTTAATAACTCTGATATTGCGTTTGATCATGAATAAGGCCTCTGCTGAAGAAAAAGAACTTATAGTAAAAGAATCATTATTTAAATTTCTGATGCAGCACATACCCTGTGCTCAGATAAGGTATATAGATGTCAATGTCTTAAAAAGAAGATTTAATATTATGGTTTTCTAAATGATTAATATCCTTGATTATTCCTTTTAGTACTATTGATGAAATAGTACTCAGCTATGTTGTGAGTATTCTTGAAGAACTAGGAGATGAGAGTTCTGGTGATGTTGAAGATGCATTTGATGCAGAAGGATTTTGTGAAATGATGGCAGCTTATGTTCCAGAATTTAGTACTATAAGTTTACCTAAAGTCTGTCAGTGGATGTTTGAGCTAGAAGCGACCCTAAGGAACCTGTGTGGAAGCAGTATGTCATTTTGACGTTGTTTTCAATTGTTTCTATTTTGTATTTACTTTTTAGTAAATGAGTGCCTACTTGTTTTTACAGATGAATCATATATTGAAAGGGATTTGTCAGAACTATTGATTCCTATAAATATATCAAGGAATCATAATTCCTCTTCAGAATGTAGTACCACTGATAAAGGAACACATCGTAAGCACCAGCTTTCTGAAGCAAGTGATGGGAGTTGCAGCTCAGATAGTAGTGGAGAATATTATGCTCATGAAGTAAGTTATGTGAAGTATATTAAAATGCAATTCAGTTCGTATTTAATTCTGCTAATTAATTAGGAGAGTCTCATCGTATGGTAGATTAGAAAAAAATGGCTTATTTAAAATGTTTGTGGTTAGGTGATCCACATTCCAATTTACATTGGGAGAATATGGATGTAGGCTTATTGATTTCAATGAAACTTTAAAGTTCATACTAAGTCAGAAAATATTAAACCCATGTCAGAGGGTTCTTGCCTGAATGCTCTAGGAACTGAGAATTTTTTTTTAATATAAAATGTTAACATTGTGTTATATGATAGCTTTTTATCTTTGTTGTGAATCAATTTTTAGGTAGTAATCAGATTTGGTAAGTAATCACATTATACCAGGTTTTGTAGGTATAATCTCTTTTTCAATACCCCTGTTTGATGGTAATTTCGTGTGAGCCAAATATTACCCAATAATCTATAAGTGAATTGTGTGCGCTGGTGATTGTGAAAATTGGTGTGGACTGTATGAGGTTGGATCACTGAGATTTGATGCTTGATTAAATTGAACAAAATATTGAGAACATGGTTATATTGCATATAATTGAATAATATAAAATAAATGAAATTTGTGCCATTGTATAATTTTGTCGTCCTTTACAGATTATTACATATTGCTTGATTGTCAATTTGGACTCACTTTCTATCTGAAATTGAGCTTCATGGTTTTGGCCACCTCTTCTTCCTCCCCATATTCCGCCACCGGGCTGTTCTCTTAAAGTTTAGCAACTCATATTGTTTTTTCTTGCCATTTCTTAAGAGAGTACCTTAATGTGTGCAAACTTCGCCAAATGAACAGATTAACTCTACAGGAATGGTTTGCAGCAAAATGGTGGTGAAGTTCTGACTGTACAATTGTTAATTTTTGTGTTTCAGGGGGTGATCCCTGAACAAACCGCCCACCTTAATCAAGTATAGCTGATTTAAGATTTGATTGTCTGAATGTGACATATTTTGCACAACCAAAAATAAATACGTAGAAAAAATGTTACAATGTTAATAAAGCTAATGAATAGGCAAAAATGACTTAGTTCTAGCATAAACAATGATAAAATGAAAATTAACTTATGTTCATGAACTGACATAAAACAAGAAAAAAAAAAAAGGAAGGTGTGATCGATCTTTCATTGAAAATGGTAGTGAAAGAACAAAAAAAAATTTTTTAAAAATCTAAATTAAAGATATCAAACTTCTACAGGAAAGGAGAAAAAATAAGTGCAAAGGAGTACTTCCTAACTTAGTCCTAATGCACTCGGAATCCAAAACTCTTCCTGAGTAAGGACAGTGTCAAATTGGGACCGAGTTGAAAATGCCTTTCATGTAGATCTCTAATGCTAATGTGTGACAAGTTGCATTTCCTGGGCAAGAATGTTGGATGGTTAGAAGGAATGCTAACGGGAGAATATAGCCTGCCGTCACCCTGATGGTGTCCAGTTCGTCAACAAAAGGAGAGAGTTCTTTTAATCGAATTAAGATGTTTGGCTGGTTTCGATTCCTTGACAGTAATGGGACCTGAAGGAATAGATTGTGGAGGACGAACGAGTTTCAGAAGTCCTTGTTCTAAGCTCCGATATCGTTTGATGACTCGATTCTCGCCATGTGGAACAGCTTCCGAGTGAAGTGGTGGCTTCAACATGTACCGAACATCCTGAGTTCTTATAGTTTCTGTTTGGAGAAAATGTTCCTCGCCTGACTCCTCCATACTTCCTCCACCAGGCTGTTCTCTTAAAGTTTAGCATCTCATATTGTCTTTTCTTGCCATTTCTTAAGAGAGTACCTTAATGTGTGCACACCACCAAATAAACAGATTAACTCTACAGAACTGGTTTGCAGCAAAATGGTGGTGAAGTTCTGACTGTACAATTGTTAACTTTTGTGTTTCAGGGGTTGATCCCTGGACAACCCCTCAGCTTTAAAAAAAAAACATGTTGGCATATAAAGCCATGGACCAACCCTGGAGTCGGGAGGTCCTCTTCAATACAGCCTCTACAAATTAGATATTCTCAGTTGAGAAAAAAAACTGGTGATTGAATGTGATTCTGCCCAAATCATCTCATTACCTAAAAGTAGTAATTATTTATAAAGTCTGAGTCCAAAATTTTATTTATTTTTAGATCCCTTTTCCAATTTCCATGAATGATGGAGTATAATAAATGAGGTGTCAAGAGAATGGGTATTTTATGGAGCAATGGACAACTCCCAGTATTGATAATTAAATTCATACTAAAACTTCAATAAAAATATTTGAAATTTTAAATGATGTCAATATTACAACTGATGGAAGTTGGCAGATATAGACCGAAAATACAAGATGCAAGATCCGTGCATCCTGGATGCAGGATACGTGTGCGTCTTGCATCTTCAAAAAAGGGCTTTCACTCCTAAGATGCACATACCTCTTGTACCTTCTGTTTATATCCATTATCTCTGTTTAGTTTAGAAAGTGAGTTTGAAATATGAATAATCAATCAATCATTCTACTCTTTGCTAAATTACTTGGTTTGAGCTGGTGATTAATCATTTTTTCTTGAAGTTTTAACACCTTTTTGCTGCCATTCTGCTTACCTAGAAAAAATATAATAATGTATAAAAACGGTTTTACTTAAAATCTTTTTCATTTTTTGTTAGCTAGAAAGTGTTTTAAAATCAAATATTTACAAAGATTTCTGATATCCTCCATAAAATTGATTTCTTACAAGTTTTTAGCAGTCATTGTTAACTATAAATTTGTATTAATTTAAACCGCCTGAAAGTAGTTAAAATATATTTAAAACTATTTTTGTAGGTATAAATGTTTGAATAATTTCTAGGGTATGTACTAATATTGAACTTTTTCTAGGATATGTACTAATATCTCCTATAACTAGACATGCTCTCAAATTTATTTTTAAGAATTGTATTCAACTTAAAGAAAATAAGGTTCTGTAGTTATTTGTTTTGAAAAATACCTCTAGCCAGAACAATTAAAAAAATTTACATTAAATATTTATTTTCATTGTTTTAAAATTTTAATTTTGTCTACTTATATAAGAAATAAACGTATGTATTATCTTTTTAATTGTATACAACTATCATTTATTTTCGCTCTAATCTAAATAAATAAACAAACACAACACTGTTAAATGAACTCAAGTTCATAATTAAATAAAATGTGTGGTGTAAGACAGCCTCAAGGAAAGAAAAAAGAACTTTTATTTACTTGTTCCGCTAATATTACTGTATGTTAGAAGCAGGTCTATCGGGAAATCTCAAAGTGAGGAAGTACTTTTCCACTGTTCAATCACGTTTGGAAGCCATGTAAATCCTCCCAGATTACTGGATCTCGCAATACCTTACAGGGCATGGGGACTTTGTATCAAGCCCCATGGATTTTGAAAAGACATCAATCCTCTATGCCCTAATTGTGGAATCCCGGAGACTGCTAAGCACGTTATCATGAACTGCACCGCCTTAGAGTTGCTAAGGGCCAAATTGCTGTGAGAATCTCACAGAAAACGATTTCCCTGAGCTAGTTATGGAAGAAAACTATCCGTACTACAAAGAATTTGTGTACGCGTGGAAAGAAGTAATTGGACCCGCAGACTTACACCTCACATGAAGAGGACCTGCGCCAGAGAGGCCGCCAGAACGAGGAGGAGTGGAAAAAGGCGATAAACAGAAAATGAAGATATGAAAATTGGTCTCGTTGCAGAAGCAAGCTGTTATGCAGAGAAGTGTAACAGCCCAATTCTGCAAAACCTGTATTGCCTCAATGGCATGGTAGGGTTTAAATAAATAAATAATATTGCATGATTGTAACACAAGGTAAAAATTATACTCTCTAATCACCATTATCATTCTGAAATAGTGTGATTAAGGTATTTGCAACTATACTTTTTCTTAATCTGAATCTTTCCTTGAATTAGTAATCATAAAAAAATTCTAGGAGATATTTGATCCCTCAAATACTTTTTTGGAAAATTGTCATGATCATATTATTTTTAAAATTTCAAAAACTTTTTGCTCATTATCAAACACAAGAACAGCTTCGTTATAATGTTTTTCTTTATAATTCTGAAAAATATCACATTAATTCAGTTGAGAACTCTACATATTCCGCTTTGAATAAATTTGTAAATTTCACTCAACCTTAGGTTATGTTTATGAAAAACAAATTGAAAAGTTTTAAAAAAATTTCTATAATGTGAAAAATTGAAAATCTCTTAGAATTGAATAAGTTTTGTTTCTGAAAAAGCTAAGAAGAATTATTATGATTGAGTGAAAATTTTTACTCAACTATTATGTATAGCTACTGACTATTATATACTTGCACTGATGTTTAACATTTCAGACATAAAAAGAAGACTCAAAAACAAATATATAATGCTTAAAATTTGTCATCATATTCATCTGAATATGACTCTTATATTCCCTCCTAGAAGATATACTTAAAATTAATCATTATTTTAAAAATCTATCTTTTCTTTAGGATATTACCGATTATGAACAAATACAAGTGTTACAAGAAATGTTTCCTGGACTCTGTGAAATGGAAGTTCGCCATTGTTTGACTATTGCTGGAGGTGACATAGCTACAGCTGCTCAGCTGGTTCTTCATCGTCAGGAAACAGGACAAGCTTTAAATCAGTCTTCAATCATACAGGTTCATTTTTTTTATCTCATAGCAGGCTAAACAATTTTCATAATGTAGAAAACTTATTTAGTGTATTATCTTGACTCTCGCAATTGGATTACAGGGTGTGTGATCACTGATTTTTATTCTTTTTTTTTTTTTTTTTTTTGGTGGTTCTACATTGAAAACTAACCGATACATGCATTCGTTTAGTACAATGGACCTTATTGGACATTATTTACATAGAACAAATACAACTAAAATTTAAGAGTACTCCTTTACAACAGAAGTTCTAAAAACAGATCATCTTGTAATTTTTTTCATTAATCTCTGACTTCCATTCAACTTTGATCCTAATTGAATGAGGAATTTCTTCTAATCCAGAAGCAGAAGTAGTGGGTGGAAATTGATGTAGGACCATTTAGGTGCCAACCCTAAAAATTTCATCAAAATCATATTAATGGTAATAGATATAGTCTGTAGTACAGACCCTCCCCCTTTTATCAAATTATTAACATCCAACTGAAACTTCGTAAATAGTTTCATCTCTTCTCATAACTTACAAATATTTTATTTACGAAAATTCTTGGAATTGGGACATTTTCAATCTGGAGGTCGACAAACTTTGTTTATATAATTAGGTACCAAAACTCTTAAATACCCATTTGCTTTCAACTTGAATCGTTAGATAACTTGGGCATAAAGTCAGGAAAAAGGTGGCCTCAAAAAATATTGGGCCGTTTGGCATGCCCTACATCCCCAATTAGTCAAAGTAATGAGGTTATATAGGCCAAACGGCGCAATATTGTTGTAGGCCATCTTATTTATTCATTTTGTTGTCAAATTATTTTACAATCTAAGTAGAAAGCATATGTGTATTTACGAGTTTTTAGTACCTAATTAAATAGACCAAATTTGTCAACCTCCAGATTAAAAACACCCCAATCCCAAGAATTTTTGTAAATAAAATATTTGTAGGTTACGATGAGATGAAGCTATTTACGAAGTTTCGGCCGGATGTTTATAATTTTATAAAAAGGGGTCTGTACCATGGAGTAATAATATATGTGATTATAAGGTATCGTTCTGGAAGTAGAGGGAAATTTTTATAAAAGTGATAGCAGACCTCAATAGCTACAAAAAAGTTCATATAAACAAGGAACCTGTTTTCAGCAGAAAGATTAGAAATCCAAGTATTGTGTTTTTTTAAGTGTCATAGTTTTTATTGAATAGTAAGCGATAACTAAATGAGTATTTAATTTATGTTATTAACAATTGCTTCAATGTAAACTACATAAAATTTTCATCAAATGAGAATAGAGTTCAGTTATTCGCAATTTTTTTATGATCATCCAATTATAGTTCAGACACCCCATATTTACAAAAACTTCGTTCAACGTGCTTTAAGTCCATATAAATTAAGTTCTGGTCTATCTCGGAAAAACCGAAGATTCACCTCAGGTAGTGTACAAAAATAATATGATTTTTACGTTCACTTACCTAAGTATGAAATGTTTAGTAAGGATAAGTATTGCGATCATGAAAATTTTTGAATCTGAGTTTTTAACAGAAATACATGTTTTAATGACTCCTGAGTCCAAATAACCATGTCCTGTAAAATGTCTGTGTGCATGTCAATGTGCGTGTGTGTGAACAGTCGAGCTCAAAAACGAAAAGTCGTACGAAACTGATATTACGTATTTAAGATAGGTATATGCCTTAGATGTTACAGCAACTTTTTCCTTAAAATCAGCTAACCGGAAGTGCCACTTTATATCAACGGCGAAACACATTTTTACAATTTTCTCAAAAACTGCTCTAACAATTTTGATTAAAGTCAGTGAAGCATTGTATAATTAAGTGTTCTTTAATATCATTTAGGTCTTGTCCCCATTGATGTTGCTTTACAGGGATCATCCATTTTCAACATTTTTATTATTAATTTTAGTGTGATATTTCTAGAGGCAAAATTCATACCTTTATTGACAGTTCTATATTTCAACATTGCAATCTACCTACTCTGTAATCAACTTGCTCACTGTCTGTATAGATATAACTTTTCCAACTAGAAATATCACTCAAATGACATTACTCAAAATTGTTGAAATTGGAGTTGGTCATTCTGTCAATTGATAGGCTCAGAGACTGAAGTTATGTGGTTTATAAAACTTGATTTTCATTGCCTACCATTGATATAATAAATAGACTTTTTGTAATTTTAATGGTCTTAATGATTTGTTATCTGTAAGCTTTAAGCTTTAGCTCCGTTTAAAATGCATTTCAAAAATTTTATAACACTCCAACATTGCCAGGAAATAATTTCTATTCAAAGTAGAGCGGTAAGTGAAAGTTGTGTGTTGCCCGCACCAGATTTTTTATCCTGTCACCTAAAAGTACCCGTGTTTTCAGCAAAAAGACTATAATTAATTGTTGAAAAGCTGTTATATTTTGTGTTCCCCATGATATAGCATGTATTATAATTAACATAATTGCCTAAATGCTCTTTTTATTTATAAAAAAAAATTAAAAATAATGATTTTTTATGTTAAATGGTTATGAAACTTTTACTTCATCATCACCAAAGATAGGGAAGCATTGTGTTTATGCGAGAGATTGAAAAAAATTTTGTGCTTAGAATCGAAAATTTTCACTCTCTTTTTACGTTTCAGACATCAAGGATCAAAGTTGGTTTGGTGTCTGTCTGTAGTCAAATCGATGTGACGGGCATATCACCTAGTACCGTTCATCCTATTTTCATGAAATTTTCAGAGACTATGCAGATTTGTGCCTAGATGATCCCATATCAATTTTTTCAAATTCCATCCAGCACTTCCGCTTACGCACGCGCAAGCGCTTTTTTACCTGCATCTCTGTTATAGGAATTGATCCGTATTTATAAGAAAAAACTAAATGTTTTTAGTCCCAAAATTTATGTTTGAAATAAATAAACCTTCTAATTTCTTCAATTATTTTCCCTAACATTATTTTATTTTTATCATTTTATGCATTGAAAATAAATCTAAAAAAGATATTTGACCTCGGGAAATGTTATAAAAGGTATTTAAAAAAAAAATTAATGGTTTATGGGATCTTGTTTTTATGATTGTGAAATAAAAACATTTTGTAGGAGTTAATAGTTTGTGTAATATCCTGTGTTATGCACCTCTTGGCATACTGCTTATAATGTTTTCCCTGATTTCACAAGTAATTTCATACTATAAACATGGTAATACTGCTCTCAGTTGCTAAAGATTAAGAAGCTGCAAATGGTGGTCAAAAAGTCTTCTCTGCAGTGCATCCCATATGTGCTCAATGGATCGAGATGTGGAGACAATAGGTGAAGGGGCAGATATGAAATGTCCAGATTTTCAAGTCATCGATGAACAACTTTTCCCTATGAGGTCGCGTATTGTCAAGAAAATGGAAATATGTGCCTATGTCAATTATGGCTCTGGTTTGAGGAATGAACTCTATTTAACGAACTGCATTGAGATTATCTTCCATAATATGAAATAGAGTCCGATCTCCTGAGTAGATTGCACCATTTGACTGCATTGAAGGAAGCACAAACTGTGGAAGTGTAGCCATCTCCTGTTCTCACCACCTACAATCGCAGATAGACTTGTCTATAAGCATAACAGTTTCCCAATTTGTAATCTCGTCTAGGCACATTGTAAACTATTTATAATTACTCATGTCTCCTTCTCTTCCCGAAAATAATTCTTTAATGTTTTACTATTTTTTTTACTTTATTAAACTTAATTTTGCTTTCACTTGGTTGATGAAACTAGATCTCTTTGCTTTATTGCAAAAAGTCATTAAGTGACATTCCATAACCTTAAAAAACTAAGAACTTTGTTAAATTTTTCCCTTTGTAAAATCGCACATTGTGTTGTTACTATATTTGACTTATAAAAAGGTTTTTGCCTTTTTGGTGCACTTATTTTATTTTTTTAATCAATAAGGTCAAAATACACAAAAACGTTCTTATAAGTTCAATACCATCAAAAATATAAATTTTTCAATAAACCGATGATCTTCTATTGTCTCTTAGTAATGCTAATTTATAGGTAATTCTTAATTATGCTTGTTATATTTATGTAATTACTTTACTGTATGTCCGCCAATGAAGTAATTATGTCCATTGTATATCAATTATTGATTTTATTGACCTTGTTTTTATGAATATTACTTTCAGCATGGAGCTCAGCAAAAATCAGCAGTTGATGACAGGGAACTTAAATCACGAATTATTGCAAGATACAGTTTTGTTGATAAAGATGAGGATGCTAGGGAACATAGACCTGTTGCCCCCAAAACAGTAAGTTGTATTAACCTTGAATTTTTATCTCATTTCTTAATCTCTGTTTGCAACTCAATTTGTATATTGATGGCCTCATATCATAACCTCTTAACTGACTTCTTTGTGTTTTATATATATACCAATTAAAAATCTTATATCTGTTAGTTCTTGGATTAAAAAATATGTGGAAATCCACTATATAGGTTTTTTATTGATTTCCCCAATTTTTGAACCATCTAATTTAAATCATTTTGTTATAAAGAAATAATTAGAAAAAATCTTATTTACTAGAGAAGACATCAGAAGAGCCGCCAATATTTATTTTATATTTTTACATTTGTGATCATCTGATTATCCTTTATGGCTAAAGTTATTATGTGCATAATTTGGTTGAGAATTGTGCATTTGTATTAAATTCAGTTTGACCTTTATAATCCAAATAAACAGAGTTCTAAACATTTGTGTTTTAATCTGAAATTGTCATCGATCTAACATTTTTCTTTTTGGTTCAATTGTTCATTCATTCTCCAAACTTTTATATTGAAAGGAATAGGTAGGATATGGTTTATTATACTTACGTTGGATGAAATTCAAATCAGTTTGTTTTTTTGGTTGATCTGTATCATTTATTTGAATTATTCTAAAATTGCAGTTCGGACAATCTCTTTATTTCCATGTAGAAAAGTTTCCTTTCTATATTCAAACAAAGTTTGAAATCTTTTTTTGATTTGTCGTGATATAAATTTCTTGAATTTTTTAAAAAAGTTTAAATTAATATTTTGTTATAAATTCGTATTTTTTTTTTTTTTTTTTTTTTTTTGTCTTTCTCTCAAAAAATATAAATAGTCTGTTTGATTTAATACTTCCAGCTTCTCAAGAAGTCTTCTTCAATTTATTTTGAATAACTCTTGTACTTGTTTTCTATTTGTGCAACACATTTTGTATGCCTGTTTCTTGTTATATTGATTTCTTTTTATGTAAGTATCAAAAATTTCTTGGTCAGATTCAATTATTATGTTCATGAATTGTATTTCATTGATGAATGAAATGTAGTGCAAATATCATTATCTTTAATATATATATTTCTTATGAAGAAATTTTATATTCTGTATACATTTTAATGTATTATTAAATAAGTAACTATTTTAGAAATAGAAAAATGAACTTAAGTTGTTTTTGTTTTTTGATTAATAACTAAAAGCCAAGTTATTTTTTCAACCATATTACTCAATGAAAAATTAGGGAAAAACAAATATGTTGGTATCCGCCACATTTTCAAGAATTTTTCTTAATAAATGAAAATTTATAAATGTTTTCACCAAATAAAATCGTTTGTCATAATTGTATATTTATTTATTGTATATTTATAATTATATATTTAAATTATATTTACTTTTAGTTGTATTCATAAGTTGTTTTTTTTTTCCCTTATTTATCTCTTGTTCCTAAAATTCATGAAACATATATTCATTTATTATCTTATTTTATTAGGAACCAAAGAAGCTGGTGCGCTATCGAGATAATAAGATAGTAAGTATGAAAGGAGAGCGGTTCACTGAAATAAAGAAGGAAGATGATGAGGAATCAAGGAAGCCATCTGGGGTATGGTGTAAGACACCACGGTTTCACTGATTAGTGCCATATTTACATAGCAGCTGCTTGTCAAGTTCTTGACAGTACGCCATTTAGCGATGCCCCATCTTTCCTTTACTGATAGGTTTATCAACTTCTATTGTCCTCGGGTCATGACAACACGAGATGTTAGGCTTTATTTTTTGTTTTAAGACTGCTGACCTTGACTGATATTTTACTTTTTTTTTGTGTTTGTGACCTGAAATATTTGTTTATTCTTCATCTCATTCATGCATTGATGATATCTCTCTTTCTGTTAAACCTGTGATACTAATTCACAGTATTGTTTACATCAATACTCATTAATACTATTACTTATGTTAGAATTTTTATTTTTCCATTTTATAATTTATATTTGGATAATTATTTCTATTTTTTAGAGTTTGGTGAATGTTAGCTAATTTTATTTTTAGGTGTCACAAAAGTACAACTCATTTTAATTAATTTATACTTTTGAATCATTTACTTTAACGGTTTACTTTTAATTTATTGATTTTACAGATTTTTTTGTTATACAATTGTATTATATTTATTGATAATGCATTTATTTACTCTCACTTTGGATTAGGTTCCTTAATTAAACCATGCTTTATCAAAAAGTAATTGTTTACTAAATCAATATTTTGTTTTACACTATGCTGTGTATTGCTTTATATTAATCTTAGTTTTTTGTTTCTTTTTCTTTAGAATAAACTAAGTTCATTTTAATATGAACTTAATCTTGAACACAAACAAGTTGTTCACTTGAATGAATCACTTCCATGAAAAGGTCTTTTTATTTTCTTAACTGAGTCCATAGGCAGCAGGCATTCTGCAAATCAAATGCATTCTCAAGGTGTAAACATGACCTGTTAATAAATTATTGAATAAAAACAAACAAAATATTCTTAACTAAATAAATTGTTTTTTATGTAAAATGACTTTTGTCATATACAGTTTGATGTTGCTTCTTTAGCTTTCAGCCACTGCAATTGTTCAGTGTTCTCATTTTCTTCTAAATTAATTTAGATTAACAAAATTTTTTTATGTATATAACATAAATGAACTAGTTTTAATTTTTAAAAATGAATATCACTAATCTGTCAGATATATGCACAAGTATAATTTAAAATTATTGAGGCTTTTATTTGATAAGTTTTAATTTTAAGTTATATCAGAGCATTAATTCTCAGTAGCCCAATGATACATCTATATTTATATTTTTGATTTTGTCATTTTATTTTAATTTTCTGACTTTTCTTGTCTTTGTATGCATTGTAGTTGTGAATTGTGCTAGTCTAGCAAACTGTTTAGAATTTTTTTTTTTTTTTTGTTTGTGTGTGTTTGATAGATCTCTTTAGTTACTTATTTCCAGTATTTATATTTTTTCATTGCTAGATATGAAAATAAAGCTTTATTGTTACAGACTTATTTACCACCAAAAATGGTAGGATTCTGCGTATCATTTTAAAATTTACAAAATTATTATTAAACACGGATCTTTTTTTATTCCTTGATTTTAATCAATTCTATTTTATATGTTATGAAATTTATCAATATTTAACTTATTTTTAACTATTTAGAAGGGTGCAAAACATTTTTATTTTTATTTAAGATTAGTTATAGATTTTTGATAACTAGATTTTTAGCCTCGCTTTTTAATGTATTTTTGTTTGTTTGAGTGAGATTTTCTAAATAATTTATTTTATACTTTTTTTTTATTCTTAATTTATTGAAGAAAATGAAATTTACAGTAGATTTTTATTAGGCATGGTGGTGTCATATTAGTGTGTTAAATTGAAAACTAGTTGTATTTTTTATCATAAAGCTTTGAGTCCCTAATACACGGGTGAACAGTGGTATTGACTTTGACAGTTCACCTGTATATTAATTAGATACTCAAGGAAGTTTCCATTTATCTCTCTTTTTGAGTTATTTGCTCTTGTATATATATATGTGAGTGTATGTATGTATATATATATACATACACATACTTCTTTTTTTTTTTCCCTATGAAAAATATTGAAAATCTTATATCACATTTAATACTAAGAAGACGCTTGTGATGTCATTACCAAAAAAAAAAAAAAAAAATGACTACCGTTTAATTGTTCTTTGAATATTTGTTTTGGTTAGTTTTATTACATTGTAATAAGTGAGTTAGTTTTTAATGATTGTTATTTTGGTGTCAAAATAATATTTGTACTTGTGCTTACACCTGCTGTAATCACATGATATACTTAAGTTAAAGCATTTGCGATTGGAGGGGAAGTTGCAATAACATCAGTGAGATAAAGTTAGTTTTTCTAAATATCTTCACCCATATCTAATTAAGTTTATTAATGATGTTTCCAAGATAAATATAATAACAATTGACATAAACTGTATTTAATTTAAGAAGGAGTTAGTTGGGAGATGCTGCCAATAGCAACACATGTAATATGAGGGAGTAATATTTATTGGATTAAATCCGTTGTATGTCTATGGCTTTCATCCAATGATGCCAGAGGAAGCAGTTGAAAAAACTCTTTTGTTCAAATCTAAATGTTTAAAATAAACATTTAGATTTAATTATTGTATTTAAATTTGTATTGCCTAAAACTTTTAATTTTCATCCAAATAACTATCACGGAATCAATTGTTCTTTAAGTATAAAATACTTAAAAGAATATATAACAGTTGTTTGTTTGTTTTTATTTATCCCTTACCCGGCCAATTATGGGATATATGGTTAACTGTATGATAAGACCACCATGACCTCATACAAATGAAATAGTGTGCATAGAAAAATATGAAACATCAGTTCTCATTAAAAATAAGCTTGCACTTTATTTGGGCCTTTTATTTCTTAACTACATCCTCTTACGAACTTCTTGAAATACATCTACTGTCGATGGTATCTCCATCATTATGAAAGTTTCTAACCAGTTCTGAAGACTTCTAGTTCTGAAGTTTTAAGATCAGTCTAATCCTTTAGTCTTTCAAGTTTAGTTTTATGTATATTTTTTTTAATTGAAAATGAAGTGGCCAAATGTCTTTTTTTGTATCATTATGTCACTCAAATTATTAAAACATTTATTTATTAAGGATAACAAATTATCCTTACATGTTTTTATGTATACTGTTTTATTTTCATTTTCTGTTGATATACAGTTTATTTATTTTCAAATTATTATATTTATTGTTTTTAAAAAAAAAGTTTTATAGTTTTGAACTGATCAATTCATTCTATGTGATAATATAAGTAGTGTTATAATGTATTTATGTATATTTGTGATTGGTAAGTTTTATTATGAACAGTGTTAGAACAGTATTATTTGTAAATTTTGAAATCTGTCTTTTTTCCTACATGCACATTTTTCAGATCTGTTTTTAGATTAACTTGTAAGTTTAGGGAATAACAACAACAAATGATTAATTTTCACTTATGTGAAATATCTTAGAAATGTGAATGAATGTTCTATGAGAAAAAATACTAATATATATATATATTCATGGATGTATATAAGTAATGTATAATTGATGATTATTTATTGTTTTGACTTTTGTCTATTGATAAAAAAAGCTGATTTTGTATATTTGTATTTTCTCTTTTCTAAGAGAACACAGAGTTACAGTCTGTTTATTTAAAAAATTTCCATTTTATTTTTAAATTTGGTGTATATACCCAAATGTATGTATATACATACATTGTAAAACAAAAAAAAAAAATAAATAAATAAATAAAATAAAGATGGAAGTTTTGAATTTATGTGATCTCATATATGGTTAATAAATTATTTCCATAAAACTAAATGAAGCTAAGTGTTTTCTATTTGTGCCTTAATAAGAACTACTCAAATTTGAGTTCAATTCTAGTGCCACTACATTAAGCAAAATAAGCTAGCAGTAAAAACTACTTATACCCCTAATTTAGATTCTACTTCAAAATTAATAGTTTTAAAGGTTGGTCTCGGGGTTTTTCCTTCACATACATATGTATATAAATATTTTTCAGTTGTAATTGGTTGACTGTCGTGGATAATGAAGAGAAGAATAGTTGGGGTGGTCAGTCAAAAAGGAAGGCAAAAATAAATGATAATATTTATTTTTTACATATGCCGACGTTTCGACCTGAAGTTCAGGCCTTCATGAGGGCTAAGAAAATAACCAGATCTGGTTATTTTCTTAGCCCTCATGAAGGCCTGAACTTCAGGTCGAAACGTCGGCATATGTAAAAAATAAATATTATCATTCATTTTTGACTGACCACCCCAACTATTCTTCTCTTCATTATTTTTCAGTTAATTCAATTTTCTGCAAGTTTGAATTTTTAGCTTATAACTGTGTTACAAAATTTAAAAAAATAAAATAATTTCTATTATATGATATAAAACATGATAAAATTTTTATTATATATCAATGCCATAAATAAATTTCTGAAATTCACAAATTTTATTACATAAAGATTTTATGGATTCTAGTATTTAGAAATTCTACATTACATTAATTGGTTACATATATTTTATTGTATAAGATACAATTAAATTTAGATTAGATAGGACAAGTTTTTGTTTTTTTTAAGGAAGTCGCGTAATTTGTTAAATAGGAAGCGATAACTAAAAATATTTTGTAATTGTGGGTTGATGGTTGACTGTAGTGAATAATTGAAGAGAAGGATGGTTGGGTGATCAGTCAAAATAAATAATTGTATTTATTTTCACATTCGCCAAAGTTCAGTCCTTCATCAGAACTCTTCCATAAACAAGTGTAGGCAGTCTCTGTGGTTTGTCTACGCTTGTTGATAGAACAGCCCTGATAAAGGCCTGAACTTCAGATCGAAACGTCGGTGATTGTGAAAATAAATACAATTATTTTTTTACTCTTTTATTTTTACTGATCACCCCAACCATCCATCTCTTCAGATGGCCTCAGAATCTTACTGAAAACTATTTAGGGAGACCTATTGTTTTGTATCTCGATAAGTCTGTTCGTATCAATATTCTTGTTCTATCCGCATTACTGTTAGTGTTCTATTTAATACGGTTGTAAATTTCAATAACTATAATAAAATAAATGTTTTATTCTGTTGTTCGACTCAATGGCAGAATCCTAATTAAAAATATTTTGATTTAGGTAATTAAAACTTTACAGTAAACTAGACAAAATTTGCCTCTATAGTGCAGCAAGTTCCTGGTTGTACCTTGCACTCCAGACTCCTCTCACACACAAATGTCCATATATCTTACACAGAATCTTCCTCTCCCAGACTCCCAGCATGTTCTTTCATTTTCAGCCGTTATTCTCCATGTTTCGCTAATGTAAGTTACCATAGATAGAATGGTCGTCTTATACACTAATTCCTGTGCCTTTCTCAACATACTATCTTTTTATTTTAAGTACCCTTTTTTTTTAAGTATCGGTTTTCCTCAGCTATTCTGGCACCCATTTCAGCCTTAATATTTTTACTATCTGTCATTAAGGAGCTAAGGTACTTAAATAACTTGCATACTAAAAAATTATGACAGCCGATACTTTTGGTTTCATTATTCATCAAGGGATGATATCTGCCACTCATCATATAGGCATTCTTCTTTTCATTTATGTGCGGACCTCTTACTGCTACAGCCAACTCAAACTCCTCTAGAGCTCATGTCAGTGCTGGAATGGATCTGAGGACAATCTCCACGTCATCTGCATATGCAAGATGCTGCGTGAGGCGATTAAAGATCGTGCCTCCCGGGTTTATCCTGATGGCATCCACTACTTTTTCCAAGCTCATATTAAAATTGCCTTTGTATCTCTTTGCAAGATTCATACTGTTGTACCTACTTCACCTATAATCTTATATCTCTCATTGTCATTCTTACCAGACTGAACAGTTTCCTTGAGACACCAGGGATACAAGATCTCTAAGCAGTGTTGATCGATTGTTTCTTGCTGGTCTATGGTTTTCATCTAGCTCCTCCATTGCTGCTCTATTTAAGGCTTCTTTAAGATGTGTCCACCTTGAGGGGACATAATTTATTCTGCCATTACTTCCAAATAGCTCAGCCAAATTGGGAAAAAGATTTGTCTCTTACTTTACAGGTTCTTCTGCTCTTCTTCATGCCTTCACTGCAATTTTTGATTGTATTTTATTTTGACTAGAAAGTTGTCTGGTATACACACTGCTCCTTTACAGCTTCAGACATCTTGAATATCCGTGGCATCTCTTGACTGAATCAAGACATGATCAATTTGATTTCTTGTGCTGGCGGTATGTGTTGCTTACCACCATGCTTATCCCCATAGCAACTAACCTGAATCCCTTGTTATTAGACCCCTAATGTTTGCTATTCAGCCCTAACATGAAATATTCTTCTTTGCCTATCTTCACATTGAAGTTTCCAAGGATAAGTTTCACATCGTCCGCATACTGACGGTAGAAATATTCAAGAACTGTCCTCTTAGTTTTATTGCACATATACGTGGGTTGATGGGTTCGTATTTCAGCAGAGAGTGTTTTAATTTTTTATTTATCATAAATTCTGTCACAACTTGGTTTCATTTATGTCCACTGTTAATAAGAAGGCAATCCTTTAATCTATGGAATACTGTTAAACCAGCTCGTTATCCTTCCTGCGGATTTCCTGGAGTGCTGCTACGTCTATTTTATACCTTAAAAGTCCTTCCTCAAGACTCCTATTAGCTCCGACCTGGAGGAGGTTTTTCACAGTCCATGTTTCTAGAGACAAGTGTTTTCCGTATCCGCGCTAGGGTCGTACCATTAAATCATTCCCGCTATATCTTTGTTAAGGATTCGTAACAATGTTTGTTTTACAGGACCGACAAGTCGTCAGCCCGACGTCTAACCCCCAACTTGGAGGACCAGGAGATTTTTGATCGAGGTTCTCTTCCTCTAAACGTGTTGTCTTCACTACGATTGAGGAGTCATGTCTCGCCCGAGCTAGTTTTTGTCCACCTCGGTACCACCCATATCTGGAAGGCTTTCCTCTATCCGCCACCTGGGGAGGCGCCCGATGGGGGACTAACAACCCCACAGGGCTATTTGTAGAATATTCGTCTTAAATATCAGAACAGAAATGTTTACCTCGTTTATAAGTATTACTAATATTTGAATAAATATAAAATTTCTCTTTTGATAGCAAAGAGCAAGTTGAGCAGGTATTAGCAGGGCCGTTGCGCGAATTTTTGGCGCCCGGGGCGGAAATTATAACAGGCGTCCTCCTTATGTACCTAAACCTCGGCTAGTAGTAATTTTTCTCATGTTTACAGGTTATGTTTATTGTACTTAATTATACTTTCGCACTTCCATACACAACCGCTAAATCTCTCTGCAGATCGTAATTTATCTAATAACAGCACGTGGAGTCAGATTAGAAATAATTATTCTGCTTGTCGTGTTAGAAGATCCAAGCACAGATGAAAAGAAATGAATTAAAAATTAGAAAGAATATAGAAATAAGTTTTTAAAAAGTATTATGTATTCTATTGACAAATATAGAAATACCCAGAAGAGTGAGGAAGGAAAATGTGCAGCGTACAAGAAGAGTATGATGCGATGGGTGGATGGGGTAAGTGAGAACTCCAGAAATCTGTTAAATTATCGGAACTGGAAGACTGCCGCACGGGACAGGGAGGACTGGCAGAATCGTATCAAGGAGGCCAAGGCCCATTGTCGGGTTGGAGTGCCGGGAAAGTATGTGTTTTGTGTCTCTGATTCGTGGTGATGCCCCGTTCGCCCTGCCCACGCGACGGTTCTGATTATTACTAGGTAGATTGAACATATCTATCACGTCTACGATCGATAATAGCAGACATATTTATCAGTATTTAATCAATTCCTATCTTGTATCAATTTTAAGGCCCGACTAGTTTGACTATAATTAGAATATTTTAGGAAGCGGGAAGTGTGCGTTCAATAAGTGAATTTGATAGCTAGTTAAAATTAGTTTTATTAACGTGATTTTTCTTATTTTAATGACCTGCTAAATCAAAGCATTATTGTGAGAGTCACAATAACACCATACTTGATGATAAAGAAATAGAACCTCCTGAGCTTGAAGAAATCCAGGACGGGATATCCCAAATGAAAAATCATAAGACACCAGGAGGTGACGGACTACCACCTGAGTTATTTAAATATGGTGGCGGAGAACTACATAGGCAATTGAAGGGGTAGGCTATACGGGATTTTCCTGGGCCGGAGGGTGAGGGCGAGGAATTTAAAATCCCCTCCGGCACCGGAATACGAACTCATACTTTTAAATATTCTCAAATCTCTTATCCGGATGACAGGCAACTCGCGGTGCAGTGCACACGCTTTAGCCCATTCGGCCACCCCGCCGCCTTTCCCACTCATAATCAGTTTATTGACTTCAAGAGCGCCTTCGATAGCATAAGGAGGCACTAGCGGATCCAGGATTTAATTTTTGGGGGGGGGGGAGCTTCAGCCCGAAAGCAGAAAGAAACTAACTACCTATATTAAATGGTGTTTAAGTGATTCCTTAAGTCTTTTTAAATGAATTACACGAACAATAATACTTTAACAGGTATTTTTTTCCCCATAAAACATGGTTATATTTTACCATTTTGGGGGCTTCAGCCCGAAAGCTCTCCCTCCCTTCCCACGTAGATCCGCCCGTGTAAGGACGCACAAGTTGTATGAAGCAACAAAAGAACTAAACATCCCCTCTAAACTAATTCGTCTGGTAAAAATGACAATGCAGGTCGTGCAGTGCAGATTACTCATTCATTCCGAATGCTCCTTGGAGTTTCCCACCAATAAAGGTGTGATGTCAGGAAGCCGATCAGGTTTAGTTGATAAACTGTATACCAGAAATACACAAAACACTTTTATTCTTCTACATAAACAACACACTATCAGGAACAAAAGACTGGTACCATCTGGGTAATCTCTCCCAAGCCAACCTGCTTTGTTTGCAACAGCTTATCAGTTCTGCCTGCTAACATGCATCAACTCTACACACTCCCACCTTTACAATTTATGCTTTAAATTGTAAACTGATTTAAAATAACTAAACAAGATTTAAAATATTCAATAAATTTACATGTTAAATCATTAATTTAATATCACTTAATAAACTGCTTTAACAAATGTTATCTGCTTCCTTTTTTAGTCTTGATAAGATCATTGGCTAATAGCATTCCGAGATACATTACTCTTCTTAGCTGTTTTTTTTTACTTTTTTTTTTGCTTCTCTTCCAGTTTTCGAAAACTTCTTTAGAGGACAATGAAGAATTATTCATACCACCAGTTGTTGCTCCTCTCCATGTACTTCTCTGACTAAGATCTGGTTCTGAAGTGGACCTTTGGCTGACGACAGACCTGAAAATATATCTTGTGATGTTCCTCGGTAATACAATGTGTGGAATTATTGTTTTAACTGGTACTGATCCGGTCTTCTTGGTAGTGCCATCATATAGACGACCCCTTTGTAAACCATTCTAATGGGTCGAAGATATTCCAGATTATCCTGAATGGTGAGACTCAATTACATTAGAGTCAAAGGACCTCCTCTCGTAGGTGTTCTTATCATGGGATAGGTCTGTGTTTTAGTTTGGCCAATAACTGTCCAACCTAGCCTAGTTTCTGTGGCATTTAAATTTTCAGTAATTGGTTCTAACCTTCCTGTCAGGTTTTGTTCAATGACATCAGCTCCAAGTATCAATTCTGCTTCTTGCTTGTCTCTCCCACCATCGCCATGACTCCATAATATATTATTTCTTTTTAATATATCTAGGCATCCATAATTTGATCTAGGGATATCACTGTAAATATTTATTTTTTCCAACTTTACACCAGAAAATTTACCTGTTAAATGTTCAAGTTGTTTCAACATCCCCAAAAAAGTTATATGAAAGTATTTCTTTCTTTTCTTTCTGTAATTTCTCTCTTGAAGAACTGATAGATGCTGAAATATCGTTGTGCCAAGTTTTATTTGAATGTTCAACCAAACCATCAAATTTATTTTTTATTTCGATCCACTTGTCCTGATAACTTATGGATGCATCAAATTCATCCTCCAGTTCATTTTCATCAACTAGTATCAAAGCTCTTACCATTTTTTTCAAACTCTAATAGATGTTTAGCTCTTGCTCCTAGCTTTCTAAATTCCTTTTTGAACTCTGGATCATTTTCAGCTATTTTCTTTTCTACTGAAGTACTTAAAGTTGTAAATGAATTTCTTCACTGAGCTGGCAGTTTTCAACTCTTCAGCACTCATTATCCTTAATTTCCCACACAAGGGATGCCAAAATGTGATGTCAGAAAATCATTTCAGGAAACAAATGTGACTCTGTTAAAAACTTTTGTACCATCTACACACAAAACACTTTTATTCTTTTACATAAACATCACACTATCAGGAACAAAGGGCTACTACTCTCTCTAAGTAACCTCACCCAAGCCAACCTGCTTTGTTTATAAGCTGAGCACTGCTGCCAGATAACATGCATTAACTCTACAAAAGGACTGAGACAAGGTGATGCTTTGGCATTTTTATTGTTTGATTTGGCTCTGGAGAAGGTGGTGAGGGACTAAGGCATTCATACTGAGGGTACGATATTTACAAATATGGTGCAACTGTTAGATTATGCTGATGACATTGATATTGTTGGACGGTCCTTGCAGCTTTTGAAGGTGGCTTCCTTGAATTGCAAAAAGCTGCAGTTAAAATGGGGCTCCATATTAATGAGAATAAAACAAAATATATGTTTGAAGGAGAGAATCCCCGAAACCAAAGAATATCTCTAGGCACTTACACCTTTGAGAATGTCCAACAGTTCCCTTATCTGGGATCTCAAATCACAGCAAAAAATGAGACGTCATTTGAAACAAAGCGGAGAATAACAGCTGTCAACCGATGCTATTTTGGCCTACTTAAGCACATGAGATGCGCACTACTTAGTAGACTAACGAAGCTGCAGCTCTATAAAACGCTCATCCGGCCAGTTCTTGCCTACAGTAGGCAAACATGAACCTTAGCCAAAAATTACGAAAAAGACCTTCTGGTCTTTGAAAGGAAAATCCTTAGAAGAATATTTGGCCCTGTAAAGGAGGGACTAGGTTGGAGAATTTGGAAAATAGAAAGGTACACGAATTGTTCAATGAACATAATAAGCCCTAAAAATAATAAAATTGGGAAGTCTGAGCTGGGTAGGACACATAGGGGTGAGATCTGAAATCTCGATAAGAGTGCTTGAGGAGCCATTGTACTATACGAGGAGAGCTGGCAGACCGAAATTGAGATGAGCAGATGGTGTAGCAGGTGACGCTAGAGACCTGTTGGGAGTCAGAAACTGGAAAGTGGCCGCACAGAATATAGAAATTCGGCGTAAGCTCATTGAGGAGGCCTGGACCCACTGAGGATTGTAGATTGTAGAGCCATTAAAATAGATAGATGCAAAATAGATGCATTTTTCTTACAAAGGAAATGCATTATCAATTCAAGATACTATACATCAATTAAGCCATCTACACTTTAGATTTTAGTCAACTCCCTTTCAATGTTTTTCCTTATGTTTAATTTATTATGCCAATCCCTTCCACGGCTGTCAGGGATATTGGCATGATAATTCTGCATTAATAGCTGGTAATAATTTATTGCTGTGGACTATAAAGTTAAAGAATTTAATGTTCAAAAAAAGTGAAGATGTACAATTGATTGCTTTATTTTATAATTTTGAATTTTATACAGTGTTTAAATAAAGGTGGGTTGGGATACTTGCATTTTTTCTTTTTTTCTATTTGCCAGTCTTCTTGGTTTTCTTCTCTCTCTGCCTGCTTCGCCCCTTGCCAGCCATTGTAGTTTTTTACTCCATGTTCAGCAAATCAGTGGAATTACGAATTATGTAACTGGTCAGTCTAGTGAATCTCTTACGCCATGTGAGCGTCTATATTTCAATAATGGCGGACTGTCCCAAATATCTGAGATATACATGCAGTATGTTCGAGATCACAGTTGTGTTGTTTTTTCTTGATTTAATTTAAATGGAAAGTTTGATGTGTTCCCTAATCACCTTGCGTAATTTTTACTACAGGTGCCCAGAAGGGAATTTCATGGTCTTTCAAGTTGGGCCATCAAATTTTTCAGAAGAGCGTATTTTGGCGAGCCTTAGAGCCAAGGCGACTTAGGGAGCCTTAGATAGTGATATATTTACATTTATATCACAATGACACCGAGGAGATTTGATATTGTTCGGATTTTTTCTAAAACATTGTAAATTCATATTTTTGTCCAGGGATGGGATTGATTCAATTAATCTTCGTTATATCATGTTCCTCTGGATTATGTATTCTGATGATTCCCCTTCAACGGATTTAATAGATGCTTCAGAAGTGACGCCGATTTCGCAATGTGCTTCACGTAGAGGTATGACATTATTTTTAGGGAACCTGCCACTTTCCCACACTTCGTTATATAGTTTTAATATGTGTGCTTTGCCTTCATCTGGGAGGTTCCGAATCATTTCACAGATTTCGCAGATACCTTTTTTCATTTATTGGTGACATGTTCTAATTGTTTCAAACTAAAGCGATTATTATAATCTTCATTGGGGTCGGCCAGTTCTTCAACATCATTCGCTTGATTAAATAATAATGTATCATTGTATGAAACTGAAGATATTTTAGTAAAATGATTTGCCAGTATCTTCGCTATATCATCTGGATTTGTTATTAATTCTTCTAATTTTAAACTCGATATTTAGTTTTAATATCCTATTCCTCAGGTGGACCGAATGTTGCTCCATATCTCTTACCTGCCCCAGGTTTATATAGGAGTGATATTGTTGATGGACGAAACTAACTCTCTCGAAGAATTCTTTTTAATATTTTTAACTATTCTTTTAGCCGACACTCTCAAATTTTTGAATTCTATAGCATTCTCCAAAGTGATATTTTTCTAAACTTTTTTAGTGCACGTCTTTTAGCCCTTATGGCTTCTTCACATTTCCTGTTCCACTATGGAACTAATCTCTCCAGTTTTTCTTCTCCTTTAAGTTGGATATTTTGTCAGACTGCTCGCATAATTGTACAATTAAAAGTTCTACCCGATCTTATATACTTCCTCCCTCATCCGCATGTTAATTCATTCTTAGTGAAATCAACTCCCTAAACCCGTCCCAATTTGCTGTCTGATATTTCCAATGCCGTAATGTCGGTTTTTATGATGAAAATTGCCTAATTCTAAGGACTATTGGGAAGTGATCGCTTCCATATATGTGTGATTTCGTTACCTAGGTGATCTTCGGAATCTAACCTAATCTAACATCAGCCAGGCTGAGATCTATTGTGAAAAAATTATTGCTTTTTGAGCGCAAAAATGTGTAAATTCTTCTGTGTTAAGAAGACTGATTTGTCCCAAGAAACGATATGACTTTGTGACTCCTATTGTCTAAATCTGCTGGAGACGAGCCCCACATTGAGCTGTTAGCATTGAAATTTCCGAGGAGGAGGTAGAGCCTGGGTAGTTGAGATGTTATTTCTTCAAGGTTTTCAGTGAAAAGGTGGACAGCTGAAGGAAAGTATACATTACAAATTGTTAGTGGCTCTGGTAAATGTAGTCTTATTGCAATGACTTCATGTGAGGTTCTCAGTGTTAGCTCCTCAGAGAAAATATCTTCCCTTACAGATGTTGAGTCTCAACCCCATGATCCGTCAGTGCACTATCCTGTAGGTTCGATACCCTTTTATATTCATGATATTCTTAATATTCAGGTGAGTTTCTTAAAGGCAGCAACACAGTGGATTTTCATCACTAATTGGTTTCTTAAAATATTCTAAGTGACGAAAAAATCCGTTACAATTCCACTGTAGTATTGCCTCCACTTTCTGTATTTTCTATTTCTTTACTACTAGTATTACTAGCGAGAAATGATGTACCTGTCTCAGCTAAACCAGAAAAGGTAGAATGGACTTCAGTAAAATTGAGCAATCTAATTATTTTATCACTATAATTATTGTCCTCGAGACAGAATATTATTTGTCTAAATAAAATAAATAAAAAAAAAATTTCGAAAATCTAATTTTCATGCATCTGTATCTGTATGTAGTTTTACTTCTAAGTTATTTAACCATTGTTTCTAAGCGTTTAATGTAGGCAGTAAATTGTCTTAACAGTTGAGCTATTTTCACCATGGATCATATCAATCGATAGACAAAGTCTGTCAAATGTTAATGGGTTATCATTAGTTATTAAATGGCGTATAGGTTCCAAAAATTCCTTGGTATTTGGTTTTAATTTTCCTTTTATTTTAGTGTCTGTAATTTTCCTGAAATCAGTTCTTGAATTGATTGTTTTTGTAATGGTTTTAAGGCTTTGAGGTTTCTGTATCGTTTCCAAAGTGTTCCTTTTTTTATTTATTTTTTTTCCTTGATGTGCTTTGAGAGGGACGATATCTCTATATTTTCTGCTAGTTTTCGGTGAGAATTTTTTATCAGTCTTTTTATAGTCTATTATTATTAGCTAATAGTCTTTTTCAGTTTAGTATTCTGCTTTTCAATGGGGTGCTTATATTAGTAGGATTTTTTTCGACCGGGGACTCTGATCCTCAACAGCCATATGTTCTTTGGTGGATATAATAAATTTATCAGCCTTATATGTATACCCATTTTTTTTTAGAATCTTATTCCAAACAACCTATGGAGGAGACTCCAATTTGAGCATTAGACAGGATTCCTTCTTCTGCGTGTGAAAACATTTCATCAGATCGGTAGAGTAAATTGGTATTTTTTATTTCTGTGGCCTCCGTTTGCGTATTACTGTTTTCGCTATTAGTCATTTTCTGAAAAACTTTTTCATTTTCTTCAGTATTGCCCGAAGTTTGGTTTTGCTTAGCAGAGGGTTCTTCAGGAAGCGATGGATTACTTACTACTCGTTCGGGGAACTGACAGTTATCACCGATCGGTAAACCAAATTTTACTTTAGAAGCTTCTTCAGAAGTATCTGATTCTGGACAATCTGCAGTGAAATGCCCGGTTTTCAGCACAAATAGCAAATTAAAACATTTTCGGGGAGGTAAATGCAAAAAATAGTACCTTCATTGGATACTTCTATTGATTTTGGTATTTTTATTAAATCATCTGGTGCAATAAATACCTGTTTCCGAAAACTTAAAATATGGCTTGTTTTAGGCCCAATATAGCCTCCTCTTAGAGAGGTGATAGGGGATACTAATCACTTAGTTTTTTACCAGTTCATTTTTATAACCACGTGTGGTATACTAAGGCACCCATTCAATATAAGAATGCACTTAGCAGGGTTTATCAAACTTCTTATTGGAATCGAGTGTTGCCCAATGTTCATTGTTTCATGTTTAGCTAATAACTCTTTACTGCTCAAGTGGGCACAAAACCGATTGTTGGATATACGCGAAGCATATTTAATATGGGTTCACTATTTCCGCTAAACCTTCAATGTATTGTCTTTGCTTAATTCCGCTTATTGTAGAAAATACTATGGTGCAATAGCGGATCCAGGATTTAATTTTGGAGGGAAGGGGGGCTTTAGCCCGAAACCTTTGTTTTTCATAAAAATAACGATAATTACTTTGGAAAAACAGAAAGAAAGTAACTACCTATATGAAATGGTGTTTAAGTTATTCCTTAAGTACTTTTAAATGTAATTACATGAACAATAATACTTTAAGAGGTATTTTTAAAAAAAAAATTTCCGTAAAACATGGTATATTTTTCCATTTTGGGGGGGAGGAGGGCTTCAGCCCGAAAGCCCCCTCTCCCCCCCCCCCCCCGCGTAGATCCGCCCGTGCTATGGTGTACTCGAGTCTACTTGTTGGCTGGTTTCCCGTCATCTCAGATTATGTAGGTTGTCTTGAATTGTTCTGTTCATTATTCCGGTTTTGTGATGTCTGGTTTTTTTGTTCTCACTTTCCTCGTCTTTTAGGCTATACGGAATATTTCCTGGACCAGGGGAGAGGGCGGGGGATTTAATTAAAAGTTTCCCCGGCCCAGGTCGCGAACTCATAATTGTTTTATCATATTTAACTTCATCAATCAGGTTATCGGGCAACGCGTGTTTTGCACACGCGTTAATCCGCTCGGCCACCCCTCTCTAACAAGTATTGATCTGCGTTGATAAATATGTCGTTTTAATGGACTTGGTGGTTTTGACATGTAAAAAACTGAATCGCTCACACGGATCACCAAGAGAAAACTTTTGCAGCTAAAAAATCCAGATTTATCTGATCTTTTTTTTCATGTATTACCATTTAACAGTGCATTAAAGCGAAAAAGTATTCCCTGAGAAATTAAAGAATGTCAAATATTGCGTCTAACGAGTACCTAGACCTAATAATTGGATTAAGCGATATGATCGATAAGCACGGTCAATGAACACTAATTTTTACCGACATCGTCAAAATCTGAGAAAGACTACTATAAATCTCTGTAGTAAGTATCTCTGATGCTCCTTAGCCCATATTTATGTCTTTCTGTATTCTTCTAAAGGGACTCGTCCCAGAATAAATAAAGTATTATTATTGTTATTATTAAATGGCCCTGTAGCTTGGATACGAGTTCTCTAAGAACAAAAACTCAGAATAATTTCTGATTACGATCATAATCACCTGTTATTATTTAATTTTGTTTTCGACTAATTCTTCTGTTTCTAATTACACTGATGTATAAACACACGTTTAATACCATTTTCCATAAAAAAATTTACTATCGATAGACTGAGCCGGTACTGTGTACTACAGTGTTATAGATATTTTTTATTGACTATTTTTATCAACATAATATTTCTTAAATGTTAAAAGATCAATAAACAATAAAATAGCCAAATTAAAACAAGAAATGTCTAGAAAAATAATACGTTTTACATATTACACAAACAAAAAATAAATAAGGTTCGTATCGATATCCTTGGATAAAAATCGTAACATAATATTATATCACATTATTGTCACAGGACTACCTTCAATATTTATACCACTTCCAATAATATTGACCAAGAAATGAGAGCTTTTCAAATAATATTTTTATTATTTATTATATTATATTTATCATATCAAGAGGTACTTTCTGAGACTAGAGTTTGGTTGAGGAGAACTTCACACTGAAGAAATTTCTTTATTAATATCAGTAAATACCTAAAAATATTTCATAAATTTAAATGAAAAAAAAATACATTTAACTTTCTCAAATAGTCCTCCAATTGTTCTTCTGAAATAAAATATTTAAACATCTACTGAGTTAGAATAGAGCTGGGTTAAACTGTAGTTAATCTTTTGCTTACGTCACGACAGGTACTGACTGTCTGGCGAAAGACCACCTTCCTGGAAGTGGTTCCTTGCCCCCAGTGAGTCACAGACTTGACACCTTGGTGATTCATGCTCTAGCGATCCCAAGTATCCATTATTTACTAGTTGTTTACGGATGATGAAACTATTTTTCAAAAACCTCTTTCCGTTTTTACTATTTTGTATGTTACCATTAACAATTTTAATCAACCCTTCAAAAAATAATTTAACGTGTTTCCACTTGTAGATTAATTCTAGATGGAATGGCAGTTTGATAAAGAATAAAATGACCAAACAAAGCCTTTTGAAGTATCTTATTGAAATATTCGCGCAGATATCCATATAAATTAAAGAAATTAAAACTATTTATATCAAGTTGTCTTATTAATTTCAAAGAGTATTGTTATCATTTCAATAATTTTTCATACAGTATAGTATTAAACAATCAATCTGTTTATTTTGCATTAATGTACCTGAATAATAATTAGCTGATGTAAATATTATTTTGAGGACAAGAGCTTTGATAATTAGTTTTTGAGAACAAATGAGTATTGATTCTATTATTTATACTTAACTTGCATAAATGTTTTACACAAATAGCAGGTATCAATATCTTTGAAACAAAGGTGCAACACAGAACTTTTATTTTTACTTAATTGATAAAGGTTTTGCATGTAACCTTTAAAGAACCACTAGTGGATCCAGGATTTAATTTTGGTGAGGGGCTTCAGCCCGATATATATATATATATATATATATATATATATATATATATATATATATATATGAAAAAAAAAGCTCTCGGGCTGAAGCCCCTGTATATGTATATATATACTGGGCTGAAGCCATAGTATATATATATATATATATATATATATATATATATATAACGATAATTACTTTCGAAAACAAAAAAGAAGATACTAACTACCTACATGAAATGTTGTTTAAGTGATTCTTGAAGTCATGTTAAATGTAATTACACGAACAATAATAAATAAAAGATAAGTTGTTAATATTTTTTTCCCATAAAACATGGTTACATTTTACCAGTTTTTGGGGAGAGCTTCTGTCCGAAAACCTCCCCATAAATGGGCCTGAAAGGAAACAAATGCAAAAGAGTGCCTTTGGATTAGTATAAATAGAACTAAAATGTATATATTATAGTGTCACTAACATTTTAATCTTTAAAACTTGCGATACTTAATATTTTTATTTTTTAATTGATTCTTTCAGATAATTTTAAAACAATTATTTATTTTTAACGGATATTAGTGGCAACACTGAGTGGCCATATGCATCTCAACTTACGCGCGTCTTTTTCCGCCATGTTGTTTTTGTTTAGTGTTAGTGTGTCAGCAATTGTTTTGAATTTTTAGTGTATATTTTTGTTCGGTGAGTTAGATTATTTGAAGTTTATTATTAATGGTGGAAGAAACAAAAATGGAAACTAATCCTAGTGATGATGAGATGGATTTTATCAAACGTCCAGCTATAATGGTTCATAGCCCTGAAAGTTTATCAGACGAGGACTCAAGACCAGTTACACCACCAATGGATCAGTCATTAAAATTGAACAAATCGCTTGGATTAATAATGTCACCACAAAGTCCACCTTACAGGAAAATAAGATCATTGAAACTGGTAGAAACACCTATCCCGTTTTTAAAGTCAAGGCTGGATCAAGTACTAACTTCTACACCTAATATGTCACCATGCGCTAATGAATCATTTAGAAGAGGCCTTAGAACATCTTCACTTAGGCTACAGAGATCAAGGTTGTTACATTTCAATCAAAGTGATGTTAAGGACAAGCAGCTTTCACCTTCAATATATGTCAACCCGTTTACTCCTAATTGTAGTCGAAGCAGCTGTGATTTTAAATCCAAAAACCGCTCCAAAAGGTATGTTTAAATTAAACTAAGTAGTTTTCATAATGTTTATCAGAATGCTTCATAATGTTAACTGAATATAATCAGTTACGTTAAAATTATTTGATCTGATTTGTAGGGGTCCACAAAAGCATATTACATTTGATTCTGATGAAAGTATGGAGCATTATAGTCCTTTGGATGATAGTGATTCTCCAATTGAAATTAAAAAACCTAGGCTCTCTGATTTCAACATACCGAGATACCAAGAAGTAGGTTTTTTATTATTTTAGTTTATCATTTAATTGATTTGGTTCTCTCTGTGCTGTATTAGATTTTATCAACTATTATTATGTTCTACTGCAGGAATTTATAGAATTAGAAGTAATTGGTACAGGAGTTCATGGCCGAGTTGTTAAGTGCTTAAACCGCTTGAATGGTGTGGAATATGCTGTGAAAAGAGGATTGAAACCAATTATGAATGAGTAAGTACTTTTTTGTAATCTCTGTTTTAAATTACAGTTGATTTTTCTCAGCATTGTTAAGATATTTGAAGAAATGTTAAAATATATCACAATATATTAGTTGAATAAACGTTTTTAACAAAACTGTATTTACATTACCTATGTATGGAGAATTTCATATTATATTAATTGTGCTTGGAGTATTTCATATTAAGGACACTAATTGTTTGTTTTAATATTTACAACAATTAGTGTAATACTGTTGGAATGTGATTTCCAAGTTGAAGGTTAGACTATTAGTCACATAAGTCACTGACCTTATATCTTGTCTCAATTATGTTATTCATTCATATTTTATTTTAAATGTTATTGTGCTTCAATAGGAATTTTGTTTAAAAGTAATTAGAAATGATCATCATATTTTGCTTCAGATTTAATCAAGTCGAATTAATTATAATAAATTTTAATTGTTATATTATTTTTTCTATCTCTAATTTGAATACAATTAATTATTAATTATAATGCAATTAAAATAATTTTTTCCTATATTTTTCATTGTTAAAAGATATTTTTATTTACTTTAAGATCCATTAAATCTTATATGATTCATACTGTCATATATCTTATTTAATGTTTTAAGGTTAGATAATTTTACATTTATTTTTTATGGTGCTATAATAAAATTGTTAAGCTGCAGAACGATGAATTCAAAGTGTTATAGTATTAGAATCAAATTAACTTGTTCAATTTCTTTTTCCTTCCTAAAGCAATACACCTTCTGTAATTGAATCTATTTCCCTATGATAATATGTTTAGTATCATTGATCTATTTTTGATCAATTTAATAATGTTGTTTACCTGTTTATATGAATTAATTTTATGAATTTGGGCCTATAAGCAATACTTATGGGGTTAGCTGGCTTCTATAATTGATAAAAGTACATGAATGATTCATTCTTTATTTATTAATGTAGGAATAAGATCATTTTAAGTTGCCAGTGTTTGAAGTTCTTACTAGACACTAATTTTACTATTCAAAAAAGACAGTTAGATTTTATTTGTAATTCTCAAGCTGTTTTCTATAGCACTACAGATTAAATATAGTTGCTTATTTTGTCTATTTTTCAATGTGTAATACTCTGATTAAATATTATTCTTCTATTTTCATTAGGCGGATTGCTCACAATGAAATATACGCTCATGGAGTATTACAACATCCGAATATCGTTCGTAATTATTCTAGCTGGACTGAAAATGATTATGTTTACATGCAGAATGAATATTGCAATGGTGGTAGTCTCGAAGAGGCTATTGAGAGAGGTCCAATGGATGAGAGAAATCTCCGTAAAGTCCTAGAACATGTTGCTCAGGGTCTTAGGTAAATTATTTTTACTTACCATATTTTTTTATTAAGCATTTATTTCTTCTGATATTAATTGATTTGTTATTTGTATTTTGTTTCGTGTTATAAAATAATATTACTAGCACAGATTTTTGTTTAGTAAAAGTTCGAAAATGTGCAATAAAAATGTTTTATCAAAATTTATTTACCAACCATATTTCCGAAATTTATAAAAAAATATACCTATAAACTACGAGTATCAGTGGTTTTGACCATCAAATATTTTTCTTTCAATTTTGCTAATACAATTTTTAAAACAGACAGATAATAAAAATTTCCAACTTTCTTCTGGAATAATCTGATTTTTATACTTGTGTAAGAAATCATGAAAAATTTAAGTTAAAATAAAGTAGGTGGTTACTGTCGTAGCAAGTAATTTAATCATCAATCAGAGGTTTTTTTTTTGTCCACCCTTCCTTGCGTTTTTTAGGCTATACAGAATTGTTCCTGGGCCGGAGAAAAGGCGAGGGAACTATGCCGAGTTAGAAGTCTCACTGGGATTTGAATTCGTAATTATTTGTTTATCTGAAAATTTGGTTATCAAGTTGATCAGTTGAGCCTTCAGCCTGTTGAGCCGCCCTTCCCCCAATTACAGATTTTCTGTTGTATAGAATGATTTTTTTCTAATACTATAATGTAAATTACTCTATTCTATTATCAACTGTTAAGTTATTTACTGCCCCCCACTGTATACAAATCTTTAGAAAAGGGATTTTGGGCATTTTGATTCACTTCTGTTTACATTGAACACTCAGTTTAAAATAAAAGAAGGTTCATCTTAGGAGAGGGAATGGGGAGGAGGAAATACCTCTAAAAATTGTAAAAATTATGTTGATTCATGGATTGTAAATTGTTTAATAAATAAATTGGTGTGCGTCATTTTAATCGACTTACTGTATCTTTTTATTGATAAATAAAGTTCGAAGTTCACAAAAACATGCTTGATTGTTAACCTATGTCAAAATTGCATTTACTAACCTTTTGCAATAAAGCGATAATATAATAAGTAATGTATTGTATGTGATTTTAAACAATCAAGTTATATTCGATTACTAAAATATTTTATTTTTTGTTTTAGGTTTATTCATTCCAAGAACCTGGCACATATGGATATCAAACCTGGTAATATACTGATATCAAAAGGTCCAAGAGTTTTCTATAGGTATGATGGAGATGAGTATGGAGACGATGATGATTCTAATGAAGAAACCACATATAAAATAGGTTAGTTATTTTTTTTTCTCTTCTTAATGCTGTAATTTTGACTTATAGTATCTTGATCATCTTTTCTACAAACATAACTTTTATTTTTAATGTTAAGAGTTTAAATCAAATAGTAATTTTTAATAAAGCAAAAATTCTACATTTTTAGCTGATCTTGGACATGTCACGAAGTTGGATGAAGTAGTTGATGTTGTGGAAGGAGATTGTCGATATTTACCAAAAGAACTACTTAACGATGACTATAGTAATCTTCCAAAAGTTGATATTTTTGCATTAGGTAAGTATAATTCCCTTTGTTTCCTCTATTTATCTGTTCTAAATATGGCTATTAAACGAGGCATCGGTTCAATGTTCTTCCAATATGATATTTTGTTGAATTGTTATTGCCGGAGGAAGGGGGAGTGATGAGAGGAAATAAAAAAAAAGTTTCTTAGTTATTATTTCTGTTTATTGAATAAATTAAATTAAGCTGTTCATTCATAAATTAAGATAGTCTTTCCACTTAAACACATCAAATATATATTTAAATATAAATAGCCTGATAAGTCTGTCATTTATTCATTATAATAAATTGATAATAAGTAAATGATTGATGCACCTGACTGTTTATCATTAAATATAAAATTCATACAATCAATTCTAATTCATCTCTAAATAAATTGAATACATACTCTTTCTCTTCTTGCCTTGAGTGTCGTTTCAGTGCGTTACTATCAAATTAAAATTTATTAACTTGATGAATAAGACTTTTTAGAAATTTTAACAGGGTGTCTACCAAACTTCAGATACCTGAAAAAATAAGGGAATTTTATGAAAAATCAATAATGAAAACTGTGAGGAAGCTATACTGACCTTACTTGGCACATGTTTTTATTTGAAAAATTAACTATTTCACATTTGAACCTATTAAAAAAAAATGGTTATATATAGTGAATGATGAAAATTGATTGGTGACTAAATAGGAAATAAGAATAGGAAGCTATAGAGTAAAAGCTATGTAGGGAGCTCAAAACCTCATTTCCTAAAGGAATTGTTCTTAAAAGTTTTATCAGTGTGGCTGTTGATATATTGTATGTATGTCTTACATTTTTATTTGATATCTTATTGGGTTAAATTTTTATTTAATATCTTATAGGGTTAGCACTGTATGAAGCTGCTGGAGGTGGACCTCTGCCGAAAAATGGAGAGGATTGGCATAAGATCAGAGAAGGCAAGATAATTACTTTCCCTCATCTCAGCTCAGAATTTAATAATTTGATTAAGGTAAAGTCTCATTCTATTTATATAATTGTGTTCTTTGAACTGCACTGTGTACATTTTTATGTATACACATATATATTATAAATATTGTATTGTAAATAAAGCTTTTTTTAGTTACCTAGCCATTACGATTTTTAAAAAAAGGTTCATCGGGCAAAATTCATAGTATAGACAGTGGTTCTTAATCCCTGGTTTAACAGCGTATGAAAAAAAATAATTTTTCTAACAAAATCAGCCCTACCTAAACAAAATTGGTGAAAAATATGGTAGCATTCTTTAGCTGCTTCTAACTTTTTTACTCTCTTCATTACTCTTTCGAGTACGATAAATTTACAGGCATTTCAATATGACCAAAAAATGGATAAAAGTAATTCAATAATAATTTTGTATTTTGAAACTAACTTAAAGGGTGCGGGCCTGGCTATTTTTAACTTTAATGTCTAAAATCTCCAAAGAGATGAAATTATGAAAAAATTAAATACTTATTCATTATTTTGGCCATAGTAACATTCATGCACAAAACTACCCTAACTCAGATGAACAGGTTGGACTGGATTAATAAAGCAGCAAAAAAAAAAGTTTCAAGTTAGTCCAGTCTATTTAAAGAAAGAAGTATATTCATTATTAACATTATGTACAGAAAAAAAAATAGAGAAAATTTAAGCACAAGAACTGTAGACAATATAAAGATAAAGAAACAAACTAATAAAGACTATACCAACAGAATAAAAGATCATATTCTATTTATGTAAAATTGTTAAGGCATGCCACATATAAACCTAAATAAACAATAATCAAGAGGAGCACATGCATATGTTCATAATACTTATGAAAATTAGTCCTAAAACACAAGAAGAATGATGCTATGGTAGGTTTTCCAAGGCTCTCGAAATCGGCTTCTCAGAAACATAGTCAATCTTGGTTACATCATTAACTAAAAGGTTGATAGAAACAAAATGGAAAAATTATTAAAGGTGGTTGTAATGAAATGAAAACATTTTTTATTATTTTAGAATTTTTGTCCCTTTAGCATAAATTATAAATACAGAATGAATGCCAGTATGGCAATACTTAAATTAAATATTTATAATAATAGCTAATTAAAAGTAAAAATACACTAAGAAAGATATATACATATATATATTTGTTTGGATTTGAGGAGTGAGGAGATATTAAGATAGCTTTAGTCTTCTCTGCGTTTAGAGTGAGCCTGTTAATATCTTCCTGTAGTTTTAGGATGGCATCAGAGAAATCAGTCGGATTGAAGGAGAAGTGAATTTGGATGCTTCTGCTGATCTATGGCTGTATGAAAGTCTTGGGAATTTTTGATTAGGGCAGACTAGGTAGAATAGCCAGGCCTAAAACCAGACTGGTAGGGGTTTAGGAGGTTATTCTGTTCTAAAAAGTAGGATAGCTGGAATTAAACCAGTGTCTGTGTAGAGGTTTGGAGAGGTTTAAAAGGAGGGAAATTGGACGGAAATTATTATGAGTTCATGGGTTACAGGTCTTCTTCAAGGGGTGAACTAGAACAGTTTTCGAGGATGTAGGGAAGGTAGAATTTTTTTTAGAGAATAATTATAGATATGATAAAGGATCATAAGAATGGATGGCAGCACAGCTTTAATCAGTCAGACTGGGATGTTATTGGGACCTGGGACCATAATTCTTGGTATGGGAGTAAATAATATAACTTCTGAATCGAGTTAGGGAGATCTGCAGGGGTAATGTGGAGAAAAAATACATGATCAGGATTAAAACGGGAATACATAGGAGCTGGAACGGATACAGGGAATGACGTTAAAAAATAGCAGGAGACAATATGAGCGTTGAGGTCATCAGGAGAAATGGAAATGGACTAGGACTTAGTAGTTTTTGTGATAAAAGAAAATTCAATAATCCCAGAATATGGAAAATATAATAATTTGTTTCCTTTGCCTTATAAATGTTAAAGTTTGTTTTTAAATAATTACATTATTTCCTTTACATTTAATTTATTGAACATATCAGTGTTATATTTTTAAAGTAAGTGCTATGAGAATGGTTTAATGCAATTTACCTATTATTTTCAGAGGATGATACATGTCGATCCTGAATTAAGGCCAACTGCTAGCGAACTTTTGTTGGAAACTTCATCTTCTCCTATATACAAAACAGTAAAGGATAAACATGAATTGAAAGCAGCAAAACAGAAAATTCAGCTTTTAGAGCAACGGTTACAGGTGAGTAGAATCTAAACATGTCAATAATTTGTGTGGATGTAACCAAGGCAGGTGCACTTAATTGCGTTAGATATTTCAATAAGTTTTATAAAATGTTGAGCCGAATGAGAACTTCTATTAGTGAACAGCTTATGGCATTAACTAATTCATGGAAGAGGTCTCAGAACTATTGACTAAAGGCCACTTTATCATCCAATAAGTCCTCCAAGAACCCACTGTTTAACAGGAAGGACTAGAACAACAGTTCTCTAACTTTTTTTGCTGCAGCACTTCTGTATTAAGAAAAATCCTGACACCCTTTTCAAACACTTTGTGGCATAATTATTTTTAAAGCGAGAATATATTCGAAATTTACTCGTGACTAATGTTTTAATGGGCTATCAGCTTGGTTTACACTCATAATATAACCTGCTCACCAGACTCATTCGAATTTGATAAGCTAATAACATTGATCCCTTTATAAGTCTTCATTTGTTCATCCCCAGGAGCCCTGTTCATACACACCTCCATATATTTCCCTCAGCACTTCCCTTTTGAATCTCTGAAGGGCTTTAATCATTGTCCAACATGTCATGAGCTATATGTTAGTACAGGCCTAACAAGCATTGTCCACCCTTGTAAAAGTGAAAAGGGCTGTATTCACGCCTATTAAAATGAATAAATATGTTTAAATTTACGGAAGTAAATAGAAAGATTTTGGGTCAAAAAATAACCAAAATCATAATTTTATGCTAAGTAAAATTAAACATTTACGCATAGTTTATTTTTTCTAATTTGTTGCTTTTAATATTTTAGTTCTTACATTTTTCTAATTGCTTTTTATAGTAAACTTGTGTTCACTTGTAGCTTCTTGAGCCAAAGAACTCCTAATGCCCACCAAAAGTACAAAGAGAAGAGAAAGGAAACCAAGGACGATGTACTTGTAATTAAGTGAAATTGTTGGGAAGATATAGGCAACAAACTTAAAAAGAAAGCCAAAGAAAACCAATAATTGTTTTTTACAAATTACACAATATAATGAGAAAACAGAGGTCACCAACATAATAAGGAATCAAGATTAGAGATCGAAATATTATCTGTTGGAATGGAGATAATATTTTAAGGAGTTGCTGGAAGGAAGAGATTTATGCCAAACGAGACCTGGGCAATAGAAGATGCTCTTTCAGAAGAAGAACTGCAGGAATCCAACTCGAAGATGAAACTCAGCAAGTCAGTGGGGCTGGTTAGAATCACTCCGGAAATAATGAGGTATTTAGGCAGTAAAGGACAGATGTTTCTCCATCTTTTTAACCTGGTCTGGAAACAGAAAAAGATCCAAAATGACTGGAAGGTTTCTTTCATAGTGCCTGTATGTATAAGAAGAGAGATAACAGAGAAGTGTCCCCTGTGTGTGTGTGGAATGTGGAAGTCATCAAGATATATCACTCCGTTGTGTACCCAGTAAGATATACTTGAGAATTCCGGAGGCGAGAGTCAGAAAAATTGTTGAAAGCAGAATTGGAGAGGAACAATATGGATTCAGGAGTCAAAGGAGCACACAGGATCTAATTTTCACCATGCAGCAGATCATGGACAAGAGCTTTCATTATGCTTTGTGGATTTATGTATGACCTTTGACATGGTTAGGAAAAAGGGTATAGTTGGTGTTTCGGTGGAGAAAGGAGTAAACAATGTACTCATGGCCGTAAGCAATTGATACAGTAAAACAAGGAATTTGGATATAACAAGTAATCATACATCTTAATTATTTGAAACAACACAGGGGATATGATGTCGCAGCAGCTTGAGTCCTCGTTTTTACTTTCACTTACCTATATATGAAGTATATAGTAAAGGAAGTATTGCTATCGTGTAAATTTTTGAATCTGAGTTTTCAATGATAATATATGTTTTGAGGTCTCCTGAGTCCAAATAACCAATTCCTGCAAAATGGTGTGTGTGATATGTATGTGAACAGTCTAGCTCAAAAATGAAAAGTCGTATGAAACTGACATTACATATTTAAGGTTTGTATATACCTGGGATGCTACTGTCAATTTTTGTCGAAATTGGCTAACGGGAAGTTGCACTTTATATAATCAATTTTTCTGATGAAATCAAAAATGAACCAAACTATTTTGATTCAACTCGGTGTATCAATGTATAATTAAGTAATTTTTAGTACCATTTAGGTTTTATTCCTATTGATGTCGCTTAACAGGGCTAAATGCCCATTTTAAAACTTTTTAATGAATAAAGAACAAAAAACAAAAATGCTTATCCAGGTTGAAAATTAATCTCTGGAAATAATATTCAAAAGGTATAGGTTTAATATATCGTTGGAAAGTAGAGAATTTTGGAAAAGGTAATATCTAATAAATGAAATTGTAGAAGGTAACAGAGAGCAGAAATGGGCACTTTTAAGTACCGAGTACCAAGTATTCACTCAAATTAAATCACTATTGAGAGTTCAATCACTACTTCAGTTATTTGTTTGGCATCAATTGAAGCAATAATTAAATTCTTTGGTACTCAAAAAAGGTCAGTAGTTAAGTAAAATATACTTGTTTCTCATTACTCAGAGTAGCATTTTCCCATCAGAGATGGTGTCGAAAAGAAATTTCTGAAAACTAGTATTATTTAACGTTAATCACATGTTTGCAACAAAATTAAATAAAATCTTACTAAATATAAACTTTCAAATTTTTTGTTGTTGAATAAAAGTAATTAAAATCCACCGAATCCAGGCAATGATATTGTATAAAATGCTATTATTATACTTTTGTGAAAGAAAAAGTGAAATACAAAAATATTTCATGGATATGTTTATAACTTTAAATAAATTTACTGTAGTTAAATAACTCTAGATCTGATATTATATTTAAATAATTAAGTATCTAGAATCTGTTTATTCTGAAAAATCATCATGAAAACTTTTAGAAAATCAAATTAGTAAATAATTTGATGAATTTTCCCTTTGTGATATTCCAATAGTATCCACTTATAATTAGTGTGACAACTGTTGACCTATCTATGACAGGCAATGCAAATCTCATAATTCCATTTTAGTAAACTTTGCAATGGGAAATGACTGTTTAACACCTAATTTTCGTACAATCAATAATCAACCGTTGATATAATAAATATGATTTTTTTTATTTTAATGGTATTAATGATCTGTTTGCTGTAAGCTTTATGCTTTAGCTCAGTTAAAAATGCAATTCAAACATTTTATTATTATTATTCTAAAATTTTAGATCAACGTTGCCAGGAAATAATTTCTATTCAAAGTAGAGCGATAAGTGAAAATTGTGTGTTGCGCACACCAGATTATTTTGTATTCATCCTTGATTGGTGATATGAAGATTAATAGAGGAGATGCCGTGCTTTCAATTGGGGTGTAGGGATATGGAATCTACTCTTTCCTCCCCTTTTTGTGGTGAGACAATGGATAGGAACAGCAAGAAAAGAAGAATGTTCTATTTAGTAAGGAGAGGCTTCTTAAACTGAAGAGAGGTTACAACAAAAATGAAGATGGCCGAATATAGATCAGTGTTCCTTCTTATTCTAGCATCTTCTGAGTCTTGGACTCTCACTTTAAAGCACAGGGTTGCAATCCAGTCCCTAAAGATGTGATACCTGCAAAAGGTGAAGGGAAGATCAGACGATATAAAATTCATAACACTGCTATCTGTGCCAACCTCTAGGTCAAGCTAGTAAAAACCATTTTAGAAGAAAACAAATTAAGATGTTTTGTTTTTGTCCACCTTCTCTGGATGGATCGATGAGAGTCACTGAGAAGACCTATGAGACTTGCATGCAGGGGAGAAGACCCCAAATCTCCTTAGAAGAAAAGTGCCAGATGTGTTCCAGAAGCGAGAGCTGGTGCAGAAGAGAGAGGTCCTCCTGGTCTAAGCTAGATAAATTTATAAATAAATTTTTTAGATTTTACATATAAAATGAATTTATAAATAAAAATCAACCTCACACCACTTAAGCAGTAAAGAGGAAATATGATGATGATGAGTAAACTTGTGTTGTTTCAAACTTATATTTTATGTTTTTAGTATACATAACTTATATTTGCTTTTTTATTGTCAGATGTAACCTATTTAATTAAAATACATGAAATATTTGTATATTTATTTATTTTTTGTTTTATTTACCTGTCTTTATGTTATGACCTGCCTTATATTTAATATACAAAAAGTAAACCTTTTTTTGTGTTCCACTCTTATAAAATTAAAAAAAAAAAAAACGGGTACAATATTTTAATATAAATAAATAATGTTAGAAATTGTATAAATACTTATTAATGCACAAAATAGTGAATTTAGAATTCAAAACAAAAGAAAAAAAAGATTAATCACTACCAAAAAGCATGGCTCACTCTATAGGCTGCATGCCTACCAGTGTCACAAATAAAGGCAACCACTGGAATGTAAAATGGACTGACCAGAAGTTACACCTTGGTTACGAAATTTTCTCGAAAAACTTTGAAAGAACTTTTATTAAACTTTTAATTTCAATCCAAAATCAAATGCTCATCAATGTCAATCTATTCTTATCCTCATTGAAATCCGACTGGGTCTGACATGCCATTGGGTTGGCAAATAAGTCCTTTCGGTTTTTCAGGGTGAAATAAAACTCGATGTATTACAGAAATAAAACTCAATGTATTACAGAAATAAAACTCATTTTAATCTACAATATATTGAACATTATTTAATATGACCTTTTCCCCTCTTTCCACTAACTGCATAATGCCATTTTCATAGAATGTCTGGAGTTTATTGTTAAAAAAACTGATCTAAGTGGTTTTTTATTATGTCCTCTTCCTTTTGGAATTTCTTTCCATTCATGGCGTTCTGCAGAGATCGGAATAAGTGGTAGTCATTTGGATCTAGGTCTGGTGAGTATGGAGGGTGGGGCAAAAGGTCCCATAATAAGTTATTGCGAGTGACCAATGAGTTGTGGGGCTTAGCTTTGTCTTAGTGGAACACAACGTTCTGATTTGCCAGTTCTGGGCTTTTATTTTTAATTGATTGATCAAATTTTGTTTATTGTGAGCAGTATAGAGTTGGATCAATGGTTGTTCTTGATGACAATAGCTCATAGAAAATACCCTTGAAATCCTACCACATGGAAAGCATTATCTTCTTTGGATGCAATCCGTGTTTTGACATTCTTCTAGGAGCCTCACTACTAGGTCTCTAAGATTCCAAAAATTTTCTATGGGCTACATTATCGTAAAATATCTATTTATCATCTCCTGTTACTATCCTTTTCAAAAATGGGTCATTTTGTTGCCGTTTCCATAAGGAATCACAAACAGAAATGTGTGATGCCAAGTTGAATTAAGCCTGGAAACATAGCCGAGCTTGTGCAGATGGTTTTCGACTCTTGTGTACGACACATTTAGGGTCATAGCAATATCTCGCACTAATTGGGTGAGATTTTGATCAATAATGGACCCAACATTACTCGTTCCAATTTCATATGGGCGACCAGACCATAGCATCATTGATGTTAAAATTTCCTGAATGAAATTTGGCTAACCAATTTTGATAGATGTGCTCAGTTAAGTGCATCATCTCCAAAAACTGCAAATTTTTTTATGAGCTGCAGCAGGCTTACCTTTTTAAAAATAATACAACAAAATGTGCCGATAATGAATGATATTTTCTCCCATATTTACAGCGCAATTGCAAACACAATACTAAGCTAGCTTAGTAGATATAGTTTCAACATAGGGTTAGCAGATATAGTTGACATATTACTAACTGGATAAACAATCCACCTTAGGGATTAATTCATCAGATAACAAGTGTATCATAGTGACATAAAAATAAACAGAAAAACTGAAAGGACTTCTTAGCCAACCCAATACCTTCCTCTCAACTAACCTAATTTTGTTTGTAAGTAATTGACCATCACTTTCAGTTGTTTCTGATTGTCAGCAGTAATAAAACAGGGATATAAATGATGAAAGAATTTGATAATTAACTTATGTAGAAATATTTTCCCCTGTTTAAGATTATTATAAACTAAATATTGAAAACAAATAATATAAGCTAGATATTCAAAAAGAATAAATATAACAAAATTCTGATTTAGATGATTTTTTTTTCTTGGTTGTTTGTAAGGAATTTAGTATCTTTTAAGTGACCAAGGGTGTAATCTACAAGAATGTGTATACTTTTTGAGTTATTCGCAAATTAAGTTTCTTTTCCCTAATAAATTTTTTCATGAAACCTGGAAGAGAAGGAAATCTTCAAAATAATGGCTCGATGTTGGGTTTTGATGAAGAATTAACAAAGATATGACAAAAAAAAAAAAAAAAATCCTTTGATAATAATATAAACTCCTTCTTCCTCGATCATAGTCTGTGACATGAGACATGTATCCCATGGCAGCACTACAATTAACTTGAGGTTTTGTAACTGAGCCCTTTTTCTTGCATTATTTTGAAAACAGTACATTTTTGGGCTTGAAAAGGCAGCAGAGCCAAGTAGTTCCGAAGGAACTGACCGAGTCTTGTTGTCCACATCTAAATTTTCAAATCTCTTATCTGTTCCATATCGATCCACTGTTCTTATATTGAAGTCTAGCGAAATATCACTTCATTTATATTAGAAAGAAAAACAAAAGCAGAGAGTACGATTCGCTATTTAACTATTTTTTTCCTTATTTTTAATAATCTGGGGCAGTTCATACATCAAACAACTTCTATTTACCAACCTTAGAGTAGATAGGTATTTTCATATATATAAGTCAAAGTGAAAACAATGGTATAACCTTATTTAAAACAATTAATTACCATGTTTCCCCCACCCATCAAATCTGTTAAATTTATAAAGTTTGCATCACATTTTATTTCCTTTTACGACTATGTATAGTACCAGAATACTAACGACTGTGGGAGAAAACGTACCTTTTGGAAAAATTCTGAGTTTTATCAGAGACATTTATCTCCAAACTCATCAAAAAATTAACTTAACGTTAGTGAATATTGTATATTATTACATCCTCAACATTTTCCAAGTAAAACATTAAACAAATTATGGATAAGTAATATATAAAAGTTAAACTAACTATATAAAAGCTCTGTACAGAGGGGTATCATATATATGTAAAGAGGAGAGGATCATTAATTCTTTCAAATAAAAAAATTAACGATACTTTGGAGTTACAAGTTTTGAAAATTACCATTTAAACTCTGTTAGGGAACATCAATGAGAATAAAACCTACATTATATTAAAAACTGCTTAATTTTACACTGAATAAATGAATTAAATCAAAATCGTTATAGCCGTTGTTGAGAAAAATGTTTAAAATCAAGAGTGGCATTTCTAGTAAGTTGATATTGACAAGTTACATCCTAGGTATGTACAAATCTTAAATACACAATATCAGTTGCTTATGACTTCTCATTTTTGAGCTCCACTGTTCATATAATATATACACACACAAAATATATAAAGAAAAAAAAACGGATCTAGAAACTGACGCTAGAGTGGGAAGGCTGAGGTTCTATGATAAGGATGAATCCTGAAAGACTTAACCATAAAATCTTTCAGCGCATCCACAGTCATAAGAATGTAAGCGGGTATTTTAAACAGATTAAGGATGATATGGACCAAGTGGGGCTAAGAGACCAAGATTGTTTAGACAGAGATGAGTAGAGGAAGGCGCTCAAGAGAATAACGGTTCTTGCGGGCAACTTCTTGATATTTCTGTCTGTACTAATCTGATTACTCTTTTCAACTTTTACTACCTGAGCTGTAATAAACTCAATGTATTTTTATATTTGAAGTTTATTTTTAATCACTATTTAAAATTATGTATTTCACTGTTTGTATATTTAATAAGCCGGTTGAGCATTATATTTTATATTATATCAGCCAGTTTAGTAAAATATTTATTTGGCTAATAAAAAACTATTTTTTGTTTGCAGGATGTTTACAAATGTGTAAAAGTTATTAGATCTCATTCTCAAGAATCTAAGAGACAAGTACCAGCTACTCACAACAACAACAAAGGTGAGAGGCTTATTGGAAAAAAATCAAAGAGATCACAGAGTGCCACTAATTTTTAGTCTTTCAAAATCTTTCTTTATGTGACAAGAAATGTACAAAAATTTATTGCTCTATTTAAGATTATCTATTAATTGTAATTCTTTTCATTTATTTTACTTTGTTCATTGTATATAGTTGTAAAGTAAATGTTTTTATAATTTGTAAGGCAATCTTTAAATATGGAGATATATTTTACATAGTTATTTTGAAGAGGTATTTATGGCCTACTAGTTAGTATTAATTATAAATTTATATATTTCTGAGAAAATGGATTATTATTATAAACTATATTTTCTTAAGTGATAGTGATCTTTACAATTAGAGGCAATATAGCACTTATAATGCATTAAACATTTCAGAGTGCTTAATGGATTATAACTGTTATGTAATGTCTATTAAGGTTCGTGGTTTGTTTTGTTTGTAAATGAACTGTAACATATGAAAAAAAATAATTAAAAAATAGTGTAAGCTTGTTAATCAATTTCTGTTATCTGCTTATTATTTTTATAACATTGTATTGTAGTCAGATTTTTGAAGTATTCTGACAAGAGGAATTATTCCTTTAAAGGCCATTAATTTGTTATTCTTTCTAATTCATTGGTATTTACTTTGTAATTTATTGTAATTAAACGTTATTTACATAGTCGTTTAGAAGTTATGTCTTGTAAAAGTTCCTTTTTTTTCCTGAAGGCTGTAAATTTTAACTGAAATTGATCTTTGTTTGTACCATTTGTCATTGTATTATAGAGCTACTGTATATTAGAGTAATTTAGTTATATAATTTGTAAAGTGACTTATTACGTTATTTAGTTTTGACTGTTTTAATTAACAAAGATTTAAATTTGGCTTGTAGAATAGTTTATTACCATCTAAATCACCAGTGTTTTGTACTTATATACATTAGTATTTATAAGTTTCTAGAAATGTTTCAGAATTTTTTTTATTAATATTATAATTATTATTAATGGTGCAAAAGGAAGATTATGTTGTATTGGTTCTTGTTCTTTTCTTTTTGTTTTTCTATATTTTTCACAATTTGAAATTATGGCCCTATATTGGCATATTTTAGGAACTGAACAATAAAGTTTTATTCATACTAATGCAGTTATGGTTCAAATAAGAATTAAAATTTATTGTAACCTTGATTACTTTTAATATTTGTAATGTTAAAGTAATTAAGCCTGTACCAAGTGTGCATCAGATAATCCACAGTCAGTTCCTTCCTTGTTCCTTAAATTTACATGCTAATTTGACTTTGTTGTGATTAATCTAGGTCTTCATTGAGCCATTCAAAGAAAGGCCCAAATAAAACCATTTTTTATTACAAAAGTTAAACATTTTTATTATTATTATTTTTTTACCCTTACATTCTGATTTTGTTTTAAACTTCTGAAATATTCTCTCCATTATTGATTAAAGCCTAACCTTAATGTGAAATAAAGGCTATGCCTGTAGTCTAGTCTGATTTCAAACTACGGCCCATGGGCCAGATCTGAAAAAGTTTCTTGATTACATAGTACAATTTTTAAACCTATTTAAAAAATACAAAATTTAGCAAATTACTCGCACACAAGGTTACTACATTTATTGCAAGGTTTTTTTTTTTTTTCCATGAAAACTCATTCCAGTGCTGAATAGTCATTTGTAGAACAAGGCTGTTTTTTTCATTACAAGCCATGGACTCTGGACAAAAACATTTGGAGACCCTTGGGCTAGCCAGTACTAATGGAGGTCACAACAATTCTTTATATTTTACTCTTGCTATTTTTATTTATAAAGGAAGGAGATGATGCGGGGTGGCGGTCATAAATAGGCTGAATAGTGGCAAAACGATTTTATTAAAAGCCAACGTTTCGACCTAACTTTGCAGGTCTTATTCAGGGCTAGAATGGACAAGATACAAAAAGATTGAGAATTCTGGAAGTTACATAATATTATGACATAAAAATAGAAACAATATGAATAAGCTTATTAAAATTATAAACAGAGTAAGCTAAGTAACAAGATCATAAACTGAAGTAAATAGATGGTAACAATTATAGTGTAGTATATTATATATAAATTTGATCATATATATAATATATACATTTGCATATATTATATATTACACTACAACAATTGTTACTATCTATTTACTTCAGTTTAGGATCTTTTTACTCAGCTTATATTTTAATGTACTTACTGTTTATAATTTTTATAAACTTATTCACATTGTTTCTAATTTTTTTTTTCATATTATGTAACTTCCACAATTTTTTTCTTTTTGTATCTTGTCTGTTCTAGCCCTGACCTGCAAAGTCGGGTCGAAACGTTGGCTTTTAATAAAATAGTTTTGCCACTATTCAGCCTATTTATGACCGCCACCTCAGACCATCTCCTTCCTTTATAATGCAACAATCAACTATTAAATATTCAATATTTTTATTTATCACTCACACACTTAAATATATGTATGTGGGTACAAACATATATTTAACTTAATTTATTAATATCTAAATTTTTGTTACTTAAATAATTAAATATTGATTAATTCTGTTGCTAGATTAATAAATATTGCACAAAAACATTTGGAGGCGGCAGTTCCCCCCCCCCCACCTGTGGTCTAGGCCATACGTGGGGAACCTCTAGGGCACATGTGGCCTCCAAACGTTTTACAGAGATATTAATTAATATAGGCCTAGAATTAATTAATATTTAATTATTTAGGTTTTGAAAATTAATACAATAAGTTGATTATACGTAAATAGGTGCATATATTTAGTGATAAATAAAAATATCAACAGTAAAACAAAAAATTGCTGTGGTCTGACTAACCTTACTGTGGGGCATTAGAGGCCTCTAATGATAAAAATATTCCCTACCTATGGCCTAGCCTAGGAGTCTCCTAAATTTTTAGCCCGCCACACAGAAACCTCCACCAAGCTTCGAAGGCAACATTGAGATGTGTAGGTAAGTACCAGCGGGATCATGGCTTATGATGAAAAAAAAAAATTGTTCTCTTCATAAAAATATCTTTTTTTGTGAAATAAAGTTTCTAAGAGAGAGGAAAAAAAAAAAAAAAATGCAATAAATGTTGTTACCTCTTGTCTGAGTAATTTGTTAAATTTCATATTTTTTAAAAATTTTACCATGTAATCAAAGAAACTTATGTGGTTTAGAACGGAAGTGCTTGCTGGCCATAGTTCTGAGACATCTGCTCTAGCCTATTTATTTTATTATTTCTCTAAAATAGTGTAATTAAAATTTTGGTCCTCGGTCCTATCATCAAGGATTCTCTTCTTGCTTAAGTGCCTTATGCTTGGAGGAGACTGCAGCCACTTTGACCACACATCTTGTTCTCTCGCCAATTCCTTTTAACTGTGTTAGGGTTTCCCCTCTTTCCTAATCTATTCATTGGATATTTTCTAGGTACATTCTCATGGTTTCCTACCAGTTGGCCTTACTTCAATACATTTCATGGTACTCTGTTCTCACATGCAGATGTGTCCTTACCATCAAAGTTTTCAGCAATCTATATTTGATTTCAGTGATGATATCACAACTTCTCATTTCTTATTCTATATTTTCTAGTTTTCCCAATATTCTTTATACAAATTTTACTAATCCTGCTTAACTGCTTGTTTTGGGTGAGCCAGCTTTCACTGTCATATAACAATGTATGATGTATGACTGCTTTGTTGATGTGGAGTTGGACATTTCTTCCTACCTATCCTTTCCACTATCGTGGAAGGGCTTCAGTCCAGTAGATTTTTTTTTTCATATATATAACGATAATTAATTTGAAAAAAAAGAAAGAAATTAACTACCTATATGAAATGCTGTTTAAGTGATTCTTGAAGTCCTATTAAATGTAATTACACAAACAATAATACTTTAAGAGATAGTTTTTAATATTTTACCGTTTTGGTGGGACTTCAACCTGAAAGCCCCCTCCCATCCCCCCGTAGATCCGCCTGTGGTTCTATCATTGGCCTTAACATGTTTTCTAAAGCAGTATATAGTTTGTAGGCAGCTTCATGGGATAGGCATAGCCTGTAGTTGCCACATTCAGTGATGCTACCTTTCTTATGAATCGGCACTATGAGATGATATTTCCAATCCTATGGAATAATCTTATCATCCCATATGTTCTGGAAAAGTGCTTGTAAATGATTATACCATTTCATTTCATCCATATTTAATAAACTCTGGGATAATGCCATCCCTTCCTCCTCTTTTACCTAGCTTTAGTTTCTGCGAGGTCCTTTCAATATCTTCCTCCTCATTCATATAATTTTTAGCCACTTGAATAGTCTCTTTAACTCGAATGCTTTCTTCAACTTCCTCGCATTTTTGAGATTGTCTGAGATCAGAAAACTGCGAAGAGTAGTTTGTCTCCATCTATCCAGGATCTTGTCTGGGTCTGTGTCTGATTTTATCTTCTATGTTTCAGACCTCTTTGATTATTTTACCCTTCAGCACTTATATACAATAAGAGGTGGCAGGGTGTTTAAAGCTGGAGGGAGAAATCACAAGATAATGAAGTTTGATTGTCTGTAGTGGAGGAGGCCCTGATTCTTCCAGGACCATCATAGTACCTTGACAATAATAATAATATTATAGTGAATTCATGATGATACCTCATATTCTTGAAAGGAAAGAAAAGAATATGAGGTATGCCTAGAAGCTAAACTGAGAATGTTAGACCATAATGGGACTATGGAAGAGGTAATGACAACACCATTAGTATGTACTAGATGTAGACAGGCGTTTTTAGAAGGTTCCTCCTGGATTTGTTCTAATAGAACTAATAGCTACTTCCAGGGCTTAATTAAAAAGAAGGGGAGATAGATGATTACACTGTCTCAAGCTATTTTCTATATCAAATTCCCCAGATAGCGAATTTTCAAGCTTGACTCAAAAGATAGTTGTCATTATTGTTAGTCTGATCAGTTTTTTTGGGTAAGTTTATATTTATTCACTTCAAAAGTCCTTTTCTGTCCAAAAAGGGAAGATGCATGTCCGTGTTAAATTCATAAAACTTTTCTATGTGGTAACGCAGTTGCATATCCATTTATTTTTACTTTTTAGATTTTTTTCAGTAGAATATTTCCATGTCATATTCAGGATTCAACATTTCCAAATCAAATTAAACTTTTTCCAAGTCAAATCCAACCTTATCCAAATCAAATTCAACCTATCCCAAGTCAAATTAAACCTTTTCCAAATCAAATTCAACCTTTTCCAAGTCAAATTCAACTTTCCAATTTTTGTAAATTTTCTAAATAAAGGCCACTTTGCTATATTATCGAATGCATAGCTTTAGAAAAATACAAAAAAAAAAAATGTGGTAACGCGGTTGCATATCCATTTATTTTTACTTTTTTAGAATTTTTCTAGAGTGCTACCAATGGGTAGTTTCTCAACATGTGTTCCATGTCTTTATACCAATGTGCAAATTTACTAGATGTATTTTTTTGTATACAGTTGTAAATATCATTTAAAATAAATAAAGAATTTTTCAGTAGAATATTTCCATGTCATTCAGGTTTTCCAAGACAAATTCAACATTTCCAAATCAAATTAAACTTTTTCCAAGTCAAATTCAACCTTATCCAAATCAAATTCAACCTATCCCAAGTCAAATTAAACCTTTTCCAAATCAAATTCAACCTTTTCCAAGTCAAATTCAACTTTCCAATTTTTGTAAATTTTCTAAATAAAGGCCACTTTGATATATTATCGAATGCATATCTTTAGAAAAATACAAAAAAAAAAAAAAATGTGGTAACGTGGTTGCATATCCATTTATTTTTACTTTTTAGAATTTTTCGGTAGAATATTTCCATGTCATATTCAGGTTTTTCCAAATCAAATTCAACCTTTTCCAAATCAAAATAAAAAACTTTTTCCAAATCAAAGTCAACCTTTTCCCAAGTCAAATTAAACCTTTTCCAATTCAAATTCAACCTTTTATATTTCAAATTTAAGTTTCCATTTTTTGCAATTTTTTTCGAAATAAGGGCCATTCTCCAATATGAGGATCTATTATTATGTTCCTCTATGTTGAGTTTTTCAAAATACTATTAATTTTATGTTAAACTTTCGGATTGTACCTATTTGGGTTTATTCGATATAAGGGTCTAGTATTATGGTATCGTGTGCCTAGTTTTGAAAATAATCTCCATTTTAAGATTACGCCACTGCGTTTCAACTTATTTAAGTTTTTTGGATTTATTCGATATAAGAGTTTATCACAAGTTCGCGTCCCGGTGCCAAGGCGTCTTTTAAATCTCCGCCCACACCCTCTGGCCTGGGAAAACCCTGTATAGCCTTAACGGCGAGGAAGGGGAGGACCCCAAAAAAAAAAAGTGTAAAAAAATCCTGTCAATGACGATATGACGAAGCCATTTGCCATATTTTCATTCCTATTTCTTAATTAGTTGTTTAAGGTTGATTAAATGAGTTATGTATGAACTGTTTGGCTCTATTACCTTCTTACATCTCTCAGAAAGGCTCTTATATCTTTTTTCCAAATTGTTGAGAGAAGGGCAGACTCAGACGGATGGGTCATGTTGAAAGAATGGACCTCAGAAGACTACCAAAAATGATGCTCCAGGAAAAAAAATACAAAGAAGTAGACCCAAGCACTGATGGTTGGATGATGTGGAAAAAGACTTGAAGAGGCTGAGGGTTCAAAAATTGGGGGAACCTGCGAGTGGAGAAACATGGATGGTGGTAGAGGCCCAGGTCTTGCAAAGCAGCAATTGAAGAAGAAATAGAAAACTAAATATTTAAAATAAAGGTCCATTATGAAATATCTTTACACATTCAATATTATTAAAATTCCATATTAGTTTCCAATATTTATTGTAAATAACCTTTAGTTTGCACGGGAGTGTTGCTTATTTACGCCCATAAATTAAATTTATTTTAAAACCAAACCCACCAGAACTGGATTCGACTTTTTGAGGATGTCAACTACAGTTGGGACTTAAGGAAAATAACTGTTTCAAGAGACATTGCCCAGTACAAATATTTAGTAACCATGAAATTTAGAAATTTTTTATATACTTGAATGAATAGGAATGGCTTTAATCAATTGGACTCACCTGGTTCTCCCTAGCAGTGCGATGAGTTGTCCTCAGCTGTCAATGTAAAAGATGATAGTTATGTAAAAAACTATTATTGGGAAAAAAATAAAATGTCCACTGGTGATCAAAACTAATGAAATCTAACTGGAGTTCTCAAACATGGTACATTTAGTGGTACGATGATCTGGTCTTTGTTCCCCTGTTTTGACAGTGACGAGACAGTGTTCAGGAAGGCCTCGACAGCAACATAACAAACTCACGTCACACAGTCATGTCCCCCACTCTTCTCTCTCCAGCGCTACTCCGTCCATTTTATTTTATTTTTTTTTTTGGAGCTACTGTTCTTGAATTAGCATTTTGACTGATTCCTTAAATCATAAATTATTTATGAATTATTTATATATTTATCAGCATTTATATTTATAAATAATTTTCATTGTATCCATCTTTTGATAAGTAAATGTTCAACTATCTTTATCAATGATTAACTCATACAGTGGCTTAATAATCATTATTAATTAATTATAATTATTATTACTTAATAATAATTATTAAGCGACTGTATTAACACAAGTGTGCTACTGCCATCTACCGGACACTAACAAGGAGGGTTTCCACTTACACTAAGTGAAAAAGGAAAATTCCTAAGTTAGGAGGGGAAAAGAAGGAAACAATTTGTATCAATTAAACCCTATTCTGAACACAGTTTATTCTATTTTTTAATAACATAAGTAAAACGAGTAGTTACATATAATATTACGTATTATTTTTTACATGTATTGGGGAAAGGGATTTTTAGGATTATTAAATTTTTATTACGCAAATCGCCCGAAAAACTAAATTGTTTTTAACAAAAATCTGAACTCCTAAAAACAGTTTTCAGATCTTGCCACAATTCGGAACTTAATGAGGATTTAACACTCGGGAACGTTGAACTCGTAGTGGCTATCATTATTTTTTATTAATTTAATTTTTTTTATTAGTATATTCACTTTATTATCAACCCAATTTTTGACAAAGTAATACTTCTTGCACTATATTGACCAAATTATAAAAATATCATTATATTATGAACTCATTTTAAAATAAGAAATCTCTTCAAAAAGGATATTTATATATAAAGGATGTCCCGTAAGTGAAACGTAATTTTTATAGGAGTGATAGCAAGCAGGCCTCTAAAACTAAAAATATGTTCATGTAAACAATGGGACAATTTTCCACAGAAAATCCAAGTTTTGTGTTTTATTAAGTGTCACGTTTTTTGTTGTATAGAGAGAAATAACAAAAAAAAATATTTAATTAGTATAATTGACAATACCCGCTGCATATTAGACAAAATTTACTTAAAATGAAGGAGCAGTTTGTGATTGTTAAAACCATTTAAAAAGGACTTTTGAGTAGCTAAACTAATCTAATGTATGTTTTAAAAAAAATCATAAATTATTCACGATTTTTTTTTTTTTTTTATGATCCTCCAATTATACTAAAGATATCCCACTTTTAGAAAAACGTCCTTGTTTAAGAAGCTATAAGTCCAAGTTGAGACTTAAGAGGGGAAAACTCGAGATTCACCTAAAGTTGTGCAAGAAAATGGTGTGATTTTAATCCAAAAACCAGAAAGTAACAGTATATTCATTAAAAATGACTACAATAAATTGTTCGAAAGCTTTATTTTCTTGTTTTTCCGTCATCTGGGATGTATCATAAATATAAATGCATAAATACGCTTTTCATTTAAAAAAAGTTCAAAATAATGATTTTTCGATTATTCCTCACCTAAAGTCGTACTACAAATTGGATTGTTTTTTCCATAAATTTCTATTATAATTTATGTCACATGAATTGATCCGTATTTATAGGTGATAAAATAAATAATCCTAATCCTAATATTGAATAATAGTAGATTGATGGTTGCCTGTAGTGAAAATTGAAGAGAAGTTGGTTTGACTATTCAGTAGAAAAAATAACAAGTAAAACCAAATAAACATTTATTTTTTAGACTGAATACTCCAACCAACTTCTCTTCAATTTATATTTAATGTAAATTTAACACATATATCCCAGATCACGGAAAAATAAGAAATTAAATCTTTACAACAATTTAGTGTACAAATTTTTTTTTACTATTAAAATTTGATCTGTTTAATAAAAAATGGACATGGTGTCTTTTACCACTGGGCCATATGAGGAAATAATGGGTTTAATAGTACAGAGAGAATGATGAAAATAATGAGAAAGATACTGAGGTGTATCCATGGGCCAAGGAAATTGGGAGAAGAGTACTGGCGAAAATGAACAATGAACTGAAACGGAGACATAGAACATCAAGAGACATAAATCAGGAAAAGAAGATTGAAGTTTAACGGTCACATGAAGAGGATGGGAAAGGATAGATTAAACAAACGGATCGTTCACAAAGTGGAAAAACTTAAGAACATCAAAGGTACCATGAGCAGATTAACCAATAAATAAATAAATTAAGGATCAGAGAAGAGTAATACCAAGGGAGAAAAGTTAAAAAAGATAGTAGTAAGAAAGAAGGTTCTTGTGGTGGAGGAAAAAAGAAGGGAGGAGGTGATAGACAGAGGAGAGAGGCAAGAGAGGAGATGGAAGAGAATATGAGGATGGTGTGGATAAAAGGAAAACTAACAAAATATATCCGCAATGACGTGGCTGGCCTATTTTGGGATAAATAAATGGATTTTGATTGATATATCATTTGTTATATAATTAATCAAAGATCACATATTTGTTTTGGTTATATAACATATTGGTTATATGACAATTATAAACTATTTTATTTTTATTTTTATTATTTATGATATTTACAACTGTATTAGAAATAAAAATACAATTATACACTATAATTTTCCTTTTCCCTTAAGGGATGGTAAATTTGTACTGTTTCTTGATAAATTATGATAATTACAGTTGTGTGAACATTGTAATGTAACAAAAGTGAAATATTTATTTTAGTTGTATAGTTTTTTCTTAGAAAATTATCACTATATGAACCATTTGGCTGCTGTCTTGGCCTTTAACAGCAAGATCTAGATTGAATGCCGAAGATGAGCCATGCGCCACCTTATTGGGAAAATGGCGTGAGAAGAAGAAGTTGAGAATGTCTGCCACCAAAACCCAGATTATTCTCTTTAAAGGCACGATTGACAGGGAACAACCTTTTCACAACTTAAGGGGTCAAAATATCTTGTTCATACGCATTAACTACAGTTCATTCTTCTTTTATTGTTTTCACAATTATAACTACTCCATAAATATGTAAAATAAGAATTTTATCAATACTTTTACAAAGAATATCATTATTACATACAAAGCACCCCCCAAAAGCAAGAAAATGACCAGTTTTGGAGAATTTACAATTTTGTAATTTGGCGCTATACTAGCGGAAGATCAGTCAACAGTGTTTTTCCACTTTCGAGTTCGTATCTAGTTTCTTCTACTCTATGTTACTTTGTATGATTGACATTAAATCCAAGTGGATAAGAAAGAAATACTTGAATACAAGCTAAAATAATAGCACTAAAACTGTAGCTCAAAAGTATCCTCCTCAAGGTTGGCTCCTCGTCTATACCGCTTGATCAGCTGAATCGAACGAAGAGGCTGAAAGTCTTGCCAAGCAAGGAACAGATTTGAATCAGCCGATCCATCCAAAACCTTACGATTCAATACAGCGAATGGTAAGGATGGTAGTGAAGGAAGAAATAAGAAAAGCAAACGTGGACAAGGTGGTAGTGAGAGTAAACGTTATGAGTGTTTCACAGATAATCCGATTTCAGGTGACCTACCAAGAAGAGATGCAGTAGCCTGCTTCCGCCTGGCAATTGACCCTGACTTTTTTTTTAAAAAAGACGCCCTGCCTATTTACAGAATAATGTCCACAAGATAAGCGTGGTTGAGGATCCTAGGTGCACTAGGATTCCATTTTGGGAGGAGGGGTTCAGCCCGAAAGCTTCTTTTTTTCAAATATAACGATAATTACTTTGGAGGAAAAAGAAAGAAACTAACTATCTTTATGAACATGGTGGGTAATTTATTCTTGAAGTCCTATTAAATGTAATTACACGAACAATAATACTAAGATATAATTTATTTTATTTTTTTCCATAAAACATGGTTACATTTTACCATTTTGGTAGGGAGGAGGAGGGGGCTTCAACCCGAAAGCCCTCCCTCTCCCCATAGATCCGCCAGTGCTTAAATGTAAATTATGTCATCAAGGACGAATGAATGATAACCAACTAGACACATGTCCTGACTTGACGGACATAAGAAAAGAGACATTTTTGAATGAATATATGAAAAAATATAATTTAAACTGGGCAGTAAGATGATGGATTGTCGAATGACCAACGACTTCGGTATATAAAAAAATACTTTAAGTCCTCAACAATATACACTTTCGAAACGCGACTAATTATTGTAGACGGCTATAAAATTACTATTTTACATCAATTGAAGCCGCAATTTAAAAGTCTTTATTCAACCTAGAGAAATCTTCAATGTTTATGATAATTAATCAATAATTGGAAATAATGGAAATACTTAGAAGAGAAATTAATTAACTTCATGTTTGAGTAAAAGTAGGAAATAAAATATGATAATTTAATTAGCTATAGAAATTCATTGTTACAAAGAATATAACACAACGTAATGTATGTATTTAAATGTATGTTAATATGTAAGCCCTAATAATAAATCTAAATATTAGAATCTTTAAAAATGGATAATTATCAATTTAAATATACCGCCAAAGGGGTTTAATGCTTGGTAGACTTCTTTTTCTTCTAATTTATTTTTCTTATATAAATAATATTATATACTTTTTTAATTTTTAAATAAATATCGGTATTTTTTTTTTTTTTTTTTTACGCCCTATGTATATATAATACCTCATATCAAAATCGATACCAATAGTATTCTAGATCTCCAAAATGATAACAGTTCATAACCTTTTCATACTGCTTGTGTTAGTAACTAAAGTTAATAATTAGTAATAGAATACTTAGAAATTTTAAGTTGACATTGATTACATCCGCTTGAAACTTTAGAAATATTGAATTTTATTCACAGTGGAAAGTGGAAATATCAAACCTATAGTTTAAAGTCCATTCACGACGTTGAAACAACTTTGTATTCGATATGACATATACTTAATATTATATTACAAGAAAAATTGAAGAAAAATAACAGGTAATCTCTTTTTCTTTTTAATAACATTTATTTAAATTAGAAAAACATACCGGAGGAATGTGAAGAATCTTTATGTCAAATGTGGAGGGTTTTGTTCATAACCAATGGGGTTACTGCGTTAGTCAGGTGATCCTGAACTACCCAATGAGAAGTCAGGATTCTGACATCAAATATGTGACACATTTTCAAATTAACAAACATTTCACAGGGAATTCCAATGAGTATTTTAGAATATTTTTTAACGGGTTAATCGTACATATAAGTGTTCTATTTCATAAAGATACGAAAAAAAAACTTTTATTAAACATTTATTTCATAAAAAAAAGTAATGCATGTATCCTAAAATTATGTAAAATGACAAATTATTATAAGTGGAAATTAGGTGTCTTTGTTTATTAGTAACTCTTCCCTCTTTCCATAGTGTGGCAAGATTTTTTCTTATTTAAAAATTTATGTTTTTTTTTTCTTCATAAGTTTGTACTTTCCAAAGGAAAATGTAGAGGAATTGTATTAATTTTGTAAAAGTAGAAAATAAAATATGTTATATATATAATGCATCTATTTTGATTGTCATTTATATGAGCTATATTTTATATGAAAGATATTTTAATCTTGCTTTATATATACTTTTATAAATATGTTTTTTACTTTTATGTACATTAAATGAAAAATTGTTATATTTATATTTTAAAAAATTCTGAGTGTTGAAACGAATTACCAAGTTGTGTAGCATATACCTGATATATTACATACGAATGATGAGGAAGAAATTTAAATTAGATTTAAATAACCTTTAAATAAAATGCAGATTTAATTTAAAGGTTATTTAAATCAAATTTAACTTTGAAAATAGGTTTTTCGTAGACAAAATTTAAAATAATTCATCATATCAGATTTTTTCTAAAGTAAATTAATAATTAAAAATTATGTCACTAAATTAATTAAATTTTAATGATCAGAGTTAAAGTTTTAATTAAAAGGGCTGTTACCACACAATGAAAAAAATTAGAAAGTCTATGATCAGGATTATATTGATGAGTTACATGCAATTAGACATATCTTAAGTTTTAGCTGAAATAGTCGAATCATACTTGTTTCTTCTAAAAATGGTATAGATGATATATTTTCTTGTGAAATGAAATGTATTTAAAGCTTTAAGAACAACATATATTATATATAATATGTACCTATTAGAAGTATTAAATAAATTTTCCTAAAAGATGATTATTATCCAAATATCAAACCACCATTGTATCTGTTACATATCATGTTATGTGAATACTGTAGATTTACTCAATTTTTTCAATGTGTATCAACTTCACTTTGCCTCAATTTCTTCAAATTTTAATAATTTCCTAATTATCTACAATTTTTTTTTTGAAAATTCAGAAAAAGCTATTTTATGAATCATTGAAAACATTTTCTTGTGAAATACCTAATTTCAGAGTTAAATTTGGCTTGGTAAATTTATATTAGTAAGAAAAAAAAAAACCTGTTCCAATACTAAGGGTGTTGGGTTCAGTACTATTTAGGGAACGTAATGTTTCTTGGTCTATGGTAGTGCAAAGAGGTGATTTGACCAAGATCAAGTTCAACCACCAGGTTTTTCCTCTTCATTAATTATTTAATTGAGCTTAACCACTTTATAGAGGCTGGGTGAGCCCCAAGAAGATCTCCCGATTCCAGTGACAATCCACAGCTGATGAAGCTGAATAAATAATTTAACTGCCATAAGCCGGGATTCAAACTGGAACCTTACAATAAAGTCGGAATATGTCATAAACATTTAGAGCACTATAAGCTTATTGATATAGTCTATTATGTGTATTTCATGGTAACATTCAACTTGCCTTGTGCTTCCCTTCTGCCAGTTATTCTGGTTTTTGATATGGTATTATTTATTAGTGTTCCTTCCTCTGTCGCTTACTGGTACTGGTTTGGGGAACTAGTCTGGCAAGTAGATTTTTCCACCCCCTGATGGCTACTTTGAGATTACCGCTGCGTACCAGGGTGCGAATATCCCAATCAATTTCCTGGGACTCCCGAGAAATAAAAATTAACCGGCCCAGGTGGGAATCGAACCCCCAACGTTCAAAATTGGTCACTCTGGGGCCATTGTCCAATGTGCTCGGCCATCCCGTCCTCATTCCTCTATCACTTAATATCACTGTGTAATTTATCACTTCATATAACTATTAGTTCAGATAGATTTTTGAATATAGAATAGAAAACTAGTTTAGTGTGGTTGTACAAATTATTGTTACTTTGTGTACATATTTCTTTTTAAATTGATATGTCTATATTTCCGCTGCATCATTATGTCATTGATGACTGTTTATAAGCTGATATTATAGCATGAATAATAATCAAATATTATATTTCAGGCTTATGAATGTGCCTTTCCATTTTTTTTGTTTGTTTAATATTTTGCCTTATTTTTTGGTAGGCTGTGGGTTAATGGATATTTGGCTTGGAGAGAAAAGATGATTCTGTGTTATATTTCTTGAATCAACAGTCATCGAAATGGTTTTTACAAGTAAGTGACTAGTTAAAGGTTTTTATAACTTACTTATAAATATATTATTGATTTATTTGATTATTAAAGGTTTATTATTTGTCTTTTAATACTTTAAGACAATTGAACTATTGAAAGAGTTTATTTTTTATTTAATGTTAAAAAAATGAGAAAATAATTCATTTTACAGTTATATAATGCAATTTTTTTTTTTCAAAGAACCATGAGCTGGTTCTTCTGCTAAGTTGAAGAATTCTTTCATACTTGTTAGTTCACATTTGTTTTGGGGTATAACATAAGTTTCTTCTGTATGTTTAAATATTTCTGAAAACTCTATTCTGTTCATTATTTCTTGAAAGAAATTGTCAAATTTCTTGTCAATTATGTTTATTATAAATATTTATACATACATCATGTATTAATTAATGCAAAATATATACTATAAGCTAACAAGAAGTATAAGATAACCTACAGTATATGCTATATGCTAGTAGTCTCTGACGTAGCCTTGTCTCCACTCTTGTAACATAACTCTGTCACCACCAATTTCCTTTAAAGTTAATTAATTATCTTTGTAAATATGCATCAGATAAAATCAGGAGTTTTTGTGTTGTTATAGTTATAATCCAATCTTCACTGATGAATTCATGCAAGTATCCCATTCGAACATGTCATTTCCAGGTCTGTATATTATTCTTACGATATGTTTATTGTCAATGGGCAAAGTGAAGATGTTTCTTTCTTCTGAGAGTACTGTCTCTCAGACTTGTAAGAAAGTACTTACGAGCAGCAAAAAATACTATTTATTCATATTTCAATTAAATGGAAGTACAAACTATCTAGTTAAAGGTTGCAGGGGCATCCTAACATTCATTACAGACCATATATTCAAAACCTTATAAGAAAGTCACCTGCCTAGGAACAGAAAGAAGCTCCTGAACTCAAGTACCTCAGTATTAATATTAAAATTTACTAGTTAAGCCACTTAATCTTAAACCTTAGGACTGGATGTTTAAGAATAAAAACATGTGTACTATTAAATAGAATATAATTCTAGCCAAAGACAACATAACGGAAATTTAATGGCCTCATATCAACCTGTCATTTTTAAAATATTGAGAAAAAGCTAATTTAAATCATCAACAAACCTTCAATTTAAATCAATTCTAATGATTTCTTTTCTTGATTCAATTGAACATTCTTAAATAAAATTATGAGAAATACTTTTAGTTGGACCTGTAAAACAAAAATTTACTGTTTATCCACTTTCTGAAAATGACAGATATCCATCCATCTTTGACATGAGGCCACTCATATCCATTATATAAAGTTAATATATATAAATAACAAATTAAAATTAGACTCAAGTTATAAAAAAAAAAAAATAAAATAAGAGATTCAAAGAGATACAAAGTGAACAGAATGAACACAACTGAATTGCGACCAATAATGAGTTCCTTAATATAGAGATTGTGATGCCAGAGCTTATTATAGCATAAACTTTAAATTCTTAGGTTTAGCGATGCTGGTTCGAATCCTACCTGGATGGATTGAAATTTCTTTTGTGACATACCCACAGAATGAATCTTGACGTTCCCACTCTGTTTAGTTTGGTGTATGAATGTATTTAATTAGGGAAATCATTGATATAGGAATTAAAAAGGAGTGTGGAGATACTTGAACTCTGGCCTAGGTCAAGGAGGAAGTTGGTTCGAAATGGAGACTGGATTTGTTCAGAGAGCGAAGAAAAAAAATATGTAGGAGAAGGATACTACTTTTAATTTGGTGAAAAGGAGATCATTTTCTAAGGAATAAAGAACTTAGGAAAAGTCGAGAGTTATTAGCACATTATATTTTTTTCATCAGTATGCAGTATGTATATTGTTGGTAATTTTGACTGGAGCAGATTGTATGGAGACTAATGGTTGACAACCAGAGTGGAGAGGATTGAGTAGTTTTAATTGAAAATTAAAATTTGAGGAAATTGGTAATTTATGATTGAACTTCTCTTTCTGGAGTTTTGGTAAGGTTATGGAGGATGGAAATTGGGTGATTACCTTTAGGAGATACATAGTTGGGATAAAATATTGAGGTATCGATAAAATATATATTAATGAGTTGTACTAAGGTTTTTTTCCAAGACGTAGAGAATACGTGGGGACGTGGTCTTTGAGTGGGGGGCTAACGTATGTGCATAACAGGCGCGTTACCCAGCAACCAGGTAGTTGATAAACCGAAGTTTACTTGCAAATAAATAAATACGAGTTCGCGATGACGGGGGAGGAGGAGGCGTGAGATTTTTAACTTTGGCATTAATCCCCTAGCCCGGAATAATCCCGGTTTAGCCTAAAAGGGGAGGTAGCGGTGGTGAATAACCGAAATGCTAATACATTTATGAAATATTGTCTATTAGTGAAATGTAGTTTTAGCCAGTAAAATTTAATCTATAAAGGTCAAAATCGGATAAGAACTTATGAGTTTTTTTGTAATTTATTTTCCTCACACTCCTGGAGCTTGGGCCGTTCTTCCCGATTCCTCTAGTATGTGGATATCTAGGGATGTAAAGGCCTCTGTGTGTTATATATAGATATTTAAACATTATTATAGATTGCTCTCTTCTATCGGGGAAGTTTGGAATGACGTTAACTTTTTCTTTTGTTATCTGGTTTAATCATTATCACGTGGGTTCATCCTAATGTTAATGTGTTAATAATAAACACTTAAATCTATATCTATAATCAGTGTCATCCTATCATCACATGTGTCTACATCGTTCATTCCTCTATTTTCTTCCTGAGGTTCTTTTTTATTTTATTTTTTAGATCAAAGATATTTTGAATTCAGGATAGCTAATTGAGAATTGGTAATGACACCATTTTTTAGACATATTACCAATTTTTGACACTTATAACTTAAATTTGATAAAATAAACTTTTAGGTTCATGCAATATTTCAAACTTGGCACTATTTCTAAGGCATATTAATCACCCTTTGAAAGGGCGCCACGTTTGGAACCCTATATGAACCTAAACGCTTATTTTATCAAATTAAGTGTCAATAATTATTAATATGACAATAATTGGTGCCTTTATCCTATATGCATTTTTAGATTAAACTATCTTTATCCCGTTCAGAAGCATTTTTATGCCAATTAAAATCTTTCATGTTTTTGTCGTCCGATGAGTTTCATATCTGAAAAACGATCCATATGACTTATATGAACCTAAAGTTTTGTAATAGAATTTAATAATTCTATTATTCGTATCTGGGATTAAAAATAATGATTATTTTTAATAAATTTATTTATTTTAAGTGTTTTAACCACTACTATAATTTAAATAAACTATAAGTATTAATCGCTTAATTACATTGAAGTTTCTAAAAGATCAGAGTTATTTCAATACTTGTACCCACTAGCGGATCCAGGATTTAATTTTGGGGGGGGACTTCAGCTCGGAAGCTTTTTTTTCACATATATAACGATAGTTACTTTGGAAAAACTGAAAGATACTAACTATCTATATGAAATGGTGTTTACGTGATTCTTGAAGTCCTATAAAAGGTAATTAAACGAGCAATAATACTTTAAAACATAATTTTTTAATATTTCTTACCATAAAACATGGTTACATTTTACCATTTGGGGAGGGGGCTTCAGCCCGAAAGCTCCCCCCTCCCCCCGTAAATCCGCCTGTGCTTGTACCTATCTATTTGGCAATACAGAAGCTTCCGCCATCCACTCCTGCCTGCTGCCGTCGCCTTCTGGTTCGGTTTTTGATGATAACAGTCACCTTGATACGTTTCATTTCATTTTTTTTTTTTATCATAAGTCAGGCAAAATTAAATGAAATATTGTTTAAAATTTAAACAAAGCTACAGTACAGTAAATCATTTTTTTAACATTGAAGTAATATGATTATTTATTTATTCCACCAAAAGTATTTTACGGAGAAATTCATTTGTATCTAAATGCAATCGAAATTTAAGAATCCAAAAGATTTTAACCTCGCGTAAATACTAAAATAGAATCAACGAAGATGCAACAGAGCTGCTTGCAGATAAATGAAAAGAAATAGCCAAAGACAGGCAGAGATGGAGGCTTGTAATGCAAACAGAAAAAAAATCGATCATAAATGATTATATTAAATCTTAAACAGCTCATAGCATTTTTCTTTAAACCCAACAGAGAGCGACATATCGAGCTTTCAAAAATGGGTAGTTTTGAAAGTTCTCTAAAACATGCATTATTTTTTGTTCTGATATTAAATATTAAAGCACACACAATTTACTACAGCTTATATAAGAAACATTTTTCTAAACTTAACAACTTAAATACAAATCGCTAAAAATCAATTGATGTTTTGAAATTCGAAAAAATCCTTATAATTTTATCTTTGCTTTTTTGCTCTTATTTTAATGAAATTAGTCATCGACAATCACTGTTTTCTTGTTACATTTAAAATAACTTCAACAAATTAAAAAAAAAATATTATTTAAATTATATACCATTGTGTTACGGAATGTTACCATCTCAAGATTCTTCGATTTTTTCACAATAGTATTCTTTTAGTATTGAAAGGTGAAATTCTGCAACTCCATTTTGAACCTCGTCCAGAGAATTTTGAGGTGGTCTTTGAAGATTAACTGGAACGATAGCCGGGAGGTATTTTGAAAAGTATATTGCACGGTGGGTAAGACCCCTCCGTCCCATATCCTAATAAATTACATGTAGTTGTGTTCTTTGTAACTATTTATTTGGCTTGATTTTTTCATAATTCGCCTTTTATTACAGCTGGATAGTTAGAGAATAATAAAACATTGATATTAAAAAATAATTGGATTTGGCAATAAAAACCACAAGTTTATTTCAAGTCGTTCAAACTAAAGTTGAAAATCAAGCGTCGTTTGTAAATAAACGGCCTACCATAACGAAAAACGCCCTCAAATGAAAAATCAGGATAATACATTTCTCTTCCTAAAACACTGCTACTTTTTAAAAATATTTGAAGTAGTTACTTAAAAAATACACTTCATTCGTAAAAGCGGCGCTTGCATTAGCATTTTGAGTCCTCTGCCACATCATTCAGGACTCATAAATGCCATAGTTATAGTGTTATAATAACGTTTTTATTACTTTTTTTTTCATCTTCTCCCCTCCCTTGCCTTTTACGCCATACGGGGTTTTCCCAGTGCCGGGAAAGGAGGTCGGGGAATTAAAAAGTTTCAACGGGCACCGAGGTTTGAACTCGTAATTTTTTGTTTTATCTCAAACTTCGTTTATCAGATTGCCAATTCCCATTTCCCGTACAAATTTTAGTCTAAAAACTTTATTTTGTATTAGGAGAGTATTTGGTATCAGGAGCTCAACGCTTATGTAATTAAATGAACAGGTCTGTTATTAGTGCTAATTACAGAGCTGTGGCGCTTTTCTGAACATAGTGCAAGCTTTCGACCGGGTGTGGCACGATGGCTTGCTTTTCGGAAATGTAAAATCTAAGGATTTAATATATGGATTGAGGTAAATGGATTTTGAGTTTGAAGGGCGCCGGAGCTCAAAATTTGGCACTAATTACACAGCTATTCATTTAATTTCGTATGTGCTGAACTACTGTTACCTAATGCTCCCCTCATACAAAATAAAGATTTTAGACTAAAAATGTATTCGTGAAGTGGTATTTATTCACCTGGAGCGGTAGTTTGATTTTACATAAATGACAGCAGTTATTTTTCGATCTTTGATTTTTTTTTTTCGAAAATCACAGAAAGTGTGATAACTTTAATATCCACTTTAACAGTTTCTATGAAACTTTTTAACATTTTTTAAAAATAAAAATTCTAAACAACATTTTTAAAATAACGTCCTAGGTTTATAGTATAAGTTTAATTTATTTATTTAGTTTGTTTGATAAAAGTTACGTTAAATGAGACAGTAATTGGGTTTAGAGTTATAATTATCATAAATGTTATATGTCATTTCTAAAAGGTGTTTTGTTTGTCGGTACCCCATAACTTCGTCAATTCTTCATCAAATCCTATGACTTACCACTCATTTTGAAGATAATCCTTCACATGCGAAAAATGGTCCTATCATCCCGAAATTTCTGGAAAAAAAGTTATGAAGGAAAAGAAAATTTATTTGTGAATAACTCAAAAATTATGAATTTTTTTCTCCGTTGTACCCATGATAATTATAAAGGTTACTAAATTACCTAATAAACAAAAATTAATTATAAAAATCAGACAATTATCTATAAAGATAGAGTCCATTAGTTTTGGTATTCTTACTAATTTCTTCGATGAGAAGATTGGTTGGGGTCGATCAGTCAAAATAAAAAATAGTAATAATAAATAGTTATTTTTATTTTAAGTAAGTAAAACATAATCTAAATAGCAAAATAAATACTAAAAAATAAAATAAATTATTTCGTTTTTATTCCTTCTAAAATGATTGAATAATGTAAAAACATTGGACAAAATCAATTTAAAGTTGAAAAATAATCAAAACACAGTAATAAAAAAAATATATAAATGAAAACAAATATAATTATTTATTATTTATTTTGACTGATCACACCAACCATCCTACTCTTCAATTATTCACTACATTCAACCATCAAACCTCAATTAATAATTTCTTCCTCTTTAAAAATATTGCATTTACTATTCTACTACAGTTTTTTTTCCTGACTGATATATTAACTTTATTATTTTTTAAAGCCATTTGTTTGTTCTTATACTGTATTTTTTTTTTAAGTTTAGAAAATCTCATGATGGAGGCTTTATTTTGTCTTTATTATCTTTCCAATGAGCGTTTAAAAATAGGTCTTAGCAAAGCATTTTGTACAAATATTTTGGTCTGTTATGATAAATGGAATATTGTAATCGACCAAGGAAAATATATTAATTCCTTCCTTACATAATACATAGGATCATTTTCATATTGTTTTGTTATTTCTTCAATAAACAAAATTTTCTGCGAATCATTCGCACATGCCAACTTGTAAATAAAAATGAATTAAATGGAAAAGACAGTAACATAGTAATATTAAAAAATATTGAAGGAAGTTAGTCGATTGTTCTACATATCATAGGTGATAGATAGTCAGAATGCAGTCATTTTTAAGGTTTTTTTTTATTAGTGCCGACGTTTCAACCCAAACATATTGGTCATCATCAGCAGGGGTGCCCAGAAGGGAGTTTTATGTCGCAAGTTGCGCCATCAACATTTTTGAGGTGGGGGGGGGGTATTTTGGTAGATTTTTGAATTTTTTTGGGGGGAAGGCAAATTTCAGAATGAAAAGTTTTATACTAAGGTACAAGGGGAAAATATGGAGCAGACCGCAGCGAGTGTAATTGTATATGATCAACGAATTTTCTAATTCTACCTTCCCTTGTTCTGTATTTAAGAAAAGGTGAGGAATGAAATATCTTGGAAGTAGGAAGGGGAATGGGCACTTGTGATCATCGGGGCGTATTTCGAGCACTTGAAGTATTCGAGTACTGTAACAATTAATATTCATAAATAAAAAAGAAACTTACAGTTAAAAGTACTTATATACAATATCTACAAACATTCATTCAAGGGAACTACGAGCCAAGCCTTTCTCCCCACCTTTGGAAGAAAAAACTGTAGGAGATCCCAGCGTTATCTGTCATATTCATAGCCTGTGGAGAATGGACAAAGATCATTATAAAATAAATAATCCATTTGCTGAAGTAATTTTATGCTTTATTTCTCAATTGTAGCGTGTTAAATAGGGAAAATGAACAGATGTAGTTTAAAAATGAAGTACAAACTTGAATGTATGGGCCTCATTGGTGTTTTCTGTCTCTCTAAAAATTATTATTTTGCGTAAGAAATAAGTAATTAGCGAGCTTAATATGGCGGATTGATTCCTGGTAACAAGGTAGGTACCGTCTGCTTTCCCTAATCAGTTATGAATCCTAGATTCTCGTTGTTTAATCTCTTCATTACTAAAATACAAAAAGTAGCTCTGTAGAATTTAAAAATTGAAATATAATCATTTTGCATTGATATATTTATCACCATTGGTGTTATCTTGGTTTATCAGATGAATGCTGGCATATATGTGTACTGGTCACCTGCATCCACATTTTCTTGCACAAGTCTTACGCTCGTACTCCACGATCCAATAACGTGTTTTTTTGCATAATACTAATCAGTTATCGACCAATTATCGATGTATGATTAAACGTCGCATGATTTCTCACGAATCAGTTGTCGATTATTACAAAATAGAAACTGAAATCTTTAGTGCCTTCAGTGAGGTTGTTTGGTGTTCTTCTTCAGACTGGTTTGTGCGAGACCTTATTGACTTATTTTAAGGTAATGATTTATTGTTAATTATGCATTTTGCAATATTTTCTCGTAAATAATTGTAAAAAAATACCAGTTTGAGGTTTTCATATAATTTCTATTTTTTGTAATATTTTTTAGAGTATTATTCAAGTTCCTTTAGTAATCTCAGTGGGATGTATTAAAATGTATATAATTAAGTAGTTAATGAGTATATATTTTAATCTTAAAATTTGGCCTTTCAAATGGCCAGGATTTTAATTTCAAAATTCAAATTATGTGTATCCATATGTATATGTACATAGATAGAGAAGATCCAGTGTTTCACGTACATTACAGAACTTCCAGCGTCCACTTTGGATTAAATGAGCTCCAATTGGACAAGTACGCTTGTCAGAATATGTTAATAATGCTAATTCATAAAATCAAGGATATTTTTCTTCTATGCAAAACAATATATATAATGTTTGTAAACTTCAGTCAACATTTTTGCGGTTTTTATGGTTTCGGAAACCTCAACAATAACTCAAAGTTGAGTAAGAGTTAAAAATTTGCACATCGATCAAATTTGAGTAAGGTTATGCCCTAATTGGCAAAGCATTGCGCGAACTGGCTGTGGCGATGATCGGATGCATCGCGTATTGATGAAAATGCGTTTCCTAATGAGGAACGTTTAAGCGCGTGTGCATGCCTGGTTGTTGTGATAAACAGACAATTGCTCGATGAACTCTATACGCATTTCTTGAAAACAAAAACAATTTTTTTTTTGCCATTATTTCTATTTTGATAATTATTTATTTCTATCTTTATTATGCATTTTTTTTAAAGGCAATAACGATAATAGATAGAAAATGTATGAAACAAATAAGAAATAATGTTCAATAATAATTATTATTGGTATAGTTTGATTAATAAATTGTAGTCAATATGTATTAATAAAATTAAAATATTGTCGCTTTATTGTAAAAAATCATTAAGTAACATTGATTTACATTAAATCATTAAGAACTTTGATGGATTTTCCGTTTATAACATCAGAAAATTATGCACTTTTGCAACTATGTTTGATATAAAAAAGGGGTTGTCTCATTTTAGTGTTCTTACTGTTTTTTTTTCTTCTATCAATAAATAAGGTAGAAATAATCAAAAATGTTGTTAAAAGTACAGTTTTGCAATTAACCAACGAAATCGGATAATAATATACATCTACTAAAAGAAAAAAAAGGGAGATATAGATAGTAATAAATATAATAAACAAAAAATAAATAATATCGTATAGGTTTTCTTTTCTTTAAATAATTGGAACGAGAAAAAAAAGAGAGAAAAAAAAAAGAGAAGTGGCGTAAAGCAGAGAAAGCAACAAACTATGATAGTTTCCACAAATTGAAATAAATTTCTTGATTTAACAAATAAAATAAAATTATGTCTATTATTATAGTATAAAATTGACTTTATGCTACTTTGATAAATTATATATTAAGAATACAAAAATAAGATATAAATAATAAGGAAACAAATGTTAACCTAACGTAACCAGCCCGACATGTAGTTAATAGCAATGATTTTTAGTTTGATAAAATAGAAGTTAATTATTTATTATTATTTAATAAATTTATAAATTAAGTCTCCTATAAAATTAGTCTTTTTAAGAACGTTAAATAGTGGGGGAGTTATAAATAAATATTAGGAAAAGGTTAGATGATTATTGAATATCGAGAGTGCCTTGTATATATGTAATAATGGGAGATAGGACACTAGATAGCTTGGTAAAAAAAATTATTTATTAATAAATCCGGCGTTTCTATTATTGGTTTGAATAATCAAAGTCTTAGTTTAATTAGGTCGTTTATTTACTTGTTAATTGTCTCTTTATTACGCAACATATATTCAAGATTGTACGGAATCGACAGTGCAATATTAAAATAAACCAATGCTAGTGTTTTCGTTCGTTGATATCCAATTATTTTTGCTCTTTAATTTTTAACGTTATCCAATGTACTTTCAAAATTTTCGGTTAACTATTTTTAATGTTCAACTGATTTTTCACCATCCTACATGGACGGTTTTGATCTTTGTCGGGGAGATTAATGCAAGAGTTAAAAGCCCCCCTTTGCACCGAGACACGAACTCGGTATTATTTTATCACATTATCTTCTATCCGGGTTGCCAGGCAACGCGTGGTGCTGTGTACACACGTTAACTCGACATGGCCTCATAAGTCACATTTCTATGACTCTTGACTTTGATATCTCGAACTTTGATTACTTGAAGTACAGATAACTGGAATAAAAATGTCACAGTACTTTTATGTTTGATTAGATGATGTCCGACTGCATTTTGAAAACTGCCTCCATGAAACAATTAGGTATTCACCTTTTCCAATAAGTTTCATTTTTACCGACCAAAACCTTTTTTTTTTTTTAAATGGCAAAATAATTTTTTTTTAAAATAGGTTGGGTGATAAATATTCCGGGCGCAGTCTTTTTTCAAAGACTCCCCAAAGTATTTTTTCGCAAGACGCCAGTCAAAAAAAGAAAAAAAAAACTGGGTGCTGAATATTTATCACCCATGATATGTAGAACAGTCGACTAACTTCCTTCAATAATTTTTTTAAAATAGGTTTTATTCAAAAGATTGTTGATGGAGGACATCAATGTCAATTTAAAGTAGTTAATTATATTCTTTATTAAACTTTTGAAAAATCAAAGTCTGCAACTGCTTCAATTATTTCTATGAAAACGTAAATATTAGAAACATTTAGTTGTTCATTTGATGTAATGAAGATCAGTTCCCATTATATTGGATATTGAACTGTTCTATTAATGTTAAATAGATTTATTGTTTACTGTTTTTCTAAGAAGACCGACTGTATATTTTTTCCTTCTAGAAGAATAAATGCCCTCTTGCTAAGATATATAGGGTAGCGGGCAAAACAAATAGGGCAGCAGAGAGCATAGTATACTTGGATGTCACCTTTGACAGTCTAACTCTATTCCGCCACTGCCAGAAGAATGTTCAGCTGGTGAAGACTAAGTCTTACAGGCTAAAGCATCTGTTGACCTCACCAAATATATCCCTCCGCCTCAAATTATTAATTTATAAAAGGGTTTTAAGACCGGCCCTTCTTCATCGAGCGCCGATGTTATCGAATATGCCTCAACTGCAACTAAGCTCCAGCAGTTTCAGAACGGAGTGATCAGACGTACTGTGAGACACACATCATTACAGAGGACAAAAACAGACCTACTCCACAAGACTTTTGAACTATCGACTGTAACAAACTTTATAACACACCTGCAAGTAAATTTTTTTTTATAGCCTACAATACGCGACTAATCCACATTTTAAGACATTACCTCAGACGGGTCACAGAGGTGGTAAACGCTTACGAAGAGCCTCAGACTTGACTAGACTGAGGTCTACTGATTAACTGGACTTTTTTTTTTTTTACATTCCACCCTACCTTGCCTGATGGGCCATACGGGCGTTTGCAATAGTGGGCTGTTATGCATGACTGCATAACAGCATACTACTGCAAGTGAAACAGTTTAAAATATATTATCTTTGGTGACGTCTTATCAAGGGTGTCCGTCTTCCGGCGGTCTTCTTGGTGGTGGTCCTCTTCTCCGTGCTCCGATGTTGAAGTGGGCTGGACCCACTGCCTCCTTCCAGTCATAAATGAATTTCTTGAACTGAGGGAAGTTCTCCTTACTTACCAACTGAGGAAGTTCATCCTCTGTTAGGGCGTAAATTCCTGCGGTTCTCATCATCGTTGCCCTTATTCCTTCAAATGCAGTGCAGGCCGTGACCACGTGCTCGACAGTCTCCAGAACTCCACAAGTGGGGCATCGGGGATCTATGTCCTGGCCAAAACCATGTAGCTTAGCTCGAAAACCCCCATACCCCGTGAGGAACTGTGAAATCCAATAGTCCGGGAGGATCCATTGCTGACTAACTGGACTGACACAAGACAGTCCCATCACAGTCTAGTAAGTCCCATCGCTAGGCTAACGATTCAGCATGTAACAATTTTTAAAACCTAAAACTCCTCATAACTCCCTTAAAATGCTTGCGACCATTGCAGTACAAAAGGGACTCCATCTTGTAAAGAAACATTTGAAAATCTCAACCACTGATCTTTGGGGATAAGAAAAAAAAAAAAATAAAATGTTTACTATCTAAAATTTATTTAATCTGTTCTCCTAACACCTTGAAAATCACAGTTATAAAATAAAATATAAACCTTTTTTTTAAACAAAAGTTTGTTTGGGACCCTGGGCAATAAGAAAAAAAATGTTAATGAAGATTATGCGAACAGTTTTTGTAACGGACTTGGCACCCAAAGCGATAAGAGAAGTCATTTGATTAAAAAAATATTTTTTTTTAAGGCGATTATTATTATTATTGATATATTGCCTCGTCTAAGCCATTTTAATAACCGTAGTGTTATTTTTCCATGTTTTCGACCTCATGAATGATTTTCATTGATTAATTGTTTTAGGTAGTATGGTGACTATTCACTTAAATATTCACGGAATGTACTACAAACAGAAAATGTTATATTATCCTTCCTGTTCTCTTAGGAAACAATCAAGAAAACAAAATGCTCCGATTTTACACTTACATCGCCGCTGTGTAAGGTCAAGAAGCTCCCCCCCACTCAATTGACACAAAACTCCGGCGTTTATTCTCTGACGTATTACTTATGTTGCGACTGCTGTAGTGGGCCATTTGTGTTTAATGTGAGTTGTGTTTAATATTAGTGTACTGTACCTAATTGTGTTTGTACGAGGGGCGATTGTACGTACGGACGTCAGTGGGGTCAAGTTATCCTAACCTCTATTTAATGAATTGATTAGCATTGGTTCCTGTGTCATCACATCCGTCGGCCGTCATACCTGTGATCCTTTCGCGAAATCGATTGAATGCTTTATGTGTTGATGTTATTGATTTCTGCCGTCGCTATTATCGTTTATAATAAATTCAACAAGACAAGTGAGTAAGATGCATTGATTGTCTAATTACTTTTTTAATATCTCCATTATAAGTTTTATTACTATCATCGTCAACGGTAAAACTTACATTATATTACGGCTGAGATTTATTGTTAAACTGTTCAACAGAAAGAAAAAATTCCGAACAGATTGTCTGAATTGCTCTTAATATCTTGTGATTTTGATTAGATTTGTCATGCATTGTAAAACAATAATTCTGAGTTCAGTTCAATATCGATGAAAAAAGAGAGGGAATTATTAACAGATTTTAGTTTTATTATTTTTTTTTTTTTTTTTGACAATTCTCCTTTCCGTTACTTTTTATTTGGTAGAACGGTGATTATTGATAATCTTTATTCAAGTCTCAGAAATCATATATTACTATCTAAACATTATTAATTGAAAATGAATCTAGTGGATTTGTGGATTTTTACATTAATAAAACCCATGTTTTGTTTATTATTATTGTTTTTAATCAATTAATTCATGAAACTAGTTTGGTACTATTCCTTGATTTTGAAATATTTTAAAAGTTTTAGTTTGATAGCGACACAAGTTTTTCGGCCGCCATTTCGGCAAACGAAAAGCCGGATGGTCATGAAATGTATATTTAAACAGTTATGAATTTGATCTTAACGTAATATCAAAATTTCGAAGCAATCGGTGAAGGACTTTCGGAGGCTGCCGGCTTTGAACAGACTAACATTTATATTTTTATTAATATAAACTTTTTCCATTTTTTTTTCATTGATAACACTAAAGCTTGTCAATAAATACTAAAAAAAAAAAAAAGAATAATTGGTTCAGATCATAAGAGAAAAAGGAAGGCTTAACTGTTTTGCCTTTGCCTATTTATATAATGATAAAATGTCACGGGATCATTGCAAAAAAGACTCAAACATTTCCGACTAAAAAATAAATAAATAAAGTGCATTTTTCTGGAAATATGTGCGGTTTGCCTTACTTAATCAGCACATTGGATTACATATCAAGTAATTTTTAGCGACTTACCGATTTGTTATATCATAATTTTTTTTTCAATTTAAAATAGATTTTGTGCAAACTTTCCATTAAATAGAATACAATTTTTGGTTATTGTGTATTTAAAAATAAATAAAATAAAACTATTATTATTTTGCTTTTAAATCTTTAGAATATTAAAATGATTATTGACATAAATGATTTTTATGAATGGAATAGTCGTTATTAAATCACATGGAATAGTAGAATGGAGTATACGTTATTAAATCACATACTCTATTTGTATAGAACAGTGTTCATTATTTATTCTAATACAAATAATCCAGGCAAAACTTTTTACAAGTCATGATCGGTGACATAAAACTTTTAGTATTAGTAGCTGAGGATACTTACCTCATTATAATGAAAAGCATGGTTACTTTTTTAAAATGACGAATATTTTTAATCTGCAAATTATTTTGTATTTATAACTTTATCTTTCTCGCTACCGAATTTAAGAAAGTTCCTTGTTCATGTAGGAAGTGACACATAAAAATTTGTCCTCAAAATCGAAATTTTTCACTCTGGTTTTCTTTTTTAGAGACATTAACGGAGAAATTAGTGTTCATTTGTGTGTTTCAGTTAGTAGTCAAATACATGTGACGGACGGAACACTTATTATCCAGAATACAATCTTGATGATTTTTTCAGGGGTTTTGTGGGATTGGTGTCTAGATGGGCCCCATATTAATTTCGTTACAATTGCTCAAATTTATTTTTCTAAACAAGCCAATATTTCAAAATGGATCGTCCTTTGGATTATATTCTCAAACATGATCATTGACCTTGAAAGATTGGTGGAATTATGCATCCGAAAGAAGTGGTGAGAAAGTTATGCTGTTTCTATTTGGCATATGTTTTTTTCAAAATTTAAATCGTCAAACATTTTGAAATTTCATGAAGCTTGTTCTGAAATCATGTTAGGCTTTTCTAAGTTTGAGACTCTTGAAAAATCCACTAATTAGCGCCGTTCATTATGGACAGTTGTTAAACATAAAACTAAATTTACGACTTGGACGACTATACTGCTATCTCAATAAGTTATGGCAATTAGATAGTAGTGTGTTTTATTTATACAACTTGTACATTCTGAATTCCTTTTAACAATAAGGGTTAATGAACTTGAGTGGGGTCTCATTTAGGGTGAATAATTATGTATGTATGTCTGTGTAATAGAATAGTATCAATTTATTGTTTTAAAACTTAAGATTGTTTTAATTAAAATATTATATAAATGAAACTATTAACAGACGTGTATTAAGAAAATATTTTTTTAAACCTATTTATGGAAATTTACTATTATTAACTAAAAATAAAACAAGCATACGTGAATTGGTAATATAACTTGTACATACGTAAAGGGAAACTTTTGGTAGGACTCCAATTATAGTTCTATTTTAGGGATCTCTAGGCCATCTTCTTTTCAGACACCTAAGATGGGTAGCAGTGATCGAAGAGGAAGCAATGTTGGAAACGAGAGTATTCGGATGGTTCTAAAGTTTATTATGGAAGGATTGGGAATTTGGATTGAGCCAAATCGTAAACATGGAACATTCATTTCGTTGGGGATAATTTTATTTGTGACAAAGTAAAGAGCATTGTGGATTTTACGAACATTTTTGGATTTTAAGTATTGTATATGAGAGGAAATTATTGGATTAGTGGCCCCCAAAGATCAACCTCTTGAGTCCAAATATGCCTAATAATAGTCAAATAAATGAGTCTTTTATCGTTAATTGAGCATTTAATATGACAGAATGACTAACTCCAATTTCAACATTTATTATTTTATTAATTTTAGTGCTATTTATAGTAGGAAAATTTGTACCTTTATTCACTGTTCTATTTTTCAACACTGCAATCACCTGCTCTAGAATTAACTCACCCACTGGCTGTACAGATATTATGAATTTTCCAACTAGAAATATCATTTAAATGGGTTAGCTCGAAAATGTTGAAGTTGGAGTTAGTCATTCTGTCAATTAAATGTTTAGAACGGTTTTCTTGTATGTATTGAAGTGACCAAATAAAAATATTGAATTATGTTTTTTAATCTTCTATCAGAGATTGGATTTATTATATTTTCCGGTATTTTACCACGTTTTATTTAATTTTTATATATAATAGTTATTGGTTTCATATATATATACTCATATATGATCAGGCGTCTAATTAAACTATAGACTATTAGTCAATTTATGTTGACTTTCAAATTCTAGGAATAAAGTTCACCGATAGTATCGAATTAGAACGATTTTGAAATTTATAAGTACTAACGCGTTACGATAAGAATTGATAAAATGCTAAAAAAAACATGCCATGATCAGCTGATAACTTTTTCCTGTTTATCGGATAATTATTTTCATTTTGAAATACATCCGATAACCTTGATGATAATTTTAAATTTATCTCTGCATTTATATATTATTTTTAATTAGGAATATGTACTTTGTGGATTTAATAATTTATGTTTTTAGTATAAATAAAACGCTATTCTATTAATTATTTCGCATATTCTTAATCTAATGAAGCGGTAGGATATTTTATTAGTCCTTGTTTTTATTACTTTCACTATTTATCTATGAAATATAAACTTAGGGAAAGTATTGCGATGGTGAAAATTTTTGGAACCCATATTTTTAATGGAATTACACGTTTTGAGGAAGTACCCCTAATTACCCCTAAATCCATATAACCAAGTTTCGCAAAATGTATCAAGTAATAAGATAGTAAAATTATATATTTAAGGCAGGTAGAAGTTTGAGATGTTATACCAACTTTTTTGCCGAAATCGACCGGAATCTGAAACCTGTACCACTACAATCCAAGAAGGGTCTTGGGATCAGTTCTTGTAAGGAAGTACTTTTTTTTTTGTCAACGGTTGTGTAAGAAGGTGATTTGACCGAGATCACGCTCAACCGTTAGTTTTCCCCCTTAATAAAATATTTAATTAAGAGTATCCACTTTATAGAGGCTATTTGTGCCCCAGAAGGGTCCCCCGATCCCAGTGTCGGTGCACGGCCGACGGAACAGAATAAATAATTTATCTGTCATCAGGCGGCTTCAAACCTGGTTACTTGAGCATTGGTTGGCAGCGCCTTACCACTGATCTGATATTTCAAGATTAGGATGTAGTTTTTACGTATTTTTGTATATTTTAGTAGCATGTTTGGTAAACAATAACGTAAAATTCACTTTCACTTACCTATATATATATTTTTTTTTCTTCTTTTCTCTTCCATCTTGCTTTTTCGGCTATACGTTTTTTTCAGCCTTTTTGGCTATACGTTTTTTTAAGCCTTTTCGGCTATAAGATGCAGGGGAGAGGGCGGAGGTTTAATACAACAGTTAAATGCTACGATCCGGGACTCGAACTTTAATCTTCAGGTTTGTCAGGCAACACGTTTATTGCAAGCGCATTAGTCCAATCGCGCATTGGTGGGACGGAAATAATGAATAGAAATGAAAATATTCCTCACAAAATGGTACATAAAACGTGTGTTAATTTATGTATAGTAATTAATAACCAAATAATTTTCAGACATTAGCTTTCAAAGGCCTTATTACAGAAATTTTTAGCAAATTACTTCAAAATGTTCTCAACTTCGAAAGCCGTTTACTCGAAATCTCGAAGCAACATTTTATGCCAAATGTGGAGGTGGGAGCGTTTTTCGCGAATGAGGGATGTTTCATCCACTTAGCAGGTAGGAAGTCTTTTAGTTCTTATTCCTGACCATAAAAAAAAAAAAAAAATCCTGTAAAAGGCAACACTTTATAAATTATTTCCCTCAAATGCCCCATTTTTTTTTTGTCTGAGGTCGTGTGACTATTCAAACTGTTCTCAACTTCGAAAGCCGTTTACTCGAAATCGGTAAATACTAGCAAACTATTATTAGGACACTTTTTATGTAGAATATTATGAGGAATGTTTTAATTCTTATTCATTATTTCCGCCTGATTAATGGATCCGAAGTTAAATGAAGAAAACTAACACAAAATGCTAAATGTGGGAGTGGAAGGTGTGGTTTTTCGCTAATTTTGGAATGTTTCATCTAAGAGAGAGGTGGTTACTCTTTTGATTATTATTCCTGACCTTTAAAATAAAAATTCCAGTGAAGGAAAAAACGTTATAAATTATTTCTCACACATGGCCTTTTTTGGTCTATGGTCATGGTGGGGCGATAAATCTGATAAAATAAAATTTCTTACTAGCATAAATTTAATAAAAAAGAAATACTGAAGGTTTTCTTTATTTCATTGTTTTTTATTTTCTTTTATTCATTTTTCTAAAAATAGATACTTATTTATTATATTTATTTACTTATATATTTTTTATATTTTATATTCCACCAGAATACTCATCCTCATACCATCCTATCTCTCTTTTACCCATCATGGGCAAAATCCTTTTTTTTTTTTTATTTATTTTTTTTTTTGCGGTCTCCTTCCTCGCCTTTAAGGCTATACGGGGTTTTCCCGGGCCAGAGAATGAGGGCGGGGGATTAATGGCACAGAGACAAAAGACTCCCCCGACACCTCGACACGAACTCTTGACCATTGCAGGACAACGGCGGTGTTGTACACACGCTTTAGCCCATTCGCCCACTCCGCCCACATAAGCGAAATCCTGGAAAAACTCATCTTTAAACGCCTCTGTTCCATCCTAGGTTCTGATCACATAATCGTTGGTCACCAATTTGGATTCCGCACATCCCATTCCACTATCCAGCAATGCCATCGCGTGGTAGACGTCTCCTCTGCATTGGAGCGCGGAATGTATTGCACTGGTGTCTTTCTCGACATTGAACAAGCATCTGATCGAGTCTGACACCCGGGATTGCTTTACAAACTCCGTAAATTCCTTCCCTCTACATACTTTCTCATCATCCGTTCCTACCTTACTGATAGATACTCAAACGTAAATCACAATAATACAAATGATGCAAGCTGCCGCTTAATCGTAAAAGACTTCTTTATAAAACTATAATAAAGCCTATTTGGACTTAAGGAGTTGAACTTTGGGGGTCCGAATCCAATCCGAAATTCTTCGTAGATAACATAATCCACAAAGACCTTAAGGTTCCACATTTTTCCAATTTGGCCCAATCCAGGTACCTAACCTTCCGTATTAAACTTCATAACCATCTGAATCCTCTCGTTTCTAACCTTGCTTCTTCTTCGATCCCTAATACCCTCAGAGGTGTCCGAAAAGAAGACGTCTTCTTGATCTCCTAATTTAGAAATTTTATTAGAATGTTGCCAATGGGTGGTTTGTCTACAAGTGTTCTCTTATCATTGTATTACTTTCTATCACATTTATTAGATGTATAATTGAGTTTATACAGCTGTAAATTTCATAAATAATCAACAAAATTATATTAATTATTTTAGTCCATTTATTTTTCTTCTATTTATTTATTTATACATTTACGTTTTCCCCTTTCTCTTTAATATGATTATTATTTTAGCTTTATTTATTAATTATTTTGTATTTATTTGTGTATTTGTTACTTATTTATTTTTTTTTTAATTTTTAATCTACCAACTTAATATCTTAATAGTAATATTATTTTATTCATCGGGCGCTGATGACATTTTGCCTAATAAAATGAAAATTAAATTATTATTATTAAAAAGTTCATTACTATTCTTAAAATGTCATTAAAAAGGTAGTTCAGATCTTAGAAGCAGCTACGTTGAAGAGTGGGAAAGTACGAAGCTATCCATGCCAGTAACGACGTCTGACGAGCTATAATGATGTGATGAATTAGATAAACTACACAGACGTTATGCCGTATTGTATACAACTCGGATTTTCTAGTCTCATTTCATAATAAAATTAGGTCAATTTGTTCTTTATACAATATAATCATAAATAATGGAAGTATATAAAAGGAAAATAAGATGAAGGTTCAATTATTATCTTATTATTTATATGATATTCAATGTAGTATTAAATAATCGTACAAAGATTTCCTAAATTATTAAGTTTTATCAGGAATAATAGCGTCCACGCACTGGATTCATGATTTCATTTTAGAGAATTATTTATTTTTTTTATAATGGTAATTATTCGGGAAGATGAAAAATAAGCTATATGAAATTACGGCTATGCAAGCCTTGAAGGGCTATTTATTAATTATTCAAAAATAGATAATTGCTTGAACAATAATATTTTTAGGGATAATTTTTTTTCATGCTTACATTTAGTGGTTGTGTATGCCTTATAATCTATTAAGAGTATATATTGTGATTGTTTAAATATTTAGCTCACATCACTCAAATATCCAAGAAATAAGGACCGATGAAAGGAAATATATTTTGTAAGTAGTAACGAAAGGGCATGGTTTTATTCATGAGGTAAACGTGATGTGTTTCGATATTTGATCATTTATTTGGATTTCCAAAATTTACATCAATCATGTATTTACGTGATGTTACTGATTAAGTGATGCCTTAGTAGATTTGACGTCTTTAGTAACGATAACCGTGTCGTCTGCGTAGTTCTATCTAAGGGTGTGGATTATTCGAGGAATATCATATATGTATATAATATACAGTCATGGGGTAAGGATTGGTCGCTGAGGTGCACCAGCTAAAATTATTAGAATTGAGGATAAATCGTTGGGCGGGGTGCCCGACTGGCTAACTTGGAGTCACGAGTTCGGGTCCCGGTGCCGGGGGAGTCTTTTAACTCCCCGCCCACACCCTCTGGCCTGGGAAAACCCCGTATAACCTTAAAGTCCGAGGAAGGGAAGAACCAAAAAAAAAAAAAAAAAGGAATTGAGGATAGACCGGAACCATGTCGAACAGAGAAAAATCTGTCTGAGAGAAGAGAATGAATCTGGTAGTAGGTTTGTGGTAGTACACATTCTTGCGCTTGAAGAGAAGCCTACGGTGCCAAACATTGTTAATCGCTTGGGCGATATCCAGGAATACTCCAATTCCATGTAATTTTCGCTGGAATAATTTTTCTTTTTGTTAGTTATAAAAAAAGTCGTGAGTACTATAACATTTTCTTAATATTTGTGTGATGGTATGTCTTAAATCTATTAAATGAAACTGGCTAATTCGTTTCCATATAAAAGTACGTTAATATAAATATCTTCGCCATCGTGAAAATTCTTCTGTGAGTAGTTTTGACCAAAATCGTTCTTGGTCTTGCGCTTTACAAAATCAAGACTGGCAAAAAAAAAAAAAGTTTTTGTGAATAAAAACTAAGGCGAAATAGTTACTGATACTTGACAATTTTAGTTACTATATGTAAAGAATTGGTATAAGCAACCTACTTTTGCATTCAACTCTTCCAATTTTTCATTCGTTCTTAGTTAGGTTTCCCTTATCTGAAAAATTTCAGTAATATCTCTTTAGTAATAAGCTAATAAGTAACTGCGAGACTGTTGCGAGACTCTTGCTCAAGACCAAGACTGGGTTTGCGAGACCAAGTCTCGTCTCGGTCTCGCATTTGAGCAACACTAGTTTGAAATGGCAATGTCCTCCGGAGAGTATTTGACACTTCCTAGGAGAATATGTATATTATTTTCAAATTCATCTATTTACTTTTATTTGTTGTCTTTCAGGGCGGCAGAAATCAGTTCATTATGTTAAAAAAAAGAAGGTTTTATTATGACATTTGAATTCTTGTTTTTGTTTTTTAAACGTCAGCATTGGATAGAAGGTTGATAAGTTTCTATTCACATTCACTTGGTCCATGATTTATCTCAGCAACAGCAAGTTGGAATTATCATGGGTTTGAACCGCTTTATGTTTAGGGACGTGATTCGTCCATTTGATCTTGTCTATTGGGTTTTTCCCCCCAATTTCTTATCATGTGTTTTCTGTTATCTTCGTCTATTAGTCAGTCGATTAGTTTTGCTTCTATTTTCAAAGAATTATCAGTAAGTTTCTTTACGTCATCATATATACAAGCAAGGTCTGTTACATAATTTTTTATGTCGTCTGCATCCTTTGTGGTCCGTAGTTCTTAAGTTTAACTAATTCGACTTGAGATGCACTGTTCTTCTTGCTATACTATTTTATCTTCAATTTTAAACTTCACGAGCTCTGAAAGATGATATACAGAGCTTGGTTCTAACTTCAAAGCTTTGCCGTGTAATATGTAACGAAACTCAATATATTACACCCGCCGTTTTCTTCAAGGGGGAAAAAAAACTGCTCATTTCAGTTATTCTTGGACGGTTTCGATTGTCCGAATAGCTTGCCGCTTCGAAATCAACTTGATGAAGTGTAAATGAACGAATGCTATAAAATAATTATGCTTGTTAATTATAATAAACTAAATCGAAATACTTAGTTGTAAAAAGATTTATGATGAAATGGAATTTCTTCAAGTAGGTCTGATGGATAGTAGATTTATAAATTGTCATCATAAAGTTTGAAATTTGTAATTTCATCTAATTTTTATAAATATTATTATAATCTTGAAATATTTTTATTTCCAATTAACTCAATTTAGTACCTTTGAAGTTTATGAGAAAGAAAACATTATTGAAAAGTTTGTTAATTGCGATCTTGAGAAATGATTTTAGCTGTGGAAAAAGATGAAATATTATTTTATTTTTACTCAGGATGCACTGTTGCGTGTAATGTTATCGAGATCTGAATATAATTTTAAAATAATTATGACTATATTTGTATTCTTCTTTTTCGATCTTCCCTCAAATGGCCAGATCCGGGATTAAAAGTATTAATTCGTCGGTCTTCCTGAGGTTTCCTAGTAGAGCTTCGCCACGAAATCGGTGGGGTCCTTCTTAGACCTTTCTGATGCCCTCCAGCTCACGGCATTTCTGAAGAGTATATGCTGGGTTTAGGTTCCCTGTTCATCAGCTATACAGAGAGATTTCTCCGTATATATTTTATATTTTTTCCGTATTATATTTCTCATATAGGTGTGCTATTATTCTGATACCATCCGATCTAAGTCTAAAAGGCAAAACTTGCTCTTTCCTACCCATTCATAGCAGTCATCTTTAGGGTTATACTGCGGGGGGGGGGATCATTCCATCTTTAGCGTACAGCTGCTCTATTTATAGAGATGGCCTCCTGTAGAATCTGAGTGCAGTCTTGAGTCAGAGGGTTGGAGGCGGAACTTTGGTATCAACCCCCCATCCTCTACCCTGGTCCGGTAAATAACCGTTATTAAAAGACAGGAAATGAATGGAACAAAAAAATATTTATTTGAGGGGATACAGCTTCCTTTGCTAGTCGGTCTGATGCACTCGGATGGAGTTTGCAGTGCCCTGGTATCCATTGGAGTAACAATCTTTTTTACTCGAGTTGAAGTTTTTCAGTTTCTTCTGTAAGAATGTGAAGTTTGGATTTCCAAATGGACGTGAGGGACAGAAGTACTGATGCACCACCTGACATTAGTCCTATAACCACATTTCTTTCTTGGGTTGTTCCAAAGGTGAATGTTCAGACTTGAAGAATTTATGGAATGTATATAATAGCAGAACCTACAACGAGACTATGAACTATGAATTGTTGCCTGGAAAAATGTACTTTTTGACCTTCCAACATTTTTAAAACCGCCACAGATATGCTGTGAATGCTTTTTTATGTATTTTTTTTTATATAGTTCACATCATTGCTTGTTTTCCCACTGATTTTTTGTTCTGATTGATTGTTTTGTTTCTTTTTCTTTGTTCTCATAATTATTTTCTCATTATAATTGATTTCTCATTTTTTTTTTCTATAACGAAATACACACAGGTATTAATTAAGAGAGAATGTATTATGTTCTCACAAAGCTTTTTTGAAGTAGTGTTCTGGATTATTTAATGTATGATGGATTAATGTTTATTGATTTTTTATTCGATAGTTTGTATAGTACCATTTTTATTTTAACATATTCGCTTTTTAACATTTGTTCAGCAAAATCTCATTTTTTAATATATAATATATTTAAGTTAAGTAAAAAAACAAAAATGGGTATGATACTTTTTGAAACTTATCACCTAAGGAAGGACAAACAAAACAGATTAACTTTTTTTTGGACATTATTCTCGCGGACAGTTCTATAACTCCTCGGATTAGAAGTAGATTGTTCTTTAATCCTGGCGTGTTATGTTTCCTTAGTAGTTAAAAATTAATTTTGTGGTTTTATTATAATTTAACTGTAATTTTATCGATCCTAGAAGAGAAAAAAAAAACTTCCATTAAAAATATGGAATTTATGACTTCTTTTTTTTGACTTCTTTATTGCAGCTTCTAGCCACGCAAAGAAGCGGTGTAATACAAAAAAAAAATTCCATATCCTTCTTCTTAACGTCCTTCAAGTTGCTGATGTAAACATGCATGCGTATCTATTGGTCGTATGGTCAGGTCCTTGGTAGCTACTATCTCGGATTCTCTGTAGAAAGAAGTACGTCCTTGTTAACCAATCCGTCGTAGCTGAGTATGGGTCTTTTTAATGTCTTCAACGAAAGATCATCCTGGGGTTATAGAAAAGACTTAAAAAGGAGTTTTAGGAGTTTTTTTTGGTTTTGTTACTGTAACTTAATGTTTTACCATATGGGAGTAATTTTTAAAATAAACGTACCAAGAGGGATTTAAAGTAGTATGTCCCGCTAATATTTAATCTGATAAATTATAACAGATTCCAGGTACGGGAATTGTTTAAAATACTATTTTAATATACTTTTATTAAAGATGTGGAGTATAAAATTATATATCGCCGGCACCATTTTAATGTAACGAATGTGGAACGTTAAACAGGTTCAGATTTTGTACTTTAACATGGTGCCTAGGAGTGGGAGAGAAAACTCCAAAGTTTGAAAAGAACAGTTCTTGATCTCAAACGAATGAACTGTTCTTCCAAACGGATAACATCAATTATTATTCTTTAGTTCACTCGTTTGCCACTAGTCGAGTTGCTGTTTGTTCTGCTTTTTCTAAAGGAAACAAAAGCTCTTTCTATTTTCCAACAAACTTGTCTGTAAATCATGAAAATAACACAACAGTTTTTTTATAAGACATGTCTCAACTGTTATGTTTATGGATATAACTTTTAGTGCCCATTATTAATGAAGGCTCGAAATAAATAAATACTTGCATTATAGTTACTACATTACTAAATAACTTCAGCTTCTTTGTAGGCAAAATTAGTTTATATTTTTATATGTATCTATCTATATTATTGTCTTGCAGACCGAAAATAATTTTTATGACTTAACTTATTTACATAAATAAATTTATGTACATAAATAAAATTAAACACTATTATTAAAGAGAAGAACGGTTAGGATGATCAAAAAAAAACTAACAACTATCCTTCTCTTCAATTATTCACTACAGCCAAACAATAATCGAAAATTATAAACACTGAAATTTTTCTATAAATTGTTCTATAAAAATTGAAAAAGGCAAATTTTTGAAAAAATGTTTGAACTACAGTTAAAAGACTCATAATGATCAAGCAGCGTAATTTCAAACTTCGAACAACACTTTATAAAGAATATGGAAAAAAATTTATAACAAATTTGTTTGAAAAAAGGAAAATTCCTAAGCTCAGCGCTGAGCTCATCGATAGTACCGGATCCATCTTTACGCTGGGCGAAAGGATGCCATCAATAAGCTCATCATTTAAAAACTAGTTTTTAAAATTATCATTAATTATTGTATTATTATTATTAGTCAAAAACTTGTTTACTCACAGCCGCATTTCTCAGTAGATAATATTTTTTTATTTATAAACGAACTAACTTTTTTTTCTATCAATTTTATTTTAGTTTTCAAAAATTTTCTAAGCATACATTAGTATAAACAAGTTCTCTTTGTTTATTAGGTATTTATTGATTAATGCAATAATAATATTGACATAATTGCTTTGAATTAGCCTTGGAATTTAAATTATTATAAGATTTCAGTATAGTTGAAATGAAAATTTTCTTTATATTAATAATATTTGACTTATTATTTATTACTTATTGTTATTACTGGATATGATATTGTAGTTAATATCAAAATCAGCAGCTACCCTCTCTCCTTTAACTTGAAAAAATATATTTCCTTTGCTTTTAATTTTAATCTTTACTCTTACTCACCGATTAATTATGGTGCCATTTAATAGCGTTTTAGCGATTTGGGTACTAGTTAACAGCATTAGTTACTAGTTGGCATTAATGATGCCTAGAAAGTTCGGCAAGACCAGTAATTTACTAGTTACAATTAGTCCCACATAGTAATCTTGATATAGATATTAGCGCTCTTGCAGACATTATACTATTTTAATTTCCATTCACGCTTTCAAATAGCTGTGAGTGGAGTTACGCTTTCGAGCTTGTCCGAGTGTAACCTTCTCTATGTGAAGATGTACTCCTCAGTTGTAGTACTGTTGTCTCCAAGAAATCATCTGATGTCTGAGGGGTGTCAATCTGATCTTTTTTATATTTCATTATGTTTTGATTGGTTCTAATTCGGTTGTCAGGGAGTTTCCAAAGTGAACATGTTTTGTGGCTGCTTGAACGGAGTTTTATCATTTAAGTCACCTTTCCTTGAAAATGATCTTGATAGCGATGCAGTCAAAGCTGACAATGATTTTGGAACCTGTGAGTTAATAGTGTTTTATTTTGTTTACCTAAAATATCACTTTAACACATAGTTACCGTTACCCAAATTTATATATCATATATTTCCATTCCATGTTTAATTAATTTCATATACTAGTCTAATTATGTTTATTTATGTAACTTTTTTCTCAGAATTTATTTGTTATCTGTCCTTTGGTTGAGCTCTGACGAAGGTCTTAAAATTAGGCGGGAATATTGGCACAAAGAAAAATAAACAATAATTTTTTTGTGTACTTCTTACGGCTGCTATTCCCAACCAACTTTTATAAAAATATCTCAATCATTTTTCAATGTTTCAATCACAATTAAAATATTTTATTATATTTGCTATTGTTATATACTCATCTTTATTATTGTTGTTTCTTGAGTACCATAATACAGTCTTAATACTTGGCAATTATTACGGGTTACGGCAATTATTGGATGTTATTTTGTAATGGAATAAGGCATGGTGTTCGTTTGAAGGTGGTTTTTCATAACTTTAATTCGTTAAACAGAAGCTTGCTATGTATTTATTTAAAAACTATACAGAATTCATTTTTCGGGTGTTTAATGATATCAGAATATCTGTTGACCCTAAAACCTGGATGTCCTTTACTGGAATTTTATTTAAGGTGTACTAATAATAATCACCCATGTATAATACTGAATCATATATTTTATTTTCCTTTATTCTATGCTTTTGATTGTTGGCAATTTTCTGTAAGTCACATTTCTACAAATTTTTATTTTATTATCATAGCGGCACTGGCTGATCCACGGGAGAGGTGAGGGTAAGATTTCGGAAGGAAGCCCGTTCCCAAAAAATAAAAATTGAAAGTATATATTTTTTCATTGGTCCTTATTTGTTTCTATGAATGACCTAAGATAAATTCTTAAACAATTACAATATGCACTTTTAAAAATTATATTACTATTATTAGCAGTAATTATATCACATATATTACAGCAACTAAATTTATAGAAAAAATATCTCTTAAAGCATTATTGTTCAAATAAAAAAAAGTAATATTGTGATATTGTAATTCTGAATGTATTTCGGCCACGATTCTAGTTTCATCTTTATGTTCTCCTATTAAACATTAGAAAAATATGTTGGCTTTTTAAGCACTTACTGTATAATAAATAGTGTGCAATGGTACATTAGGTATTGGCCCTCAATTAAAATATATATTGCATATTAATTTTTTTGTTGACAATTGTGTTTTTTTATAAAAAATACCCTGTCTATAACTGGTACAAAAGGCTGCTTGCCAATACTAGATTTTTTAAATATTTCAAGTGTCTATTACTTTTGCAATATATGTTATCCAAATATCTTGATTTTATCTTGAATAATTAACATATTAACTATATAATAATCAAAATTCGATAAGTCTAAATCTGCTGTCAAATCCACTTGCTAAGGTCCATCATTAGAACTAATAATCCGTGGTACAGATCCTTTTAATCAAATTATTAACATCCGCCTGAAACCTCGTAAATAGCTTCATCTCATCGTGACCTACAAATATTTTATTTACTATTATTCTCGAAAATGAGGTGTTTTTAATATGGAGGTCGGCAAACTTTGTCTATTTAATTAGGTACTAAAACTCATGCATACTCATTTGGTTTCCACTTGAATCATAATTCGATCGCAAAGTCGACAAAAAGATGGCTTACAAAAATATTGGGGCGTTTGGTCTGTATAACCTGGTTATTTTGACATTTTGGGGGTGGAGGTCACACCAAACGGACCGATAATTTTGTAAGCCATAATGTTTTTCTACTTTGTGATCATATTATCTTGCGATTTAAGTTGAAAGCAAATGGTATTCATGAGTTTTTAGTACCTAATCGCATAGACAAAGTTTGCCGATCTCCTGATTGAAAATTCCCCTATTCCGAGAATTTTCTTAAATAAAACATTTTCTTATTTTAGAAGTTTCATCCGGATGTTAATAATTTGACAAAAAGTGGTATGTACCTTGGACAATAAAGCTATAATTAACATTGAAGTTAAAAATTTCTCTTTAAGTGTCTATTACCGGTACATTGTACTTAATGAGAATAGTAAGTGAAAGTTATTTAGGTGTATATTTAATACATCATATATAATGATATATACAAATATATATATATATATATATATATATATATATACACACACACATACACGGGCGGATCTACGGGAGGGGGGGGGGCTTTCGGGCTGAAGCCCCCCCAAAATGGTAAAATATAACCCTGTTTTATCAAGAAAAATATTAAAAAAGTATCTCTTAAAGTATTATTGTTCGTGTAATTACATTTAAAAGGGCTTTAGGAATCACTTAAACACCATTTCATACAAGTAGTTAGTTTCTTTATTTTTTTCCAAAGTAATTTTCGTTATTTTCATGAAAAAAATACTTTCGGGCTGAAGCCCCCCCAAAAATTAAATCCTGGATCCGCTACTGCATATGTATATATATATATATATATATATATATATATATATATATATATATATATATATATATATATATATATACGTGATATATAATGATCAATACGAAGACTCTTGATAAAGACGCATTAAAGTATGAATGTTTGATAAAAAATTTCTTTTGGGATCTTTCAGCAATGGCGTGGTTTAGGTTTAGACGCTCTTCCTTATAATAAGCGGTATAATATTTGGTCCTATTAAGTTGTAATATTAATCAGATGGTTGTGTTGTTTTTTAATTATTCATTCATTTAGCATATTTCTTAGGAATAGAGCTTGGTCAATTTTAATACAATTTCATTGTTTTCTTCATGAAGTTGCGTGCATTCACAGAGTCCATTGTATAAATTTTCGACATATTAAACATTCAGAATATCTTAATAGTATTAACTGCATTTTAGGTTATTTAAATGAAGGGGTGCCCATCCTCCTTAAAGTCAATGGCGCATCAACTTCCCCTCCTCATCCCCTGATATTTTATTTCTCTTTTTAAAATCAGTGCAAGCTAAAGATTTTTTAAAAAATCTTATGTCATATACAATTACGTTTGCATTGTTCTATGCTTTTCTCTTGTCCCCTGATTTGAAACTTTTCATTTCGGAAAATCATAACCTAGATCAAAATGTGGCCCCCCTTAAAAATTCCAAACCCCGTCAAAATGTTGGGAAGTGACGATTTTCAAAACGGAATAAACATATCTACAATAAAAGTCATAAAAAAAAGAGCTGGGAGGATTCAACTCAAATGGTTTCAAAGTATAAAATCTGTTGTGTCCACTCACACGACTTTCGTACCTATTTCAGAAAAGTTTTTATCTCTTTACATTTGTCCATCAAGAAATAATAAAAAAAATTGAATTAGATTTATTTTCCTGAAAATTGATCAAAGAAAATATTTGAGTATGATTTATTCGATAAACTAAAGCAATGTAAACTGGTGTAAGGTAGTGCAATGTAAAAATTTCGATACTCTCTAATATTGCTGATCAAATACATTTGCCATAAACCAATGGCTAAAAATTTGTTTTTCAAACTCAGGGGGCTCTGAAATGTATAGATCCGTCAATAACCGCATATCGGAAATTTGACCCGATTGCAATACTTTCCTTACATTCTATACAGTCCTAATATAGGTAGGAAAGTGATAAATTAAAATAGAAAATAGAATAAGCTGTTTCATCGCTAATACTGCTTCGATTCCGACGATTTTGTTTTTGTTTTGTTGGTAATTTAATTACCTTTCAATAGTTTTACTATAAATTTTACCATAGAATAGCTAGTTAGGCCCCAAAATATTTTTCGTTTCTTTATTTTCAGGAAGAACAATTATTAGAACATTGCAGAAAAGTTTCATCAAAATCATTAGAGCCGTTACAGTCAGTAGAAAAACATGTTTTCATTTATTGCGCAGCAGCTATTGCGCATGGAGCATCCAGTTTGTGTCACAGGCATCATTAGTCAAAACACTACAAAATGAAAAAAAAAGCAACAAAATCGGTTCACTAGTTCCCGAGAAAATCTTGGCACAGACAGACAGACAAATGGCTAAAAATGTCTTTTTCGAACTCAAGGGGCTCTAAAAGGTATAGATCCGTCAAAAGCCGCATATCGGAAATTATACCCGATTGCAATACTTTTCTTACCAAGTATAGGTAAGAAAGTAACAAAGCGAGATGTGATAAATTCTGTTTTAAAGATTACGATACGGACATCAAATGTATCAAGACCCGTTGTGGTTGCAAAAACCAGAACATTTCCTGTTTTAGAGATGAATCATAATTGTTACCGCATGTCTCTTAGGTACTATGATTGAGTTGGGATATTTATCACGTGATTAGGTTTAAAGAATTGAAATATTGCTTTTTATCTTCTTTTGTTGAGAAGTTGTCTAAATTCAGAAAACGAATCACAAAAAAGAAAAGCAATGAGAATAACAACTCAAATTTTACAAAATCACATACCTGAACTTGAGTTAAGAACTTTCTTCAAAATTAAGAACTTTTCTTATCCTATTGGTGCATCTTCTGTAAGCATTTTCAGAATATTTCAAAACTTTATAAAAGAATCCTTTTATATTCTCTCTTAAGATTCCCTCACCCTCTATTGACCGGGACCACTTAGGCTAACCGGTCATCGAAAGCGCAGCTGAGCTGAGGTGAGCGTTGCAAGAGGGCGTCGAAAACCGATTGCGTAGCGCAGCTCAGCTCAGTCAGGAACTTGCCTTGCATCGGTACCCTTCTCATATTCCGTATAACATTTCTAAAAAAGTATATATAGCATATATAATATTTTTAAAAATAGCAAAGTTGTCATGCCGGACTTGAAAAGAAAAATTTAATATTTATGTATAAAATCGAATATTTTCCCTTACGCATTCGATTAAGAATTCTTCCACATCCATTGCACATTTTATACCGAACCAAAATAAAATAATTTGAGAGGCTGTGCAGTGAAAACAAGCGGAAAAAAAGGGTAAAACTGAAAAACAAAGCTCCCCCGTGGAGCTCGTGGATTCTCCACGGCTGTGTTACAGTGGTAAATAGGTGTGGTGGGGGCAGCTGAGCTTAGCGGAGTCAGCTTACAAAACCGAACAACCAAAGCTGACCTGAGCTAACCCGCTCAACTCAGCTCAGCTCTGCTTTCGGTTGGTCGGTCGGCCTTACAGTGGTAACGCACGTGATTGAAGTGTACTTTAATTTTTTGTTCTCCTCTACTCCGCCTTTTCGGCTGTATGGAGGTTTTACCGGCCAGTGGTTGAGGGCGGGGAATTAATGCCAGAGTTGAAAAGGCACCGGGACGCGAACTTGTAATTATTTTGGTTATTATGTCTGTACCTTGGTTATTAGGTTGCCGGGCAACGCGGCGTGCTGTGCACACGCGTTAACACTCGCTCGGTCCTGTGAATTAAGAAGAATTGTGAAATCAAATCAAAAATAAATTTAATGAATTTGTAATATTAAATAAAAAAATATTTCATTTTTAGAAACTGCGTCAGTAGGGCTTTCATTATAGCCAGTGATTAAAAATTAAAATTAACAAAATAGGTAAGGCAACATCCTTGTGGATGAAAAAATACTCCCTATGATTTCAGTTGTAAGTTCACTTTGACCTTGTTTATTAACTTTTACTATCTGTTCTAAAGGGTAAATTTACTATTTTGTGATGGCTATTTTGACTCAGAGAACCATAAAATGTGTATTTAGTTTTGAAATAAGTTTCAAAAATGTTTGTTTTTTCTGTAGTTCTCCTTACTACATTTATCTATTTCATGTATACTAATTACATGTATAAGTATAAATAATAAATAATTACATGTATAATGTAGCATCAAAGTTATTATTTAGTTTTTTTCTAGAGTTAACGTGAATAAATAATTTTATTTTTCTTATATTCTGATAAAGCAGGGGTGCCCAGAAGGGGTTTTCATGACTCAAGTTGCGATATAAATTTTTTTAAGGCTGACATTTTGAATTTGAGGAGGCAAACTTCGGAGGGATAATGAATTTTTGGAAGGAAAAGTTTCAGACTAAGGGACAAGAGGAATACATGGAACAGACAGCAGCGAATGTAATTATATATAGTCTGCGATTTTTCTTAATCGCTTGCTTCGTTTTTGAGAAAAGTGTATGAATATCTTAGATGGGAGAGGGGAAGGGGAGGGAGACTGTTGGTTCTTGCGTCATCCACATTGTGGAGGATGGGCACCCCTGGAATAAACAATGGATAGGCTGTGAAAACCGCTAAACTGAAAATTTCGTGTAGATTCGCAATAATTGTAAGTGATAATTCGCACAAATAAAGTTCGAACCTCTTGAAACCTTTACACATGTGGTATAGTTCTTAAATACAATTTTGGAAACAGAGCCTTTTTTTTACTGGTCTCCAAAATTAAAACGTGCATGCATCAAATAATATATCGGATTACTCCGTTATACTTAAACGCTTTTATCAAGTTTCTGTTTATTAAACTTCATCATTTTATCTCATGTACATCAAAATACAGGAAGTTTCGGACAGTCGATGACCTTTTACACATATATCAGTGATTAACATATAAAAGCTTCTTTCTCATGTCCTTGGAAACTGACCCGTTTCAGAATTAATTAATTATTTTTTTCAATCTAATGAGAAATCCGTTAAAAAATCATTGGTGGAATAGGATGTATTTCTCCTGAAAGCTAGGAATGATAATGACTTTAGGTTCCCAACATTCTTGGGGGCCCTTATGAGAACTGTAATGCACTAGCCTGAAGTTTTAATAAAAATTTAATAAAGTTATATTAATTTTTATAGTGAGCTGAGTTTATATCACTTTGTCGTCATCATATCAGTTGCTTACATATTTTCCGTACCTTATTTACTTAAAAATATCTTTTACTGTAATGAGGTTTTGCATTAAGAATCAAGAACGTAAAAGACGATGTCAGTTTCGATCATCAAGACCCCTTCAAAAATATTTTCAAACATTTTGGTCTGCGGGCGTCATTAAGACTTCAAATAAGTCACTATTGCTGACAACAAATAATTCGATATTCAAAAACATTGAAAGTCAGACATTGATGCTATCCATACTTCGATATTTTATAATATATTTTCTGTAATAATAGTTAATAATAAAGTGTGTATGCGTGCGGGCATGCGTCCGTGAGTATGTGTGCACTTGGGATGTTAAAGCAACTTTTTTTTAAGTCCCACTTTATATCACAATGTTCTCGAAGATGCCTCTAACAATTTTGATCAAATTAATTATATCGGTTTAAAATTAAGTGTTTTTAAATATAAAATTGGTCTTATTCTCACTGATGTTCACCAACACGGCTTAAATGCCTAATTATCAAAATTTCTTCCTCTAAAGTAGTGTTATTTTTTTATTTTGAAATATTTTCCCATTTTACATTGTAATATGTTATAAAAAAAGTTTAAATATAAAATATGAAAGAATTTTATAATTAAATAAAGGAATACATAATTATAATAGTAAGAAATAAGGGATCGTAATAGAGAACCCAAGAAACTCTAGAGCGCATACGAACTAGCCGAAAGTCGAGAATAGGTTTCCATACTTAATAACGTGAATTATAGACTCCTTTAATATTATTATTCCAAATACATGTGCGGTTTTCATAAATTTTAGCGTTATTATTACTTGATATCTAATTGTATAGATTACAGCAGTATACAAATTAAAATGTGTATATATACCAACGAAAACAAATAAAAATACTTATAATGAAATATAAATAAATATAGCGGCCTCCTTCATCAGCACTTTAGTCGAAATATGAATATTTCATGGCATTTAATTATTTATTATAATAAAATAAATGATTAAAATATTTATCGGTTTATAATTTATAATTTATAATGAGTCTTAATTCGTCGTATATTGGTTTATAATAATAATTTATAATGAGTCTTAATAATTGGTTTTATACAAAAAATGTTAGCTCTTGTAATATAGACATTTTTTAGCCAATGAAAATGGTGAGGAAGCTATACTGATCTAACTGGGCAAACGATTTTGGTTCATTCTCCAATCTTATTATTTTTTTTTTTTAAATCTAGCAAATTTCATTTGTGTCATGACTTTTTTTTAATTCTCCAAAATCAGGGCAAAACCTGGAACCAGTGTATAAAAAAAGAGTACTCATTTGGATTGTGGATGGATGGAGAGAAGTTGGGTATGAATTGAAAAGGTTTACGTTATTTTAAGTAAAATGTACCTTGTCTGCCATTCCAAAACCAATGATTTTATTAGTAAGAAGCCAGAATATCGAAACATTCATGAGCAGTGTTACGAAAAATGTGGTAGAAATTTTTAGTTTATGCTCTGCATATATCGGTCCAATAACACGGGCAAAATCAGCAGAAGCTTTGGCTACCACAAAAATTTAAAAAAAAAAAAAGTCGGATTAAAAAACATATTAAAGATTAAAAAACGTCTTATTCTTTTCTATTTTTCGCTGTAACTCATGAACGGTGCATCCCAACGAAAACGGTACTCTTTTAAAGAAAGTTTTTTTGTTTTTTTTTGTCAAATTTGTACCATAATTTAATAAGGGAGACTGGGTACGGTTGTGACGGGTACGGTTCATTTAATTGTTCATAATTTTGTTAGTATACCAATTAGCTGGAAGAAAATTGGTTTGTATAGTAAAGTGTACATTTGACTGCATATAAGCAACTAAAAATTTGTCCGTTAGTATAATAGTTCACTTACAGGAGCAAATTTAAAAAAAAAAAAATGCTTGTGACAATGCCTGGGATTGGTAGAAACTGGTTAAAAATACCAAAATGTCCTAAAATCACTTTTATTGTATTTTATACCATATGTTTTTATAGAAATAAAATATGGGAACACTCTAACCGCTTATAACTAATAGAGGTTGGGGCACACATGCCCATACCACGGCCGTATGTATGTACCTTCTCGATCAAACCAAACATAAACTCAGGTTATATAAGAAAAAAAACATGTGTTTTAGCTGCGCCCATGTTAGGTTTCATCTTGAAGGTATTTCATACGGCCGTGGTGCGGTTCGAACGCTGTGCGGGTATATGTGTCCTAACCTTAATGCACTATAGCATCTGTATATGTATATTGTAGTACATTATAGTAATTAGCGAACTATCTGTCAAAAAAGTTAACCAAAGACTTCTATATAATAAATATTTTGACACGGTTGCCATATCAAAATAAAAAATAAATGCTCTTTGGCAATACTAATTTTTTTACATACAAAGTAATCACTGCTATTTAACTACTAATGTTTAACTTATAACGAGGAAAAACAATCATTGCTATATCTGTACATGTATCAACTACCTCCATAAATCAACCCTCCACTGTTCCCTCATCACTTCTATACCGATGATTCCCAAATTTACCTTTCCTTCCCTCCCTCTGAATTGTATGATGCGTTTGCCAAAATCCAAGAAGATCTAAATCATATCAGCGCCTGGGCATACATCAATTTATTAAGATTAAACGCTGATAAAATACAGGCCATTGTCATTGGTTCCAAACTCCTTCTCAAATCTAATACCAACATTCCTATTCTGTATCTAAATAACCATCCCATCACCTTCAGCTCCTCAGTTAAAAACCTATGTATTTTCATTGACCAAACTCTCTCCTGAAATCATCATATTTCCCACATCTCTCGACGGTCAATTTGTATTGAAATTGAAATTGAATTGAAAATTCATAATTATCATTAATCTCATTCCTGAAAATTAGGTGTAATAAAAAAAAAATGAATTTAAAATCATGAAATTTAAAATTTTTTAGTACATTATTTAATTTAACTTTTTGAGCTTATACTAGGTTGAGACCGATTTATTAAGAGATTGGGCAATAGGTAAAATTACGAATGCTAAAGTAAACCAACCCTAAACCTAGGAACCAAATTCCGCCATCTCCTCCCTAACCCACACATAGACTCCTACTATCCTTCCTCATCTTCCCCCATCTTGATTACGGCTGCGTGGTGTATGGTGGCCCTCTCCGCGGAACTCGGGGACAGACTAAAAAGAATTGCGAATAGCTTAGCAAGATTTGTCGAAGGGACCCAGAGACGTTCCCGTGTTTTTCACTACTATATCCAGTTAGGGTGGCTCTTTCTCTCCTTCAGAAGACAATACTTCCATGGCACATTCCTTTACCAAATAATAAACAATCATCGCCCATGCTATGTATACAATCTCCTCCAATTTAAATCATCTATCCACTCCCTCTCCACAAGATTTCGGCCTGCTGACCTTTACAACCTTTTCCATGGATCTGTTTCATTTCAATATTCCTTTATTGTCCGCTCCTCCACCTTTTGGAATTCCATTCCACTTAAAATCCGCTATGCACCATCCTGATCCATATTCAAAATCCTCTTATTCCAATTCCTCTTCACAATCCAATCAGACGCTGGTTAATTATTTATTATGTAACAAGAATAATTTTTTTCTTTTCATACACCGTTATTTTATTTTATTTTTGGTTTATTATTTATGAATTGTAAAGATTCAGTATCACTTTTGGCATATCACTGCGAGGTGATGCATAAAAAATAAGAGATTGTTTGTTGTTTTTCTTATATTTCATCGACAAGATTGTGTATATTTTAGACGTATTTCATTTCTTACATTCCTCAATTTGTATACATATATATCTATTCCTATCTTAATTAATACAGCATATATAAATAATTTATTTACTTTAAATCATTTTTTTTGTCGCAATTGTTTTCTCATAAAATTAATTTATTGCCCTTTCCTAATTGTATTTATCTATTTATTCTTATTTTATATCTCTTATGCCGGAATAATGCAACATTGTGATCCCCTTGCTCATCTTCTGTCATTAATATATCTTTAATCTATGTATATATTTTGTATGTTTTAGCTGTTTGGTTTTTAACTTAACAAGTCAATACTTTTTCTTTCTATACATGTAATTCTTTTTTTTTCCGTAAAATTATAAGTGTAGTTGAGACGATTTTATTTTATTTGTTAGTAATTTACATACTATTATTTATGTTCATAATAGTGGTTAAATAGTTGACTGTCGTGAATAATGAGAAGAAGAATAGTTGGGGTGATCAGTCAAATAAGAAGGCAAAAATAAATGATAATATTTATTTTGTTATTTGCCGACGTTTCGACCTGAAGTTCAGGCCATCATCAGGGCTAAGAAAAGAACCAGATAACAAGGTATGAGAAACATAAAAATTATGTACCTGTTATTATTATTTGTCTCTTGTTCTTAATATTGTCATTATTCTAACAACTTCATTTTACTCTAATTTTTATGTTTCTCATACCTTGTTATCTGGTTCTTTTCTTAGCCCTGATGATGGCCTGAACTTCAGGTCGAAACGTCGGCAAATGACAAAATAAATATTATCATTTATTTTTGCCTTCTTATTTGACTGATCACCCCAACTATTCTTCTTATTATTATTTATGTTGTTTTATACATTGTTTGAATTTGTATTAAGTTAGTTTTTGGTCAGATATTTATTTTTTCTTTTGTAACTGTTCATCATTGTTACTTTAATTTAAGGGGGCATCGTCCCAGAATAAAGTTTATTTTCTATTTCTATAACAGCAATAAATCAAAGAAATCTAATAAAAATAGTTACTTTTGTCCGTTAATATGTAACGAAGGCCTCTACTTGCGTTAAAGTCGCGCAATGGTTGAAGCTATGCTGTGGAAGATGTTTCGACTGGCACAACGTCTCTTTCTTCCTAATAAACCTATCTACAACTCTCTATAGTTTCGCTAATATGGCGACTGGCGAAACCGACCCCAGTCTCCCCTACTTAAATGATTTGGTTCAATGGTGTGGTCAAAAATCACGATTTATACCAGCTTTGTCAAAAACTAGGTATATTTCTATAAATGACTGAGTAGTTTTGAAATGAGCTTTCTGAGGGAAAATAACTCGTGCAAATAAAGGTTCAAGTAACCCTGTGTTTCAGTTATTTAATAGATTTCATTTATTGTAAATAATTTTAAAAATTGTAACACGAAACCAAAGAAACTTTTGCTGGCCAGATTGAAGGGGATAGCGTAGTTTGTTAACAGATACGTACACATGACTGGCGGTATCGTTTCGACAATTATGGTGTAGATTCGATTTTGGCTGAATAAGAATAAAATGCTTCTTCTTAGCAGAATGCTGACAAAATAGTTGAATGAATGGTTTAAAATAACTCCCTCCCTTCCTTTTTGCAATGTAATCATAACTGTGTTAAGGATTTCTATGAGAATTGATTGCAAGATTCTACGTACCCTAACTTTCATCTTCTATTACTCCGAATTAGTAGATTTATTATTGATAAATATATATATATATATGTAAATCATAAAATTTATTTTCCATTTTCCAGTTTTGACCCTTATTTAACAAATTTATCTTTTCATTGATGTTTTTGCTTATAGGTCAGTATAATAAATAATACTTTGATTATTACTTGTGAACGTTTCGGGGAATCTCCGTTTCCTTCCTCAGCATCCAAAATAATTCAATCAATAAAACAGAATTTCATCATAAACCAGTCATATATATATATATGTATATATATGTATATATATATATATATATATATATATATATATATATATATATTTTTTTTTTTTTTTTTTTTTTTTTTTTTAAATCTCCATCAATAACAGGTGTTGTCATGATAGTGACAATTAGCAGATTTGTTTTACGTTACAAAATGGCATAATATGCATGATTAAGTCATATTTAACTTTAAAAACACATAACAATTCAAAAACTATGTATAAAAAAAGTCTGTGAAGTAAGATCAGTATAGCTTCCTTACCGTTTTCATTAGCTACAAAATATTTTTATTACAAGATCTAATTTTATTTGCATTAAAACTAATAATTTCTTCACGATTTATTAGTATGATTTCATATTTTATTGCCCTCTAATATTTTCCATTGCAGCAGACTACTTATTATATCAGTTACAGACTACAAAATGTCAAATATATAATAAAATAGAAAATTTGTACATATCATCTTTTGCACTAACAGTAGTTATATATACTTATCATCGGTGATAAATATTCAGGACGCAGTCATTATAAAGATTTTATTGGTGCCGACTTTTCAACCCAAACAAGTGGGTCGTCATCAGGGTATATGTAATTATGTTTTCACACGTATGTATTGATAGGAATAATTGAACTAATTTAAGCTGGAATATAAAAATATAAGTGAAATTCTCACAACTTCGATGGTTAAGGATGAAATCGAGACCAGCTGGTTGAAGTTCAATAGAAATAAACACAATTATAAAGACCGATAATTTTTGTTTTTTTACAAACTTAAAGTAAGAATTAATTTAAATTTATTGAAACTTACATGAAATCTAAATAACGGTAGTAAGCATCATGCTAGTAACATGTGAAAGCCACTAACAATTCAGTATAAATTAACTTTTTGAATAACCCCTTATTACATTTTATAACCTCATAAAAATATTGTATTAACCTAACCCCCATTACATGATCAATGCCTTCCACATTTCACATTCATTATACTGTTAATTGTTATTTATATTCATTTTAATTATTAAATGAAATTCATACTATAAAATTTCTATAGTGTTCTCCAAATTTCCTCCAAGTTTGAGTCAAATTGAATGACCCGTTTTCAGACTATAGGCGTGTCAAATAATACATTTACTGATCTGAAAGCAGAAGTATTTGTTTTTAGAGAAGTGGATAGAAATATGTAAAATTGATGATTACTTAATTATCTGTTAATCAATCCCTAACTTTCCTCCAAATTTGAGCCAAATCGAAAGTGCGGTTTTAGAGATATATAAGTATCAAGGAAAACCGTTTGCGTATTTATAAGAGAAAGTAGAGGACATTTTTCTATTAACTTGATACTGCGTTATTTCTTTATCAATACCTATTTTTTTTTTTTCACTTTGAGCCAAATCATACGAGCCGTTTCTGAAATGTTGGCATATCGAACAAAAAAATACGTTTGCGCGTGCGTAAGCGGAAGCGAAGCGCTTGATGGAATTCAATGAAATTGACATGTGAACCTCTAGACACCCACCTCTGCACAAGCACATGCACAATCTCTGAAAATTTCATGAAAATCGGATAAACGGTACTAAGGGATATGATCATTATATCGATTTTACTAGAGGCATACAGACGTCAAACCAAATTTGATCCTTGATGCCTGTAACGTAAAACGCGTGTGAAAATGTTCGTTTCTGAGCATACAAATTTGTTTAACCCCTCGTACGAACACAATGCTAACCTACCTTCGGTGTTGAGGAAGCAAAAATTGTATAAATTATTCGAAATTATTTTATATACATTCCTTAAGATAATAATGTACATACATGTTAAGTTGAAGATGCTAATGAGTTTGGTCAGTGTCTGATGTCCAACTAAAAGGATTAATGTACATTAAGGGGAATGGGTGGGGAATTAAAATACTACATTTGTTATTTTATAAACTGATTCCATGTGCCAGAAATAAACTTTAGATCTTCTTTTATATTTGGTGATTGAATTAAATATTGTTTTATAAATAAATTTCCTATTATTTTTCTTTTTATCGTACTTTTTTCGTTAGATAATATGTTTACATCTCGTACTACTATTACACAGTTTCTATTATATTTTATTAAATTTCTATGCTGGTTTATTCTTTTTTTAATAAATGAGTGGCTCGCCTATTTAATTTTTTTTTTGCACATATACTGGTCAAATTTTTTTTTTTTTAAATAATGAAAATATAATTTATGTTGTGAAATACTGAGAATCTTCAACTTAACGACATTGCGTTGTCTAACAAATTTATATAACCACACCAAAAAACTTGTAAACATACATTACGTGAAATTCTTAATGCCGGATTAAAATTAACATATTCTGACGTATATCGAGTTTTTTTAAATTAATTTTTCATTCTGTACAACGAAAACATGGTAGAAGATCATTAGTGTTACGCGAGTGCTTACTTAAGAGATTTCTATGGAGTCGGAAGTTCTTGCATATAAGCGTAGTGCAGCTATATATTTTTTTATTTAATACTGCGTTCTACTTACTATTTTTAGAATTACGCGTACATGATACTGTCGATCTATAAAAAATGTCAAATCTAATCTAATGCTGATTTTATTATCATTTAGTGACCGGTGAATTATTTCTTTTTTTTTTTTCCTCACTTGCGATATTTTCCGAGTTCACTATCACAGAAGATCGAAAAAAATTGCGACCTTTGTTATACCAGACTTGAGACTTCTTTTTTATCGTAACTCCTTTTTATATGATGTGATATCACAATCACATGTGATCAATGTTTGATCTTCCATATAAATTTATAGTTGCGACCTCTTCGGAACCTTCAATCTTTTTTCCGTCTTTCTACTCACAGTCAGGTAATATATGGTTATTTTATTTTAAAGGAAAAATTTTATTTTATTTTTTTACGCATTTGAAGTAAGGATTAATTGTTGTAAATTAGAAAGGATGAATGTCAATATAATCACACCAATATTTATATCACTTTTTATAATAAAATTATTAGGTTATTGGGTTAATTATAATTTTTTTTTCATCGTCCACATTTGTTGTTAAGAATTACCCGAGCCGAATAATTAAACAATAACAATATGTCCTAGTTTTAAATTATAGCGCAGGTACTTCAGCTACTAAATATCAAGAAAAAATTTAATACTTTTATCCATACATTTTTCCATTAATTAAGTTTGAATAAGTCTATCTCTTCCAACATCTAAATCCCAAATTCGCTGCTGTTTCAATGCACCACTCAGCAGAGATTTCCACTGATAATATTAAATCAGTATAATATCCATTTATTTCAAAGGTATTCTCATTTTCTTAGGTTAATATTTGAAATAATTTCTGAAATTTGTTAAAATAATTTGTGTAAAAGTCCGTTTTTAAATGGGAATATCTAAACAGAAACAATATTTCTACCTTTCTATTACCTCCTTTGTGAACTATTGATTGCTTAAATTTGAAAAAAAACATACCGTATTTTACAGAAGAGGATGATTGAGCTTTATTATTATTATTATTATTATTATTATTATTATATCTTTATTATTATCGCTTATGCGGATTTAAAGCTGAAGGTGGGAGACAAGTCCAACCACCTGCAGTTATAATTTTTTTTTTAGATATTTAAGAATTTTCTGGTAATTCTGGCTGTATCCAAGGGAACTGCTTGCTAAGTCTCTCTCAACACGTCAAAGGGTAATTTCAAGCTTTCTGTACCTGCTACCGTTGATTTTGGGATCAGACCATTTGTTGATATTATGTAATATATTGTATATATTATGGTGTGACCAATGCGCTTTCTAAATGGTACAATTCCTTTATTTCGATCGCCAATTCTTGGTACTTACGGAGCTTCTCTCCTACGGTTGTGCTTATATTGTTATCATTTGGAATCGCGATAATTATTAGTTTTGCCTTCATTGTTCTTAAATCTATAATAAGGATATCGAGTCTGTTGTGACGCACTATAATAAGGATATCGGGTCTGTTGTGACGCACTATAATAAGGATATCGGGTCTGTTGTGACGCACTGTAAGATCTGTTATAATAGATTTGTCCCACGGGCGGATCTACGGGAGGGGGCTTTCTGGCTGAAGTCTCCCCCCTCCCCCAAAATGGTAAAATATAACCATGTTTTATCGAAAAAAGTTATCTCTTAAAGTATTATTGTTCGTGTAATTACATTTAAAAGGGCTTTAGGAATCACTTAAACACCATTTCATATAGGGAGTTAGTTTCTTTCTTTTTTTCCAAAGTAATTATTGTTATTTTTATGAAAAAAAAAAGCTTTCGGGCTGAAGCCTCCCCCCAAAATTAAATCCTGGATCCTCTAGTGATTTGTCCCAATACATCTTGAGGGAGCCTTTCTGAAGTAGTCTAATCATAGGTTAGGTCATAAACATAGAAAAGGCATTGGCTGTTGATAATCTGATAAAGAAATGTGCTAGGAAATATTATCTACAGAAGGAAGAGAAGAGCCAACCAAACTGAGCGTAGTGGTGGAAGACGTTTGAGCGTCTCGGGGTCCCATTGACAAATCTTTATTCTATTATTATTTATAACATTCTATTAAATTGATCATTTCCGTTTTAACTTAATCCTTTACCGTTAGTCAATGCCCAGGCGTTTAAGGTCTTCAAGCAAATTTGTCTTGAGCGTATTTTGTATTAATTTTTTAGACTGTTGTGTAAAATATCTTTAAACTAAAAAAATTAGATTATGTAAACCATTTTTAAAAAAATATTAAGTTCCTGTATTTTTTTATTATTCAATAATAATATAATCTCTCTAAAAACTGAGCTTCCAAAATTTTTACCCAAATCCTGTTGGAATGAATAACATTATTTGAAAAAAGCTATCATCAACACACCTCTGCTATATTGTGCCCAAGTATGGAGTCTCTGATACATAGAGCTCTTAGAAAAGGTCAACATAAATTTCTATAAAAAGACATATTCACTGAGTAAAACAACTCCAGATTTTTAGAAACAGGGTCTACTCATATTGGTTTCAATATTATGAAGTTTTCATTGAATTGGTTGGTTAAACTTGTGGAAATGGAGGAATTTAGATATCCTAAAATATGTTTTGAAATGCTAAGAAATAAATGTTACCTAGCTAATCCTGCTCTATCGAAATATAATTGGTGTTCTCAGTTAAAAGTATTGTTAGATACTGTTGGGGAAGGATAATTAGAACAAATATTAATAGGATATTAAATAAATATAAACAACATTTGCAGGACGGTGACAGGATAACATTGCATAGCTCATCTTATAGTGAACATTTAAACCTTTTTCTTAATAACGATCAGATCCCCTAGTATTTGTTGATACCGACTAATTTCAAATATACAAAACTATTAATGCAGATCCGACTCTTGGGAAAATATATGATCAAGATTTCTGTTAATAATAAAATTATGAAAATTACTCCACAACTTGAGTGCAAAAAGTGAAACACTAAAGAAAACGAAACACTTCATCATATATTATTTAAATGCTCAATTTACATTGCCATTTTAAGGTTAGGAATTTGCCAGGGTATGGAAAATCTTGATGGGATAGAAATATTTATGAAAAATTATATTTTTTTATCTCAATTATATCAAATTATAAAGAATTGTTAGGGAAATCCAGAATATTGTCCTCTACATATTATGGTAAAAATTCCATATTGCACATGAACATGTAATCTGTCCAATGATTTTTCTTGTTTGTTCTCTTAGGTATGGGGATAATTTTTTAATTTAATTTTAAAACAGTTTAATATTAATATTTTAAAAAAATGTCTATTTATTATTTTATGTGTATTTATTTATGTATATTGTTGACAATTCTAGATTTTATATTAATTTGATAATTGGAACTATTTTATCTGTCTGATTTTTACATAATATGATTTTTAATTTATGCTCTAGAGTGTTGTTATATCTGTTACGTAGTATAAAAAGGAATGAATTTATATTTCCATAAGGATAATAATGTTTATTATTTTGTGATAGACTCCATTTGTATAGTGTTGTTCCCTTAAAACAAATAAAGGTTGAATTGAATTGAATCTCTCACACCCAAGGGTAATAAGTATTACTGCTAAAGATATCCATTCATACAATGTATACATACAAGAGAAAAAACATTAATAATTAGGAACAAAATAAAGCAAAAATGATCAAACAAATATATAAAATAATAATAACAAGAAGAAGTAAATAAAGCATAATGATAAAAGTAAAATAATATATGAGATTCACAAAATAATATTTATAAAATAAGTGGTAATAATGTGCTTAATAGATAACAAAAAGTAAATTAAAGTTGAATACAATTAAAAAATAAAATGAAAAGTCATCTAAATTTCAGTCATAACTATATACAATATTTAAATTCCCCCAAGGGACTTCAAGCCAAGCTTGCTTTGTCCTCCACATGTGAAAGGCAAAGCAAGACTAGGAGATCCCAGAGCTTCTCTTCCAGCCGCATCACTGGAGTTAGAAGCCAGTGAAAACTGAGAGAAGGCACTATAGTCACAGACATCCAGGACTGAGTGGAGAAGCTGGCCATTACCAGAACTCCATTAGCATATTTACAAAACTAGAGGCCATTTATTTTAACTTCTAGGGAAATTTCCTGCACATCTATTTGTTTTACTTATTTATCTATGAAAAAGACAGATAAATAAGGAATTTGAAAATCTTTCAAACTATGATGTGTACTATACTCTATAATTGTATACTTTTTGAGTTATGATCTTTATGTTAATATATAAAGATTATATATAACTTTGAATATACAATTGTTACTTAAAAAACAAAACAAATTTTTTAATTTATTGTATTTTTTCAGACAAGAAAAAGGATATGGAAAACGGCCCTAGTAGTAATGTGAACTTCATAGTGGGCAGTGATGGGGTGGACTCGGAACTTGAAATGCAAAATGAAAGAGATGAGATTGGTGATGAATTTCCTCAAAATGGAGAACTCACCGCCAACAGTTCATACAACAACATCAATAGTATATTTGGCCTTGGGGAGAGAAAAAGAAGGCTCAGGTGAGTGAATTGAAACGTTTTTTATATTTATATTTTCCAATTTTATATTTGCTGACATAGAAAATAGAAAAATTACTTAAATAATGTTTCAGAGAATATTTTTTTGAGGTATTTTTAATTTGAACTAATTGTAATAAATCATTCTCTAGGATGAATTATTAAAATTATATAAATTTTAGAAATGATATTTATAGGCATTTATCTTATCTATTTATTTTAGGCGTATTAAATTTATTTACTGAAATAATAAATAATAAAGTTCTTTGAAATAAAATAAAATCTTGTAAAGGAGTTGATTACTTACTTATCAGTTGTCTATGTTTCATCTGTAATAAATATGATTTTATATTTCATAGCATGTGGTGTTATATCCTATTTTAGTATTTTGGTACATTTTCAGTTTCTTTCAATTCTTGATTATTTTAGCTGAGTATTTATTTTTGTAGCTGTTATGTTTTATTATTTCTTTGAATGCAGATAATACAGAAATAATGTGGTACTTTAAACAATACTTAAATTTTAACTTAATTAACTTAAATTTTCATAAAATGGAGGTGTGTTCGTTTGTTATTAATTGATTTCTGTGATATTAATTTGAGTCATTAATGCCACTAACAATTATTAATTCACAGATATGGTGTTCATGGTTACTTTTTATAAGATATGGTTCATGTTAATTTAGATCATAGCAATTTTGTTTGATAATGCTAATTTCTATTAATGCATAATATAAATGATTGTAATTTGTTCTGTAATTGTTTTGGTTTCTAAATTATGTCAGTTATGTTTGTTGAACTTACCATCACAAATACAATTCATTTTTTAACTATGTTCTATTGTTATTGTATAAATAATGCCGTTTTGTAAATACAATCATTTCCAACCTAAATAACTGATTTTTGAAGAGTTGGTTTGGGATGGCAGTCATGGAAGTACACAGAAATAAATTATATCTATTATATTTTTGCCGTTTCGCCCTAAATTTTGGACTTTCTTCAAGGCTGTTCGTTCAGGGATTAGGACAAGCAACAACATGTTGTTGCTACTCGTCTGAATCCCTTTGAATGAGTAGTCCTGATGGAGGTCTGGAACTTAGGCTGAAATGTTGGTACAAAGAAATATTTTCCATGACTGCAATCGCTTACCAAGTTCTCTTTATTGATTTCTTCTCACAGCCAAAAAATTGTTGAAGAAATTCTCCACCATCATAAATAACTGATGTTTACTAATCATTAATATTTTTATCACCAATCTTTAAAATAGGCGTGGTTTAAGTATGGTGTTTTCTTACATCTGTATTACTTATTTATTTATTTATATATTCCACCCTCCCATGCCACTATGGCAATACGGGTGTTTGCAATAGTGTGTTATTAGGCATGAATGCTTAATAACACACTACTACTAGTTAACTGAGCAAGGACGTACACACAGTTCTTCCTTCTTGTTTATCCTTTTCGGCCTAGCTTCCATAATCAGGAGGTCTTCCTGGTTCTTGTCCTCTTCTTCTGCGGGCACTAATACTGAAGTGAGCAAGAACCACCGACTTCCATCCATTTATGAATTCCTTGAACCGCAGGAAATTTTCCTCACTGACTAACTGAGGAAACTCATTTTCAGTGAGAATATAAATTCCCACGGCTCTTGTCATAGTCGCTCTTAACGTTTCAAATGCGGTGCAGGTCGTGACCATGTGCTCTACAGTTTCCAGAACACTATAGGTTGGGCATAGAGGATCTACATCAATACCCAGACCATGAAGTTTAGCTCGAAATTCTCCTCGCCCAGTGAGGAACTGGGAAATCCAGTAGTCCGGGAGGACCCACTTTGCCTGAAGCTTCGACTGTACCGTGGGAAAGTACTTCCTTTAGGGATAGCTACCCACTGCAGGTTCCATACTTCAATTGTATCCATCTTACATTCCATACTTCAATTGTATGTATCCATCTGGACTATCTTCTTCCATCTATGAAGCTCATCCATAATCCTCACCTGCAAATTGTCCAAAAGTAGAGCCTTTCCTCTTATAAAAATATTTCGACACTTCTTCTAGCTGGAGGAGATCGAGAGGCTCCACCCCCCACTAAGATCTGCACCGTTTCATATGAGTTATCCTGTATGCTCTGGTGACCCGAAGCAGAGCTGTCCTCTGAGTCGACGCTAGCCTTTTTTTTTGTCGTAGTGTGAGGTTCTGGAACCAGAAGGGTGACGCATACCTCAGGATACCCTCCACAATACCTTTATAAATATTGATTGTGACTGGATACCTAAGACTCCAGAATGCGCCCGCCACACGAGTTAGACCGTTCATTGCTAGGGCCACCCTACCTGACAGATATTCCAAGTGAGGTGTCACATTCAGGCCTAAACCTAACCTCACTCCTAGGTAGGTTACCACCTCACTTGGACGTATCCTCTGTCCTTCTATGTCCATATTATGAGGATACATCTGTATTAATTTTAAAACTTGATTTAGTTTATTACTAAAAATAAGCCTATACCTATTACTACTCATAATGTGTCTGGCTTAACTGTCAAGTTTTCCCTAAATTAAGAGTAATCACTTTATAGAGGCTTGTACTCTACTTGGCTCTTCCAACCTTAGGACCAATCCATAGTTGAGATAACATTGTAAATTACTATTTACCATCATCAGGCTCTAATCCAGGATTTTGAAGCCCAGTGCCATATACACTGTGCTTATTATTATAAAAAAAAATTTTAAATTCTTTTCTGTAAATTTTGTTATATAAATATTTAATTGATCTTCCATTTTCACTCTCTCGTGTTCTTATTACATGAACAACTTTAAGACAATGCAATTATTTAATATTTTTAAATAATTGATTTTAGACACAGTTTTATAATTATAACTAAAAACAGGCATTTGTCACTTACAGAGTGTAGCTTACACTGCTAGTTTTTATTACAATTTTAATCAGGTTTAGTTTGAAATCTTCCAGCACTATTCTCCTTATGCTTTGACTTGAAGTTCAATTTGATTTGTATTCATCACAGCATATTATCAGAACATGTGAGGCATTGTTTCTACAATACACTGCAAACATGTATGACAGAAAAACTATTAACAATAGAACAACGCAGATTATTGATAATATCTAGCATAAATGAAAAAAGGGTGGTCAATTATGGTGCTTCCAATGAACAAATTGTTGAATGCTTCTATTTCTCTTTCAGTAAAGTTCTTTTTTCTTATTAGGAATTATTTTGAAACTGGTAGTCCAGTAATGACCACGGTGATAAAGTAAAAGACTGGACGAATGTTTATCAGTATAATCAAGGAGCCATATAATATTATTAAAAAAATTGGTTGTAGCATTAGGTATCTTGATAATTATTGAGAAGAGACATTCTTGAAGATGCTAAGGACCTATAAGGACTGTAGAGCTCTGGAAGATGAAGAAGAGGAAAAAAAATATATATTTACAAAGGCTGTAATATTTCTGGTTCCATAACTAAATATTTCAGATAATTAAGCTTTCCTTCAAATGTTAAGTGTTCTAAAATGACTCACTTATATTTTTGGTTATTGGGTATTCCAGTCCTTCGTGAAAACTATGTGGTAGGCATAATATTATATCTGTTATCCTTCATGAAATACACTTTGATATAATATCAGTTTTCTCTAAGTTTGTTAAGATTATAAAGAAGATCTTCTAAAATCTTGATATAAATGGAATTCTGTTTTGATTTCCATATTTTCTCTCAACATTTTTTTTTTGTATTCATTGAGAATATTAAGTTCACTTGTACTAACCAACTATTCATAGAAAATTTCACTTACATTTATTCTATATTCTTAGTTATTAAGCTATAATATGCTTCAATTATAAGGCTTTAAAAAAAAGGCTCAATGACAAAATATTCTGCAAACAAGCTTATAACTGTACCATTTTTTTTAAATTGAAGAATGGTATATAAAATCTTGTTTTCATTATTAGTGTTATTTAATGTATTTTAACGTCATATAAGTTTTGAAATTCATGATTGTATCATTATAATAAAATTTTCTTCAATTATATTGTGCATATGACCAAATCAGACCAGTTCTAAGCTCACATCACCCAATGTATTACCTGGTTGTTTTATGTCTTGCTTCTAGTTCAGCAGACCCATGTTCCCATCTCAACGTCATGACAGTTATAATTCAGCTTTATCATCATAATGACAACATTCAAATCTTTTAAATTTTGTTGTGATTATTATATATTTAAATCATTTTTTGTATTTTATTGATATCCTTCTGAGGTCAAGTATTTTTTTGGACAATTTGACAATAATATTTAAATTGCACCTTTATATTATTCCTTCTTGCGTTTAATTCTATAACTTCACCTGATTTTTAAATGCATTCTTGTATCTATATGGTTTTTGTTGTTACAATTAACTATTATTTTTCCTTGGATTATTTTGTTATCTACCTTACTTCAGCTGACAGGTAATGTATAAAATAGATTTTAATAGTTTTAGAAAAAAAATCTATCATTTTGATTATGGATAATCTGAAGGAAGTATTACTTTTGTCCAAGAGATGGTAAGATTTTGAAGAAACATATTTTTTGAGTGAAAATTCTCGATTGTATTATACTGGGTAAGGCAGTCAGCTGATGGGATAAGTTTCCTTTCTTGGTATAGCAGCTTTTTGGTCCATTCTTTTTCGCATCTTTTTTGTTATTGAGCTTGTTTTCACTAGGATGTTGTTTTTTTTTTTGTTTGTTTTTTCTTGGAAGATCACTCCATTTTATATTGTTTGTTTTTAAAATAATTAATGTATGTAGGCCGGCAAGATTCAAAAGTTTCTACATTATTTTTTGTATCTCCGACTTGTCTCAGTAATAGCTAATTAAATTTAAATACATTATTAGTCCGTAACATGTTGGAAAAAATTTCCAGATCCAATGCAAATTATCTTTAAATGCTCCGAAACAAATATACTGCTGTTCTCATAACAACTGGTTTTTTTTTTTTTTTTTTACTGTACATTGAAACGTCAAAGAGAATGTGTTTTATATCTTGAATCCTTAAGGATTCGAATTCTATTTTCCACATCAAATTCTATATTCTACATCAAAAGCCAAGAACGAAAATCTGTACTCCTAACACCTCGGCTTCCTTTGTCTGATTGCAGAAAAGATTTGGAAAAAAATTTCTTCTAATATTAAAATATGTATATATGTGTAAAATTATCAACTTCAAGCTAGTATTTCTGAACATCTTCAAAACTCGTAATTGTTATGGAAAAATTGTAGGCATATTTTAATTAGAATGAATTAATGTTTTGCATTAATTTCGACTGTAAATTTTATTATAAAATTGTGTCTCTGTGTTTAAAATTTGTAGTTACATATTGAATTTGAATGACTTTTTTATAGAACATTGTTTCATTAATCTACATTACTTTGCCTTTAAAGTGATCCTAATCTTATTACTAAAGTCTCAAAATTGGTTTTAGTGGAATATGATTTATGTAGTTGTTATAAATGTTATGCTATTTCAGTTGTTTCATGCCAAAATGTGTTTAAAATTATTTATATACTGTAATAAATTATTTCAGTTAATTAACAGTTTTCGTAAGATAACAGTATTCGTAGAAGATAATCTTTTAAATGAGTTATAACCAGAAAAAAAATACTGCATTTAAATTAACTGTATGTCAAGTCATTGGTTGGACCTTCTAGAACGCTATGTTCTGCACATTAAAAACATGTAAACTTAGGTTGATATTTCTGTTATTTTTACAATCATCTATTCTTTCGCTGAGAATTAATTTGAATTATTATGTGATGAACGCTGATTGATTACAAACTTTAGGTTACTTTAGAGCAGGATATTTTAGCTACCTCCAATAACACCCGGAATTTACAATGGAATTTAATAATAGAAATAAAGATGGAATGTTTTAACCAACTGTTGAATTTTTTTTTTTTTTTTTGGTAATTTTAGAAATTGATTTTATTTTGACGTTTTAAAATGTGACAACAATATAAACCTACTAATGCATATTGAAGATAGTAGCAAAACTTTTTTTTTTTTTTTTAAATAACTGTAATTAATCTGGAAGAAAAAAAGAAGTAACTATAAAAATAATATTTAAGGCCTCTTGAAGGCCTTTAAAAAAAATAAAAAATAAGAATAAAAATGTGTTAATTGGAAAAGTTATGCTTTTAGGGAAACATTTTTTTATATTTTTATACTTGATATGTGCTTACATTTAGTAAATTAAATAGATGTGTTATAATTTAAAATTAATACATATATTGATTGTTTAAATATTTAACTCAGATCACTAGCAAAAATATGAAGCAATGAAAAAACAAATATTTTTCAATTTTTTTGGGGAGGAGGGAGGGAGAGGGAGATGCTTCACCCCGAAATCCTCCCTACCTCTTGTGGATCCGCCACTGATTAAAGAGATAGAAAAAATAATTGAGTTTGCAAAAATGAATTATTGAACATAGTTTATTTACTACATCGCTTGGCTATAAACACTTAATTAAGATTTAATTATTGTTTGAATTAAATTCTTATGTTCCTCCGTTTCTGTCGTTAAAGGTTAAAGTGACTACCGTTTTCTTTAAGGTCACATGTTACGTACATTACAGCTTTTTCACCACTATCGTAAATGTTTACGAAAGCAGGTTACGTTTCCTATGAAAGAATATCCTATAACAATTATAAACTCTATTCAGAAAAGTAAATGTATATTTTTTGGTTGAGTTAATGACATGGTGGCGATTATTTCACTCAATTTTTTAATTGTTTTTATTATTAAAACAGTTAAAGTATAAACATTTAGAAAACATTCTACTTTTTGTTGTGTAACCTATACTATTAATAATATAGTAATAATAGATTTCATATAGTTTATATGTTTTAAATATCTAAAATCTATATAGGAATTTTATAAATACAATTATTTTGGAATAATAATAAAATTGTATGTTTGATGTTTGAGTTGTAAGTAGAAAAGAATATTAGAAATATGTAATATTTCGTCCTTTTTTTATAAAATACTAGAAGGGTACCACCTGCCCGCTAATTATTCAATTATTCTGTAATTCAACTATTTTTTATAATAATATTCGGCCAATATCATATATCTAAAATGCCAATATATCTAAAAATCTATATTAAACCTCACGCTCACGCCTTGGTGCTAATTTATATTATTTTATAATTGTAATTATTCTTATATCCGATTTTTAACTAATATAAGGGGAAATATAATTCTCTATAATACTAGGTAACGAAAGTATAGAGATCGAGTCAAATTTCCGATGTGCGGTTTTAAGTGTCACGTTTGAGAGTTTTCTGAGTCCGAAAATACATTTTCAACCATTGGTGTGTCTGTCTCTGTCCCAAGATTATCTCGGGAACAATTTTAACGATTTTACTGCTTATTTTTATGTTTTGTAGGATTTTGAGTACCGATGCCTCTGAAAAAAAAATTGGATGTTTCGCAAAAACGGCTCTTAGGCTTTTGAATAAACTTTCCTTTAATTTGAACGGTTATTATATTTTCGAAGTGACTAAAAAAAAATGTTTAAATCGGGCCAGTTGCAATATAATGATTTTTATAAGCCGACTTTAATGATGGTTTAAAATGTCCATTTACATTGCTTTAGTTCATGAAATAAATCGTACTATTATTTATCTGACTCGTTTTCAGGTGAATTGATCGGATTCAATTTTTTTACTTTTAATTGACATATTTCAAGTTGTATAAATTTGTCTAAAACCGATAGGAATGTCGTGAATGAACACACCAATTTTTTTTTTCATTTGTGTTATTTTGAATCTATTGAAAAATCCTTCTGGTAAAAAATTGTTTTTTTTTTGGTGAAAATGTAATGTGTTAGATTTTAGTCACTTTGAACCAAATAAATTGTTGAATAACTACTTATTTAAAAAATAAATAAATTCATCAAAAAAGATAACTTAGCAGAAACATTCCATTGTTATTTATTTATGTACTATTAACAGAACTCGGTTGAAGAATTCGAATATTTATTAACTTCTTGGGTAACTATGATCACTGTTCAAAAACCTCTTACCGAGTAGATTGTTTCAGAGAAATTTCGAAACATTCGTTTAACGTGTTTTTGTTTATTGCCTTCTAAGTTATGAAATACTTTATCTTTTTATTAAGGAATCAGGTTTTTTTGTTTTTACTTTTTAAAGTCACGGATTTTTATAAACAATATTGTCAAGTATGCCGATCAAATTTAGAATCATCTTGGATATCATTTTCTAGTTACTTTTTCCAAATTATATAAGTATATTTAGGTAGTTAATTCTCTATTCTATACAACCAGGATAATCTCCAATGATCATTTCTTCAACTGATGTGGCCGGTTTTTACCCTCAATCCAAATAATTAATATTATTTATATTATCATTTCCAGGTTTGATAATAATTTTAACTTATTTCCTTACAACGGTAACATGTTAGTATGTCGTAATCCAGTATTCCCAAGTTTTGGAAAACAAGTAAATTATGGTATGTTTATACATATTAAAAACGCTCTAATTACGCCTTTTCGTTACTTCGCAAAGAACATTAATACTATCAAAACGTCAAAAACATTGAGGGTTACGACATAGTGCCGTGCAATAAATGTAATTTTATATTCTGTAATTTTTTTTGTCCTTTAATGCAATATCGAAGGTTACTGCATGCGCTAAACTATTGTATGCAAAAACGGTATTAATGATATTTATGGTTTCCATATGTTTTCAAAACATAGCTAAAACTAATTTCTTTCTAAAGCATTAGTCATTAAAACAAAAAAAAAAACTATATATATATATATATATATTTTTTTTTTAAACAGATTTCATGAAAACATCCTGCATGAATTTAAACTACATTTTATTGAAAAATATTAAATACTTATTAAAACACTAAGTATTAATTTTCGTCCAAATTTTAGTATATATATATATATATATATATATATATATATATATATATATATATATGTATTTTTTTTTATTTTTATTTATTTATTTATTGAGTATTATAACAATCTGTCAATTATTTTTTTTGTGTATTATACGTTTGATTGTATTCAAGATAATTTATTTTTGTTGAACTATAATTGTCTTTATCTGTTGTCTACTTATACATAAATTAAGTAATTTATATATCTATTGAATTTTGTTTTTGATGTATTGGGTCGGCAAATAAGTCCTTTCTGTTTTTCAGGGTGAAATAAAACTCAATGTATTAAAGACATAAAATTTATTTTAATCTACAATATATTGACCATTACTTGATATGGCTTTTTCCCATCTCTCAGCTAACCGCGTAATGCCATCTTCATAGGATGTCTGGAGTTTATTGTTAAAAAAACTGATCCAAGTAGTTTTTGATGTCCTCTTCCTTTTGAAATTTCTTCCCATTCATGGAGTTCTGCAGAGACCGGAATAAGTGATAATCACTTGGAGCTAGGTCTGGTGATTAGGAAAGGTCCCATCCAAGGCTCAATAATTTATTACGAATGACCTTTGGGATTTGGGGTATAACTTTCATTGATAACTCTTCAGGATGTTCTCCAAATTCGGTTATATCCGTTGGAATGCTGAATTGCTGCTCTTCAAAGCCGTATGAATGTTTTTTGTTTTATTTAATGCCTAGATAAGGAATTAATGAACAAAAATTCCTTATAGGTTTTTATTTTTTATCTCCATTTGTAGTTTGTTTAGGAAGATCCTGTTTATGTCATTTTGTGTACGAGGCCCTAAATGCCTGCTAAATTTCTTTTAGAAAGCTAAGGTCGCATTGAAATTATAACATGTTTTGTGATTTTTGAAATAAAATCATGTGAGGGACCCAAATATTGAGCCTTGTTACCGAGCTTGTGCAAATAGTTTTCTACGCTTGTGTGCGACATATCTCGCACTGATTTCGATTGTTATGCTTTTGATCGACAAGGGTCTAACATTACTCGTTTAAATTTCTTGTGGAGGACCAGACCGTTGAGCATTGATGACGAAATTTCCTGAATGAAATTTGGCAAACGAATTTTGAGTTGAATCAATTGATTGTCCTGATAGCAATAGTTCATAGAAAATAACACCTTTGAAATCTCACCATATGGAAAGCATTATCTTCTTTGGATGCAATCCGGGTTTTGACATTCTTCTAGGAACCTCACTATTAGGTCCCCAAGATTTTGTACGGAATATATTATCGTAAAATATCCATTTTTCATCTCCTGTTACCAACCTTTTCAAAAATGGGTCGTTTTGTTGCCGTTTTCGTAGCGAATCAAAAACAGAAACGCGTGTTGCCTATTTGACTTGGTTAAAGAGTGATGTACCCCAACATTAAGCCTGGAAACATAGCCGAGCTTGTGCAAATGGTTCTCTACGCTTATGTGCGAAACATTTTGGGCCATAGCAATCTGTCCCACTGATTGAGTGGGATTTTGATCAGCAATGGCCTTAACATTGCTCGTTTCAATTTCATGTGGGCAACCAGACCGTTGTGCATCATTGATGTCAAAATTTCCTGAATGAAATTCTGCAAACCAATTTTGACAGGTGTGTTCGGTTGAGGCATCATCTCTATAAATACTGCAAATTTTTCTATGAGCTTCTGCAGCACGCTTATCTTTTTTAAAATAATACAACTAAAAATGCCGGTAATGAATGATATTTTTCATATTCACAGTGCAATAGCAAATACAATACTAAGCTAGTTTCAAGAAGAACTAACAGATATAGTTGTTGACATGTTACAAACAGGATAAACAATCCACCTTAAAGTTTAATTAATCGAATAAGAAGTGGATTATAGTGACATAAAAACAAACTGAAAGGACTTATTTGCCAGCCCAATATTTACATTATTTTTCTCATTTTTATAAATATTACTATTTTCTATTTAAATAATATTGAGTTTGATTGTAAATAATGCAATTATTATTATTATTAGTATTATTTTTTTAATTATTTATATTTTGAGCGTTTATTACTCTTACCTTTTGACAGTATTATTGGTATATATATTATATAGCTATTTTTAATAATTATATTTAGAGAAATTATTTCTCTTGCCTTTTGAGAGTATAGTCTGTCAACAAACAATTATTTAAAACAAAATTGCCAATATATTTAGTCAAAATCATGAAGTGAATTTATGGATTAATTGTAAATAACTCAAGTTTCACAGCCTGGCGCTGAGGTGTCTGAATCAGTATAGGGTTTTGTAATTAAGCGTACTGGTCAACATCCGAAAGAGTCTTCAATTTAGTTCGTGGTTGGAGGTAGTGTTGCCTAAATGCGAGACCGAGACGAGTCTTGGTCTTGCAAACTCAATCTTGGTCATGGTCTTGCGCAAGAGTCTTGCAATTACTTATTAGCTTATTAATATAGAGATATTACTGTAATTATTTAGATAGGAGAAACCTAACTAAGCCCGAATGAAAAATTAGAGGAGTTAAATCCAAAAGTATATTGGTTATACCAATTATTAACATATAGTAACTAAGATTGTCAAGTATTAGTAACTATTTTATTAAAAAAAATGGATTTTTTTTTTACCAGTGCTGGTCTTAGTCTTGCAACAGGTAGGCGGTCTTGTTCTTGGTCTTGAAAAGTGCAAGACCAAGGCAGATTTTGGGCAACACTAGTTGGAGGACTACTTCACCTATTAATCTCAATTTACCTTAAAATCTATCAAGGTAATACCCATTCTGTAGATATAGAAGTACATTGCCTTAGGATGAATAGGATTTCTCCATTTCTGTATTTATTTTTTTCAGTAAGTTAAGGTATATTGTCGAAAATATGAAGTCAATTCCTTCAGCTGCAGGGGGATAGTTATCATCAGTCAAAGAATGCCTCAATCAGTTGATTGATGGCGTGATCTAGACGTCCTCCTCGTAGTAGTAGGGATGCTGCCTTCCAGCCGTCCATTCTACCAAGGACGAACACCTGAGCAGGTAGGCTCAAAGTCAAGGGGAAATGTAATGATGCCAACTACTAAAAGACTACACTCGAGTTGGCTTGAGGATAATGTGGATATTTTTTCTCACCGCCAGGAAATTCACAGTATTATCTTATTATGTGTAAATGCTTTAACATTAAAGGGAGTAGGGCTTGAGCCCGAGGTGGGATGGAGGGGGGTTATAGACAGGTGATTCTTGTGTCGTACGATTTCAGTCGCATTCGGTCTTGCTTGACTGCCACATGGCAGCTTGTGTGTTCACAGGTACGTACCCAATGTGTGTGTTCGACAAATGAAAGAAGATGGAGCTAATTTTAATTATTACAGTTTTTATTTATAATTCGATCGAGTTAACTTAAAGTGAACAAGTCAGTGCGTGTTTGGACTGTAATGCGTAATTGTAAACCTGATATATTTATTACGACATTTTTGTTTTATTTCTGTATTTAAATGTTTTCATTCACGTACAACTCTATTCTTAATTTAATTATAAAAATGTTTCAGATATCTTAAAATTAATTTCTTTTAATTTAAATGTTATAGAGGCATTTAGTGGCTAAACCAGTTACTCCCACGTTTGTATGTGTCGGTTGTAAAACTCTTGTAACTTGCTTTTTGGTAGGAAAAGTGATTCGCTTAGACCAAGTGAAAGAAATTCATTTGACTAAAAATTACTATTTAAAAAAAAATCATATTATTTTACTTCTTAGAGAGAATTTAAGTTGATTTTGTTTATCAAAGACTATGCCTGTCGCTATAATATTTAAAAATAAGATAACTGTATTATACTTGATCTTTTTACAACAATAATAATCGTATGAACATTTTTGACATTACGAAGATTCTTTAGCGGCTCATCCTTCCTCCTCTGTCTTACAGATATATGCTTATTGTATAAATACATAAATGTGGATAAATTAACTTACATTACATGTACAATATGATAAATAGTACAAATTTATAATAATACCGTTTTTGTTTAATCTATTTCCGGATATGAAAGATTATATTTGAGTTATAAAAAAACTCTTCATAAGTTCATAGACACGTTTCAGCCCTTTAAATTTTTATGGTCTTAATGAAATCGTTAAACATAATATTTCCTCATAGAGAAATTATAATCACGGTGAACTATACGTCCCGAATTAACTCATTTTGTCCTAAGTTTTCGCCAAATCTATTAATTTTGAAAAAATATATGATGATTTATATTGAAAAAATATAATAATAAATAAATGTATATATATATATATATATATATATATATATATATATATATATATATTTATTTATTTATTTATTTATACTATTATATCATTTTCAACACGGAAATAGATTTTATGTGAATGCCGATGGATTATGGATGTGTTCACTGCTGAAGTAAACGTTTAAAGAAATTTTTCAGGAGACTGTTCTGAAGGTATATTTCAGTTCTATAAAATAATATGTTTAGTTTTGAGGGAAATATAGATAATATTCTTTATTTTTAGTTCAAATATATATATATATATATATATATATATATATATATATATATATATATATATATATATATATATATATACATACATATATATTCGTTATATATATTCGTTTTATTTCTGTCAAAATTGAATTTTCTGTTGACAATATCTTGAGTTCGAAAGGGGTTTGGAACTTTTGATTTTCTCAAAAATTTAATGTAAATTTCGTTACATTTTTAGGTACCAATTAATTTTATTTAAAATACTATATATAAAAGTATTTAAGCTATGTTCTACTCTACCTCTCAGTGATAAAAAAAAAAAAGGCTTAGCTTTAGAGAAAAATAATTATTTTACTTGAAGAACAAGTACTTTCCTTTAAAAAAATTAATTATCTTTCAATCCTTGTAATTTACTCAACTCACCCCCCTCCGCTGTTACGAAAACGTAACCTATCCCGAATTATGACTCAGGAAATATTATCATTGTTGTTATAGTAGTCAGTCAAATTTTATTTATTTATTTTTGATATCTTATTAAATTTTAACTTTTTCTTATTTGATATATTTTTTTTCTTCACACCTTTCCTTCAATTATTTAAGAATATTTTTATTATTTAGCGAAATCTTTCTCCCTGTGTTGCAAACAGTACCTTTCCCGTACCTCTCCGAAGAGGATGTGGGATAATTATACGGAAAAGGGTCTTCCTGATCTTATTGAATATGTTTATATTTTATATGCTCTGACCCCAAAAAACTAATATTTAACATATTTAACTAATGTTTTCGTCTTCTCTCATAACTGCTTCCTCTCCTAAACCTAACTGCTTTCGATAAGACAATTGGAGGAGAGAGCAAGTAGAAGTTACTTTAGCGTTTACTTATTGTTAAAAATTAGTTATTAATTCAGGTTTGATAAAAAGAAAATTCCAATACAAAATTTTAATTGTAAATGAGCGTGGTGAGTTTTATTTCATTCATTGTGGAGAAAATTTTATACACTTATACTTTTAATTTATTTAATTTTTTTGTTTATGTATAATTGTATTGGTTTTTGTGGTTTTATTTTTATTATTTGTGCCTCAACTTGTTACAAAAATATTGTAATCTATACCTAGTTCCTAATATCGTTGGATGAGAACTATAACTAGGAAATTCAAATTTTGCGTAATAGGGTTAATTGTGCAGAAATGTTGCACTAGGTTTGCTCTACAACATATTACACTGTCGGGGACGATCCTAGTATCGTCAGGATTTTATAATATATCTCATTATGGGGGCGGGGTGGCCGAATGGGCTAAAGCGTGTGCACTGCACCGCGAGTTGCCTGGCAACCGGATAAGAGATTTGAGAAGATTAAAAAAAAAAAGTTTGAGTTCGCATCCCGGTGCCGGAGGGGATTTTAAATTTCCCGCCCTCACCCTCTGGCCCAGGAAAATCCCGTATAGCCTTAAAGGCGAGGTAGGGAAGAAAAAAAAAAAAATATATATATATCTAATTAATGGATCAAGTACAAAAATAGTATTTTCGGAAAAGCGCAATTTTTTAGGTTTGAATTTCAGCTGGTGCAAGTTCAATTTCCGAGGAAACCCATGATTCACACGAAGGAATATTGATCTCTGTATTAGTCGCACAACGTAGTCCTTTAGACGAAAAGAGAGAAAAATTAGCTTACTGCTGATTCCCATAAATTTCACTATTCATAGGTGCCATAGATCTAATCGTTACTTAAAAAAAAAAAAAAGAAAATGCAAACTGGACAAAATATCATTCTACAACAACCATACAATAGTGCGATAATAATAAATAATAATAATAATAAATGCCCGTGCGAATAATTCGCAGACAATTTTGTTTAGTGAAGAAGTAGCAAAACAATATGGAAATAAGTAGATGCTATGTATTATGTAAGGAAGGAATTAATATTTTTTCCTTTGCCGATTAACAATATTCTATTTAACATAACAGATAAAAATATTTGTACAAATTGCTTCGCTAGGACCTATTTTTAAACGCTGACTGGAAAGATTATAAAGGTAATAAAGACAAAATAAATCCTCGATGATGGTATTTTCTAAATTATTAAATAAATCAAATGTAAGAATAGACAAATTCCTTTAAGAAATATAATAATTAATATATCAGCCAGGAAAAAATATCTTCAAAATGAGTGGTCAATCATTGGATTTGATGCAGAATATAGCGTGCCGACAAAAAAAACTGGTGCGCGCAACACACATCTTTTACTTACCGATCTACTATGAATAGAAAATATTTTCTGGCAATGCTGGGCTATTATAAAATTTTTGAAGTGCATTTTAAACGGAGCTAAAGCTTAAAGCTTGCAGATAACAAGTCATTAAGACCATTATAATTACAAAATGTCTATTTAATATATCGACGACAGGCAATAAAAATCTATTCACTCCATCAGCTTTTATAAACCACACAACTTTCTTTGCTTTTATAAACCACAGAATGAGTAACTCCAATTTCAACATTTTTGAGTGATGCTATTTTAGTGATATTTTTAGTTGAAAAAGTTATCTATGCAGACAATGAATAAGTTGATTCCGGAGGTGGTGATTGTAGTGTTGAAATATAGAACTGAGAATAAAGGTATAAATTTAGGTACTTATTTCTTATGAAAAATGTTCTTAGGAAAGATACTTTATGAAATATGTGTAGAAAAAAGGTTTTTTTAGTCTCAACTATTGAAAAAGTATATTTTAAATTTATCCAAATTTTTGCCTCTTCAGGGAAAAACTAGAGACAAAATCTTTCCTCCTAATTGTCTGATCTTAACGATTTTTTTAGGAAATTCCTTAAACTTTTAAAAAACAATACAATATCAACAAAAGAGTGTGTACTTTTTGAGTTATTCGGAATTTAATTTTACCATAACTCTTTTCCAGCTTCCTTTCGTTGAAGTATGTTATATAGATAAATTTAAAGGATGTCGAAAAAATGACTTTAGCGAAGTTTCATTGAAATCGGTACATTCGTTTAGGCGCTACATCTATAGCAACGCAGGTTTTTCTGCATTTTTATTTGCTTTCTACTTTATTAACTTATCAAATTCTTTCAAAAGTTATATTTAGCATTTTTTCGCAACTTTGAATTATGTGAAATGATTAACTTTTTAAAATAAACCATATTAAAGGTACTTTAGAGGAAGACGTATATGAACATTGGGCATTTAAGACTTGTAAAGTGACATTAATGGGGATAAGACCTAATTGATATTAAAGACCGCTTAATGATACAATGATACACCGAGTTTAATCAAAATCGTTAGAGCCGTTTTTGAAAAAATTGTGAAAATGTGCCTCAGTGTTGATATAAAGTGACACTTCCGGTTAGCCGATTTTAAGGAAAAAGTTGCGGTCACATCTAAGGCATATACCTATCTTAAAACTTTTTTTCCAGAAATGTCGGGGGGATAGGACTAATTTGTGCATGTGAAGGAGAATAATATCTTCAAAATGAAGGGTCAATCATTGGATTTTATGTAGAAATGTCAAAGTTATGGCGTACCTACAAAAGAACACCTTTTAGAAATAATATGAAGGATAATTATTACAAGATAACATTGAAGTAGTTCCTGAAAGTTAAAAAAAAAAAAAAATAAATAAAAAATAAAATAAATTAGAAAACCTAAAAGGAGCAATAATGCTTTCGGCGACAATGTTTTATACATTTTTTTCTTTACACGTGCATACATTTAATATCAGAAATACATTCGTTATAATTTAAAAATATTACATATTTTGATTGTTTAAGTATTTAGCTCACACCCCTGAGAGAAATAAAAATATGAAGAAATGAAAAAACAATTTTTTTTTTTCATTTTAGGAGAGAAGGACTTCAGCCGAAGTCCCTCCATAGTGATTGCAATGAAAACCTAGGTGATAAAACATAATAAAACATAAACGAATATAAGGTTTGATTTCTGTCTCAGATAACTAAATATGTCGTTTACGCTGAAATGCTGTAGATTTTCTATTTTGAAACACGCTGAGCTGTTGTGTGTGATATAAGTGTGTTTAATCTGAATATAACAGGCGAGAAACTTCGGTCTATAATATATTTAGTATTACTAGTTTATTTATAAAATTAAAAATTGGATTATAAAAGCCTTAAATGATATTTATCTTGTAAATTTCAATCCGTTGACTGGAATAGAGTTTTAAGTTCACAAATAATGAATTGAGTGACTTATAACAGATATATACACACTGGGACGTTGATTAATGTGGTAAAATTTAGTGGGCACCAAATTATTTGTTAGATTAAAAATATATTTTTTTACACTTGTTGCTTGTTTTAGCGCGCTGTTTTTTAAATGTATATTTCGTTATTTAATTCCATTTCTAGGTTTCTGGTATTTTTATTTATAAAGTATTTATTTTGGTCATATTATTATATAAAAAGGTTAAAAATATTTTGATTTTTTTCTCTCTTTTATATTCCTCCCTACTCTCTGTTTATTTTGTAATGTTAATGGGAATCCAATATCGAGCTCTGATTTTCTAGGGGAATTCCAGGGTGAAAAGCATTCAAGGTCTTAACTCGAGCATACCTGGTATGAATATTGTGTAATATTTAAAACCTCTGGTTTAGTCCGTACGTCTGTTTCACCATTTCGTAAATAGTCCTTGGAAATTTCAGATTGTCACCATGATTTTTCGGCCTTGGGGAAGAAAAAAAATTACGCTCTTTACATTCCTCCTTTCAAGTTATAATTGAGTCAAGAGTCGTAGGATTTTCGATGTAAACGAAGATTTTATAGTGTATGCTTTATAAATGTTGAAGTCTTCAACGATCAGTTTTTGCATTTCGACTTTTTAGAAGACGTAAAGTGAGTCTCAATTGCGATGAATTTATGTCGCGAAATCTCGTCTATATAGGTTTTACTGTGAGTCAATGCCGTAAAACCATATTATCAGAGCTTTTATGGAAATATATCTCAATATTGGATATTTCGTTGACATAATGTTAAAGTAACGAATGTGAATTTTCGCTTAATATCAGCTTTGTATTATGATTAAAGTTACTATAACATGTAAATATCTAGCAAATCTATAAAATCATAAACATGACATTACTGATTCTGGTATTCCGATTTCCTATCAAATCTTGCCACTAGATAGGCCTTGGAGTACTATGGCAAACGAACGAAATTGAAAAATGTGATTTTTTTCATGCGTTACATTAACATGGTACCAACGGTATAGTAAGTTTATTACAAACATTTTTCACTGATTGCAATTTTGATTTAGGTTAACTTTCAAGTTTTTTTTTGTGAATTTTGACATTATTTATTTATACAAAATACCATAAGGGCTGATCAAAGTAAGGGCAGGAAAATGACCCAGATTCTTTTATTTATCATTAAAGCTTATAATTTTGACATTATTTATTTATACAAAATACCGTAAGGGCTGATCAAAGAAAGGGCAGGAAAATGACCCAGATTCTTTTATTTATCATTAATGTGAGGTTAGGAAATGTGAATTAATGACGTTTTGCTATAAACAAACGATCTGTTAGCTGTTTCTGAACGAATGAACAACATTTTTATCCTGAAAAGAGATAAATGAGGCCCCTAAATTTTTTTTTATTTCATTCTGGATATTTTAACTGTTTAAATATAAATATATATACTAACACACATTGCCGTAATCAATATAATGAATTGCACTCGGGTATTTTCGTCTGTTCTCGATCCCACCTTATGATTCCTTATTTATCTTTTAGTTAATTTACTAATTCTTTCATAGTTTATATTTCATCATTTTTTATTATTAGTTGCAATGAGAAAGGGTTAATTATTTCAAATAAAAAAATTCAAAGGTACTTTAGAGGAAAATAATTAACTCCTGTCTGTAACAATATTTAAATGAGTATAATACCTACCTGATATAATACCTTAAGAATAATATATTTTACATTGATATAAATACTTTGATCAAAATTGTTAGAGCCACTTTTGAGAAATTTCTAAAATGTTAAAATTCTCATAAAACATTAAATATGTTATAGCTGCTGTAGATGACAAAAAAAAAAATCCTAATATGTAGAAAATTATCATCACACGATAAATCTGAATATGTTGAACTAATTTATGTAATAATTGTTTCATGATTGAGTCTTACAGATCTTTAGTTTTAAATTAATCCATTTTTTTGATATTGTAATATATTTAAATGTATTCTCCACAGATAATTTCATAAGTTTAAATATTTAGTAGCTTCGAATCTCAAATTTCCTTTGTCGACCTTCACATTTTATCTAGCCATTCGGCAACAAAAAACACCACATATGACGTCGAAAAGGATACCGAACAGTTTTACGAAATTTACATGTCTTCTTATATTTCTTTCGATACGTACATGCGTTTGTATTTTCCTTGGGGCGATTTTTATTATTCTGCTGGTAGTAAATAATTTTTTTTTTTTTAAATCAGGCAAGTTACTAATGTAAGCCCAGTATTCACCACAGCAATTAACATAAATAAAATGGCAATTAATTGCAACATAAAATATTTTTTAGAATCCAATTTGCAGCAGCAGTTCTACGACTTTAGTAAGACATTGTCTTGCTGGACTAGAATTGGAATTTTTGTAGGAAGAAACAAGCTTATTTTTGTTTGGAAAGGTTGGCAAATACGTTTAAAAAACACAATAAAGTACACAGACAAAAATATAAGAATAATAATTATAAGTGTTTAATGTATTAAAAACAGCTGCCAAGTTAATCAGTATATTAGAAAATGCGCATTTATATTTACACTCCACTGATATAACAATTTTATTTAAAACTGAATACTCTTACAACAACACGTCTAATAAATAAAATTTAATTTAAAAACTAATATAATATCCCATTGTCATAAGTTTACTACCATCCTCATTTCACAGCCATTGTATTCTTAACTATTACATAAATTTTAATTGTCAAATGAAAATCGATACCAGACAATTTGTACAGTATTTCCCAAATATACTCCAATTTCTGGCCAAATCATATCAATATTTTTTGAAGTACTAATTGGTTCTTATATTCGCCTCAGTATATTGGTTACTGATCAAATCACAGAGTAATGAGAAGATAAAATAATGCAACGTATCATAAGATGAAGAAATCAGTTCTTATTTTCTCGGTAATTAAAATAATAATGTATCGACTTTGTTTATTTTAGAAAGAAAAACAAAAGTGGAGAGTACGATTTGCTAACTTCCATGAAATTCTGAATCCAGCGGTACTCTATTCACAACCGTACACAATTTTTCACAACCGATTTCGAGTCTTAGTTGATATATTATATATGGTGATGGCGTAGAGAGGATAATACATTTGCGCGTAATATACTCGTAGGGGATGGAATTCGATAAAGTTGGTACAGAATACTTTTTTCACTAATCCCAATTTCTCTCCAACCACGATCCTACTTGATCGAGCCATGTTTGATATACCTTGCGCTTATCATGATAATTTTGCACTTTCTGAAGTGGAAGTAATGGATTTGTTTTTAGGAAATTGATACGAGACCACCTAGAAATAAACCCGCATTGTCACTGAAAATTTCATGATAATAGGGTTGTATATTGGGTTGGAAAATAAGTCCTTTCGGTTTTTCAGAGTGAAATAATACTCAATTTATTATAGACATAAAATTTTTTTTAATCTACAATATACTGATCATTATTTAAGATGACTTTTCTCCCCATCTTTCCACTAACTGCATAATACCATATTCATAGAATGCCTGGATTGTATTGTTAAAAGGAATGATCTTGGAATGATCCAAGTGGTTTTTGATGTCCTCTTCCTTTTGGAATTTCTTTCCATTCATGGAGTTCTGCAGAGACCGGAACAAGTGATAGTAACTTGGAGCTAAGTCTGGTGAATAGATAGGGTGGGGCGAAAGGTCCCATCCAAGGCTCAATAATTTATTACAAGTGACCAATGAGGTGTAGGGCCTAGCGTTGTCTTGGTGGAACACAACACCCTTCCAATCATTCATAACTCTTCAGGATGTTCTCCAAATTCGATGTTACTATATACGTTAGAAAGCTGAATTGTTGCTCTTCAAAGCCGTACGAATGTTTTTTTGTATTTAATGCCTAAATAAGGAATAAATTCACTGTAAACTATATATATTTGTTTATTTAGAAATATTACATTCTGTCACATCAAGGACATTTATAATAGTGATCAGAGAAAGCACACTCACACTCTATTTACAATTAAAAAAAATAAATAATACAGAAACTTAATAATAATAAATACAATAAAATAAAATAAAAATAAATACAATAAAATAAAATAAATGTATATAAACAAAAGAACTAACCTAATCATACACACTCGGGCTTGAGTGGAGGATCTGGCCATTGCCAAAACTCCAATAGATGCTTATTTACAAAAGGTCTCTGGGCCACTGCCGCTTCAACCTTCGAGGAGGATTGTAAGGATGGGCGGTGCTGGATAGAGATTGTGCAAGGGGATTTGGATGATAGGTAAGGTTTTGGTGAAATTTGGAGAATTTTTCTGGAATAAGGTCTAGGACAAATGGGATATTAAGGTCATGGTGTAGGATTTTGTTATTTACATAGAACGGAGCATCAACTATTGTTCGAAGGACTTTAGATTGAAAGGATTGAATACGTTTGATGTTAGAAGCTTTTGCTGTCCCCCACAGTTCAAGTCCGTATGTCCATATAGGTTTCAGTATTGTCTTGTAGATAAGTAATTTGTTTTCAATAGAAAGTTTGGATTTTCTGTTTAGTAGTCTGTATAGCTGGCCGTATCGTCGGTTGAGTTCTTGTCTTTTGAGTCTAGTATGTGGGTTCCACGTTAGTCTTCGGTCTAAATGAAAGCCAAGATACCGGACTGTGTCTGAGTAAGGAAGCTGGATGGAATTAAAGTGTACTGGTGGACAGGAACTGCGTCGGAGTGTAAAGGTAATATGTTGGCATTTAGATTCATTAACTTTAATGCGCCAGTTATTACACCAGTGCTCAATCAAGGTGAGGTGGTTTTGGAGATTTAAGGATGCTATGTTGGGATCAGAGTTGGATGATAAGATTGCGGTGTCGTCAGCGAATGTTGCAAGAAAAGTATCGGGATGAACAGGGATGTCAGCAGTAAAGAGGATGTAAAGCACGGGACCCAAGACGCTGCCTTGGGGAACACCGGCTTTAACGGAGTAGATATTGGAAAATTCTGTTCCACAGCGAACTCGGAAGGAGCGGTCAGAGAGGTAGGATCGGAGGACTAGGTACAAGGACTGAGGTAAATGGATTTTAAGCTTGAAGAGCAGTCCGGAGTGCCATACCCGGTCAAATGCCTGTGCAATGTCCAGAAATGCACCCGAACAGTATTCCTTGTTTTCTAGGGCTGAGGAAATATGATCAACAACTCGGAGTCCTTGTTGAACAGTAGAATGTTGGGAGCGAAAACCAAACTGATGGGAAGGAATATTTTGGGATTCTATAATGGGTAGGATTCGTTTCAAAAGGATCTTTTCAAAAATTTTTGAAAGGATTGGGAGTAGGCTAATTGGTCTATAGGATGTTGAGATATTGGGAGGTTTGCCTGGTTTTTGGAAAAGGATAATAGTGGAGTGTTTCCATAGCAGAGGAAAGTGGGTGGTGCGTAGGATACAGTTGTAGATATATGTAAGGAATATGACTGCTTTGGATGGAAGTTGTCGAAGGATTTGAGGGGTAAGGAGATCATGTCCAGGAGCTTTACGGGGGATTAATTTTTTTAATTGAAATTTCACTTCGGAAGGATGAATAGCTTTTGGGGGCAAGGAAAGTGGGATTGGTGATGTAAGGAGTTCTTCTACTGTTACGGTGTGGGCAGGATGGGATTCCGGATGTGAAATAAATGTATTGGATAGGTGAATGGCGAACTCCTCAGCCTTATCTTCGTCAGATGCTGCCCAGGAGCCATCATCTCGTCGGAGGGGATGGGAAATGCGGTGAGGATTTAAGATTTTGGTAGTGGTTTTCCAAAGGGAATTGTCGCGAGAAGAAAGGGAGGATAGGTAGGAGTTGAAGGAATGTGATCTGAAGGTGGCTAATTCCAGTTTTGATTTTTTGCAGTAATAATTATAGGAGCAGCGGTCGGTAGGATGTCGGGTACGTTGCCACAATAATCTGGCACGGCGTTTGGTTTGGATTAGATCAAGGAGGTGTTGGGGTAGAATGGTCTTTTTAGGAATTCTGGAGGAGTCTTTTGGGAAGGAAGCAGTCCAGGCGGCTTGTTGGATTGTGGTAGTAAAGGAATTTACGGCACTATCAAGGTCATCGGGAGTTTTGAGGGATATGTTAAGATCAATTTTATCGGAGATGATTTGGCGGAAAAGGTCCCAGTTAACTGGGCCCCTAATAAATGACGGTGGAGAAGGTTTGGGAACGGGTTCAAGTGAAACATTAAGGATTAGAGGACTATGGTCAGAGGAAAGTTCATTTAGACGTGTAATGGAACAATTGAGGGGACTTAAGCCGCTGTGGATAAAGAAATCAAGAAGATCAGGATTACGGTTGGGATCTGTAGGCCAGTAGGTAGGAGAGTTGGGGGAAAGGAGGTGAAAATGTTGGGAATTGAGTGCAGACAGCAGGGTTCGGCCACGAGTATTCGTGGTTCTGGAACCCCATTGTTGATGTTTGGCATTTAGGTCTGCACCCAAGATGAAGTGATGTCCTAAGGAGTCGAGGAGAGAACGGAATTGGGCATTGGATATGGATCGGTTAGGAGGGCAATACGCTGATGCAAGGGTAACCGGAAAGGAAAAGGTTTTTATCACGATAGCGGTGGACTGTAGGAAATCATGTGTAGGTAACGGGAGTAGGTGATGGGAGAGGGATTGGTGTACAATGACAGCAGTACCGGCATGTGCTTTTCCGTCAGGGTGGTCAGTACGATATGTCAGGTATTGTGGTATTTTGAAGTGCTGTTTAGTGGTTAGTCGAGTTTCAGTAATTAGTGCCACGTCAATATTTTTGTCAAGTAATAATGTAGTTAGTTCGTTTGTGTGATTTCTAACACCATTCGCATTCCAAAGGAGAATGGATAAAGGTTTATTGGAAGTCATTTAAGGATTTTTCGCGGGAGGGATAAAATGTGATACAAGATTGGTGAGAAGAGATATCAAAGGAGTAACAAGGGATCTGAATTCGGAGAGGAAAGATGTAAGTAAACTGGTGAGATCTGTGGTATTTGAGGGAGGAGGAATGCGGGGAATTTGGTGTTGATAAAACTGTTGATTAGGTGAAGTTTGATTAGGATGTTGAGGGTGGGGTTGAGAATTTTGAGGTATGTGTTGTTGTTGCGGCAGGGTCTCACAATAAGTAACATCATTCTTACCTCCTAATAAGTGTGCAAAAGACACCGTTGGGTCAATTTTTTTTGAAGGTCCTCTTCTTGATGCGTTAGGTTCTCTTCTTGATGCCTCTGCTTCTTCTTGGGTCCGGGATTTTTGATATCTTGATTTAATATTCTTGTAGATCTGACAGCCTTTGTAGTTCGCTGGATGTCCTTCAAGGCACAATGCACAAACTGCAGGATCCCGTTTCGGTTTTGTGCACTCCCCGGATTTGTGCTGCTCTCCACATTTCACACAGCGCGGCAGATGATGGCAGTAAGTCCTGGTATGGCCATATGCCTGGCAATTGTGACACTGTACGATTTCCCTCTTAGGATATGGCTTCTCTACTATAACACTTGTGTAGTATATTCTTCTTATTTCGTATATTTTTTCGATCCCTTGATTTGGCTCCAAATCTACGAAAAATAAGGGTAGAGGAACTTTTACTCCTGGCTGTTCTTTACTCTCCTTCTGTACATTTGTAATCTGGCGCACTATGAAACCTGAAGTTTTCAATTCTTCTTCTATTGCTTCGGTTGGTGTTGAGGGGTGTAGATTTCTTATGACTACCCTCAAAGCTCGATCTTGCCGTAATTGGTACGTATGAAAATCCGCGTTGGTTTCCGTTAGATACTTCACAATTTTTCTGTAGGTTTCAGCTGTATCTGGTGATATCTTCGTGTCCTTTGTTCTGCTTAGACATGAATAGCTTCCAGAGCCTGTTATTTTGTTCAGTTGTGAGCATAGTAACTGAAAATTGTTTATGTTTTTAACGAATATGGGTGGAGGTCGGGGATCTCTTGGTATTGAAGCGGATTCCATCACTTCTTTATCATTCTGAAGCACCTGATAGGGGTTAGGGGTGAAAAACGGAGATTGTTCGGTTATCTCTTGTGAAGATGTACCTGGTTGATGCTGAAGTTCTTCAATTGTTGGTTTTGATGATGTTCCTGGCTGGGTTTCATTTTCTCTGGAGCTAATAGGCGTTACTGCAGGTGTTTGACGACATTGACGAGGCTTTTGTTTGACAGGCGAAGAACAAGGTGTTGAGCCTAACGGCCGAATTCTCTTGATAGACGCTCTACTAGACATGGCCTGATGGTGATATCGCATATCAGGGATAAATAAATCAATAAAAAAAATAAAAAAATAAAAATAACCCTATAATTTATAACAAACAATAAATATCAATTGTTATTATGTATTCTTGACTTGTTTTGAATAAATAATCTCAAAGATTTCACTGCAAAATAAGCAAATTCTGAGAGACGATGTAGAAACACGTCCTTTCGCATCAGCTGATCCACTGCCTCCAAGGAATAAATAAACAAAAATTCATTATAAGTTTTTATTTTTTATCTCCATTTGTAGTTTGTTTACGGAGGTCCTGTTTATGTCATTTTGTGTAGTTTACGTGCCCCTAAATTCGTGCTAAATTTCTTGTAGAAAGCTAAAGTTGTATTGACGTTATAACATTTTTTTTGCGATTTTCGAAAAAAATCGTGAACGGCCCAAACATTAAGCCTGGAAGCATAGCCGAGCTTGTGCAAATGTTTTTTTACGCTTGTGTGCTACACATTTAGGACAAACAATGGTATTGACATTACTCGTTTCAATTTCATGTGGGCGACCTCACTGTTGAGCATCATTGATGTAAAAATTTCCTGAATGAAGTTTGGCAAACCAATTTTGACAGGTGCATTCGGTTAAGGCATCATCCCCATAAACACTGAAATTTTTCTGTGAGCTTCTGCAGCACGCTTATCTTTTTTTAAAATAATACAACAAAACATGCCGATAATGAATATTTTCTTCCATATTCACAGTGCAATAGTAAACACAATACGAAGCTAGTTTCAATAATAGTTGACAACAATAGTTGTTGGCATATTACAAACAGGATAAACAATCCACCTTAGCGGTCCATCAGATAAGAAATTGTAATTAAAATTGAAAATCTGGGACTGTTACCCCTCAGAACAAATTATAATTACAGATTGTATGTCTGTGTGGTCATAAATAAATTATATATTTACAATTAGAATTAATTAAAAATAAAATATAGAAGACAGAGAAAAAGACAAGAAAATTGTACACGTATATATATATATATATATATATATATATATATATATATATATATATATATATATATATATATATATATATATATATATATATATATATATATATATATGTACATGTAAGACAGACATAGGAAACTGAAATAACCTAAATAAATTGAGGTTGTCTCTGGGAGGGTACTTAGTTATATTATATATTCTCTTTATATATTATATATAATATTCTTTATATAATTTATATTCTCTTAGTTATATTTCGTAATCAGTCGGATTTAGAAAGGAGTAGGTGTTTAAAGAGGAGAGGTTTGAAAGAGGAAACTGATTGTATGTGTCGAATATCAGCAGTGTATCGAATTTATAAGAAGTGTATCATAGTGGCATGAAAATAAACAGAAAATCCGAAAGCACTTATTTGCCAATCCAATACTATTATAATCATGGGATTTAACTACAGACATAGCAAGATGGACATTTTCAATTCTAATACCAAAGATGTACTTAAACTCCTGCACTGATACAAAACTTCTTTACCTTTTGAAGTGGGAAAACGATAAAAAAAAAAAAAAATCGTATTTCAGTCGACTTAGGACCGTCTGTTTCCCACGGATATGTATGTCACCTTATCTTGTTGGTGAGAAAATCAGCATATACTTGTACCTCAGAGAATAGAAATAAAAACATTCCTTATTTGAAATAATGTGTTTCCATTAAATAGTTACAAAACTCTTATGTTTTATAAAAAAATTTGTTAGAATAAATGAATGAAGTTGGGAACACTTTCTGTAAAGTTAATTCTTTTGTAGTGAATGGTCGTTTGGTTTTAATCATAAATTTTGGATATTATGTTAATGAAATAGACTTGATCAACTACTATACATGTTTATGTATATGTATACCTTAGCCTTGTAATTTAACGCGGATGAACGTCTGGGACCAGCTTGTTTTGAATTAAATATTACCTAATGTTATCTTCCCATAAAATATTAATTTATTTTGTCCACTTTCCTTTAAAATAAATATATTTCCAATGTATCGAAGGTCGTCAGTTGGCGCGAGATTACATTACGTTTTCTATTATTTTAGAACCCTCGAGAACAAAATCATTATGAAATTTATAGAGATGTAATATATATATATATATATATATATATATATATATATATATATATATACATTTTTTTTTAACGCCACGATTCGCCACCTCCAGAATCTCCTTTTGGATCAAATCAGCTGAAATTCGGTGTATGTAGTTGTTATCTTAAACGCTTTATAAAGAAGCACTATAAATTATGTCGCTTATTTCCATTATGAACCATAATAGATTTCTATGAAACTCGATATAAGTATCGATTCCTGTGTAAAACACCCAAAAAATTTATTGGTATATTTTTTTTTCCCTCAGTGTATATAACGAAACGTATTTTTAAAAAATCATTCATCGAAATTGTATAGATAGCATTTCCCTTAAAAATTCGATCTTCTTTGTTTTGTTTTTTCATATTTTTTCGATACTAAAAATTTAACAGAAGGTTTCTATTGCTCCTTTGGTAAGTATTCTAATTTTCTACTAAGCCTAATAAAAAAAAAAAAAAATTAAGACGACTAAGTAAACAAAGATTTCATTATGTGTTTGACTTTTTCTGCACTCGGTGGTACAGCCCTTATTTTTTTTTAATGAACAGGCATTAAAAAAAAAAATCTTGAAGTAAAAATAGATATTTTTTCTTTACGCTAAAAATGAAATTTCCCTCTTTGTCTTCCTGCCTTTCCGGCCTTGGGGTTTCTTAGAACCCTGTTCTAGAATGTATTTCTGAATTTATCACTTCCTTTATTTGAAAATTTTACCTTATCAGAGTCTACAATTGATATAGTTTACTGTCTGTTTCTATGAGCATTGGTTGGGCAGCATCTTAGCAATGCTGTTATATTTTATATTTATAGTCATGTTTATTAGATACACCTGGAGGAATTAGTATGCGAATTGCATTATTCGTATGTTGTTCTTTGCAGAAGTTCTCTTAATAAGAAGTTCTTTAAGGCAATCACATTAGTACTTCGCGTTTCCTGATTTGTCTTATTATAGTCTTTAAAAAGCAATTTTCTTATGTTAATTTTGATTTTACATTTTATGGAATGGCGTCTTCTTATAATATACAATAGTAATGCTTTTCATTATTGTACCAGCTTGAGAGACCTCAAGGAAATGCCTTACATAATATTACTAGATCAACTCAACACTGTTTTGTCATTGATCTTTGAATTCTATTGTCAGAATTATCACGTAATATTAGTGAAATTCATATTTTTGTTGAATTGCAAATGGGCTCCATTCTATTGTATTCAAAATTATAACAACTTACATTCTCATTTGTCATTTAGTTACCTATTTAGTCAAAATTTACTTAAAATTAATTCCTATGAATTTCAATACAGCTCTCCTTCTTTGTTTTGTTTATTATATAGTAATAAAATATAGTAATCTAAACCAAACTATAGTGATTGGATGATTCGACAATTTCATGGTACATCTTATTTTACGGTTTTTCATTTATGTGTTTTATTAATTTATGTTCTAAAAATTAATTTAATATCTGCTACTTATATTTGATTTTACGGGGTGGTGTAGCTCAGTAAGTAAATTTCAATTTTTACGCCAAAACTGAATAAATTATTATTGGTTTGTTGTAAAGGGGGTTGATTAAACCAAGGAATCCAAATAATGTATATTTTTAAAATTAAAAATCTATCAAAGATTTCTGTTTCTTAATTACTCTGTGTGTTTACAATATATTATTGTATTACAATGTCCTGTAAGGACGTTATGCTTTGTTGTGGAAAAAACTAGTTTGGTTTCTATTGGAACTGGTTCCGTCTAAAAGGGGAAAAGAATTGTGGAAAAAAAAGTAACTTTGAATGATGAAATGTGCGTAAAAACTTATCAGTCCAAAATTTTAGGCATAATTCAAAATGCCATAATAAGCAGGCATCAATTAAAAATAAAATAAAAAGTAAAAAGAATTAATTTAATTATATTATAATTTATTATTATAATTAATTTAATATTTTCCCACGAGATGCGTTTGACGTTCTTTATTCTGTATTGATTTCAGTCATTTGAAATGCTACCAATTGGTCACTACCAACTCCTAAATGTTTTTTTTTTACTTAGTTCACATTAAGCTGTTGTATTATATGATACTTGTATTGTTTTGAATTGTAATCAAAGAATAAAATTTCAGTCAATCTACAATCCTCCCAAAAAATATTGCATGATTGGCCTTATGGGATAAGAAATGACGTTCTATCATTTATAAGTATACATCGTTGCAATTTTTGTGGTATTAAAAAGAAAGTATAATATTATGTAATATTTTTGTGCTATTATTGCAGCTGCAGTCATTTGATGATTTACAATGATTACTCAATTTCTGTGTACTTTTTTTTTTCTTAATCAAGATAAACAACAAAATTAATTTAAATAACTTAATGACAATGTGTGCGTGTGTTAAAGCGCACATGTGAATATGTTGCATGTGTTTACAATTCACATACGTGTATGTCCTCTATTTCGATGTTATCACTATTTAATTGTTTCTTTTTTTTTTCTAGACTATGTCGTGATCCATTCGATGTACATGTCCCAACCATCTCATCCTTCCCTTCTTAATGCATAAAACCAAACCTGTGTCACCTTACAGGTCTCTAAGTTCCCCGTTTGTTTTTATTATGTATCCATTTTCGACTTTGGTTTGGCCGTATATTTTCCTCATGATTTCCCCTCGCATGTATTGAGAGGAAAAACTGTTGCTGTTCAGAGGGCGGTCTTATATATACTAACTTTGATTTCCTGGAATACGTTTCGATTTAGAAAAATTCATATAAGAAATTTGAGGCTGTTTCAATTCAATTCAATCTTATGTGGAGTCGTACAGTAGAAGAAAGATATGTACCCACTTGGACGGTACCTCCATTAAGAAAATACATATAGTTCACATTTTAACCACCGGGTAACTCAATTTTCACGTATTTCCAATCAGATCATTTTAATTTTGATTCCTTTTTACTATTTTTTTTAATTGTTATTATTATTATTATTTATTATTAAATGGCACTACATCCCAATTATTTGAGACTTGGCCTGCTCCAGCATGGATCTCCAGTTCTCCCAGTTAGTTGCTACAGCCTTCCAATTTCTGACACCAAGCAGTCTACATGCATCAGCAGCCACACAGTCTTGCCAGCCCAAACATGGTCCTCCCACCCGTCTGTCTCCAAACACGGGCTCATTCATAGCTCTCTGTGGGGGTGCATTCAGATCCATCCGCGCGACATGTCCCGCCCAGCGTAGTCTTGCCAGCACGATGAATTGGCTCACATCCAGGTCATTAAATAATGTCTTTATTTCCAAATTCGTTCTCCTCCTCCAATTCTGTGGTGTTTCCTGGACCCCTCCAAATATGCGTCGTATAATCCTCCTTTCAAATCTGAGCAGGGATTTCTCAACTGCTTTAGTTCATGTCCAACTTTCACAGCCATATGTGAGTATTGGTCTAATAAGAGTTTTATATATTCTTATTTTGGCCTTTCTTGACAACATTCTACTGCGAATATGTCTCTGGAGGGAGAAATAGCACCGATTAACCACTGCGATCCTCCTGTCTATCTCACAATCAATGTTATTTAGTTCATTTATCAATGAACCAAGATATACAAATTCATCAAAATTCTCGATTCCACGCTGTTCCAGCCATGCTTGGTTTTCCCTTGTTAGACGTTAGGATAGGATGGACATATATTTTGTTTTGAACGCGTTGATAATAAGACCGTTGATAATAAGATTTTTTTATTGTCAATGTGTAAATTAAATGATTGAATGAAAGGGAATACCATCAGTTTTTGTTTGACAGGACCATTTCTGAAACGTTCATGCAAGGAGACAATTGACCATTTCATATTAATTTCTAATATGGAAAATGGTTAAATATAAAATACAAAAGAATTTGATAAATAACGAAAGGAGAAACAAGAGATCGTAACGGAGAATAGTAGCAACTGAGGACACGAGCGCACCCAATCTCGCCCGAAAGATTAGAACACGCTTCCATACGTATCATGAGATTAATATAAGACGGACTCCGACAATATTATATAAATATACATATGTGGTTTTCATAAATGCTATTGTTGGTATTATTTAATATTTAATTGTACAGATTACAGCGATATAAATATTAAAATTTATATACATGAAGGTACTAATACAAATGAAAATATCCACAAACAAACATAAATAAATATGGAGTATATAATTTTTACTTTCACTTCGCTTTGTCTGAAAATACTTATTTCTACTAAAACGAGAGTGGTAAGTGAAAGTTGTGGGATGCGCGCACCGCACCAGATTTTTTCATACTATTTTGCCACCGCTATGATTAAGATATGCTGGATTTAGTTTTAGGTTTGATTAATTCGGTTATGCTTAGGCGGATTTCTGAGGCACCTTTTCTATTAACTCAAACGCGATTTTTTAAAAAATTTTATTTGAATTCTCATTATTGATGGTAACATACATTACATGTCATTTTCATTTCAGCAGATAGTCAAAGATTTGAGTCATGTCGTTTAAGTACGTTTTCAAACCATTCAAGCTTATTCATGCTGTAAAAACCTCTCATACAATTTTTTTGGTAAAAGCTGTTAGTATCGCTGGTGATTGTAAATCAAAACCTAATCTTTACGTTATTGTCCTTCGAACCTAATTCTCACATTGTGTTCAAGGTACATAAGCATATCTTCTGTTCTGTTATTTTCTTATTGTTTGTTAATATTAATTAATGTAGGTTTCTCATACTTCTCAATTATTCCAATGGAATCCTGATTGTTTGTTATTAGTGCTTAAATATATTAAAACCAAGCTTAGAATATTTTAAACATGTTTTTATCGGTCGTATTTTTAATTTTTCTTTCACTTATCTGTTAATGTTTTGTTTCGAGAACTGTATCGAATTTACAGACAAAAAGATTTTTTTTATTTACTTTTTTAAATATGGAAGTTAATTTGTACTGTTCAGAAATCATCCATTTATTAAAATTAACATATTGTAAGGCACTACTACACATATTATTATAAGTTATTTGGAGCTGCTGTCAAAAATACTATATTATATAATAGTATATTCAATACATTGTTCCACAACAACAAGGACAATGTAATAAATATACTATTATATAATATAGAATTTTAGTTTATATTAAAATTTTGGTTCTGCGTAACTAGGTTCGATATGCGTAGTTCCGATATGTTTGTGTTCGCTTCCATTATTGTTTCTTATCAAAAAATAATTCTGCAAATTTTTCCTGAAGTATCTGATCGCGTTAATATTCGCGTGTTCGCTTTGGTTAGTTCTTTTCGCATTTATTGCTAATGTCCTCGAAATAAATTATTGCAGCTCACAATAAGTTAGGATGACGAATATACACCTCTTTAATAGATTAATTGGTGCATTTGAATCAGATTATTATGTAAGATATTAGATCCCATATTACTCTGATGCTGGAGATATTACTTTAAGTAACGTCTCTCATTTCGTGAGTAGCAGATGAAAAGGCGGATGAGTTATCATTTCATATCATATCACAAAAGGCGGAAGGTTGTGCTTTCATCATTAATGTATTGTGTGGATTTAGTAAGGAGTGGGGTTGCTCAGTAGGTAAGTACCGACTTTCAAAGCTCAAGGTCCCAGGTTTGAATTAGACTGATGATAAGTTATTTTTCATCAGATGTGGATCGGATATTGGGTTCGGGAGACCCTCCTGTGTCAACCAGTCTTTATAAAGTTGATACTCTAAATTAAAAAAAACAAACAATTATTCTGGTTCTGGCTCCGGTCACCTTCCTGTACAACCGTTTGCCTTGAATCAGTACTTCCTTACGAAGTACTGCACACAAGATACTTCATGGGCTGTAGTGGCACAAGTCTATTCTATAGAATAATTGCTATAATAATCATCTATACGCAACCTCGTTTATTCTTTCTATTAATTTATATGTCTTTCCAATTCAAAACTTTACGAAGGATAGTTGACGCACCATTTTATGTCGCAAACGATAGATTACATAAAGACTTGAACATCCCCACAATTTTAGACACTGCAAAAGAAAAATACCATAACTTTCACCACAAACTAACTTACAACATAAATCCTCTGACAGAAAACCTTAAACGCACTAGAAACCCGTACAGCCCACCTCGGCGATTACGTAGGCGGTGGCCAAGAGACCTGTTGAACTGAACTATTTCCTGGATTGTGATGGGACGCTGTGAATCTGCAAAAAAATTGCTCATTGCAAAGAAATTTGCAGATCGCAAATTTAATTTTTTATGTCCAATTTTATGTTTATGTATTAATAAATAAATAATTAATAATATTGATTTAATTGTTGACATGAGATTAGCAAAATCTAGAGAAATGGTCATCTGTAGTAGGTGTATGTTATAGATTTGCACGTTAGTTCCGAGTAACGCACTCATACTCCTGGGAATTGAAACATAAAAGGGTATCCATATAATCCTTGATATATACGCGTGTGATCGACTTCTTTTGGACATTAAGATCTTCAATCCATAAACTCCAAATCGGATCAATTCTCAAAATTCATTGAGACCACTAGGCGTCAGATCTCATACGCCGTTAGCTTTTCGATCTGTTCAGTTATTTTTGTTTTTATCGAAAACAAAAACTTTTCTTGTTACTTTTATTTCCTCAATCTGTATTCCGACATACAGTGCCTCTTCGCCTTGCAGTTTTTCCGCAAAACATTCCGAAATCCATCCTTCATCCCCATAGCTCTGTGCTCTCCGTTTGCCACAGCATTTCTCTCTGTTCTGTTGGTTCACGGCGCCGTACTCTTATTATCTTAAAAAGTGCACTTACTCTCTTTTCATACAACAATGAATCCTCCTTCATATCTCTTTTCTATGATAATATCTCTCTCTTTGGCTGTAATTATACCCTGTGTCTGTCCATCTTCTTTAAGGACCTTCGCCTACCGATGTCTCAGCCATCTTACATTAATAAGATTTATTATGCCTTTATTATTGAGTATTAATGAGAACACTTTCTTAATTAGCAATTAAGACATTAAGCACTACAATGGCCTTTAAATGCATTCATCACGGAATCCTATTCGTCGAGAGACCACGATGCATTAAGGCCCTTCACTTCAGTACCCTAAAATATCACAACTTCAGGGGTATCTTGCGCTTTAATTTATGACATAGAACCTGGCATTGAACATATAAAGGTTCCAGTTTATATATAATCACATAATTGATATTTTACTTTCACATACTTCATTTGGAGTTGCAATGAATCATTTTATTGAGAATTATTATGTGACAGCTAATGTTGCTTTTAAGTGTCGTTGTATCCTTGTAATTTTTATGCAACTCATTTCAGGAGTCGTCAGCACCTTGAGTTATTGAGTAATACCTTTAGCCGTTCCATTATCCAATCATTCCTTTTATTATTTACATGATCACGAAATGTTTTTTCTTAATCTCAAAATAGTTCAAGTTCTCATTCATTGTTAAATGACATTTTGAATATAGATTTGTTTCAAATATCCAAAAAAAAAATGTCCTAAATGATTGCTGATTGTACTGTCTGGTTGACAGTATTGTTGATGCTTTGTAATGATTCTATTAAATGTATTTAGGCTTCTATTTTTTTAGGCATTTTCAAGAATATCGTAAGTGAAAAATGAATTGAATTATTTAAATGTTAATGAGACAGACCTTATTGAAGTATAATTCCTAATTTAGGCCTCAGTAGTCTCAATCGATAAAATAATAATTATAAAATCATCCAAATTTACGCCAATTCAATTATCTTCAGGAATATAATATAAATTTAAAACATTTTGGTAATGTTCATCTGAAAAATATAAAAGATCTCCTCAGAGCACTTGATAGCAAACATCAGTCCATTGATAAATTCAATAATAGTAGTTAAAAAATAATTATAACAAGTGAAAACAAAACAAGATAAAACTTACTTGCGTATAACAGTACCTAGCCCAGTTAATATACATCTGTTACAACTTACTCATTTTTATCAAATTATTAAAATCTGTTTGAAATTAAGTGAACGGCTTCATATTATTATGAAGCTTTTTTAACTACATAAATTCTCAGGAATGGTGCGGTTTTTTTTTTGTTTATATTTCTCAGAAGTCTTTTTTTTTGCCAGTACGCTATTTATCCGTTAATACTTCATCAAATACAACGATTGAGCCATTATTTTGAAGTCTATCTTCTCCTTCATAAGCAGGTCACTCAGAAAAAGCAGGCAAAAATCTTAATAGAATTATTTAATAATGTTATATTGATATTTCTTCACTGATCGATATATCGTGTGAATTATTCACATGTCCCTACTGGATATTCGATTTTTGTTTTTTGCTTACTAAGTTTCTAGACTGTTTACATGAATCTTTCAAATCAAACATTGGCATTTTCACATTATAGATTATTTAATTAGCATATAAATGGAAAAATCCAAACCATTAAGGCTTGTGTTTCTAACTACAGGTGAACTGTTAACCCACAAACGTTCGCAACCCACATATTCAGGCATCATCGGAAACAAACAATAAATGCAAAAAAGAAAACAAAGGAAAGAAAGAAAGGGAAAAATATTACTAAAGACAAACTCCGAGCCATGTAAATACTTACTGAATGAAACGGAAGATTGCATAAACGAATTAGAGAAAAGTTATATTAAACAGCTGATTAGGATGGTTTGGATTTTTCCATTTTATGTTTATTTATAGTAATATTACTTGTGGAGTAGGCGTGTATTCACTGGGTTTTGTTGAATATGCACACATTAGAATATTTTATTTTGTATTAATTCATTTTTTAAAATTTTTATTTATTTAACACTTTTTATAATGTTATATTTTTGAGTTTTTTCTCATGCGTGTTTTTTTTTCGCTCATCCTTTCTAATAAGCTGTTTAACATAACCTTCCACAACTGCGTTTATGCAACCTTCAGTACGTATTTGGATGGCTTGGTGAGATGTCTAGAAATAAATTATTTTGTTCTTTCTTTCATTCCTCTTTTTATATACTTTTGTGAATAAGTGATCTTGTTTATTTGTGATATACAACAATAACTAAATACAATTTGATATAAACATTTTCAATAAATAAATCCATTTGAATGTTATTTTTTATAAGAAAATATTTATATTGAACTATTATATTAAAATATAATCTAGTTTGTTCAAAACCGTTTGCATTAAATTACAATATCAGTTTAAAAAACTTCGATCAATTTCTAAAGTAATTGTTGGAATATGGAATAATATTGCTAACATTTTTAAAATGTTTATTTGATCCATTTTGTTTTCCATTGAAAATTAGGGTTCGTGTACATGTTATATGGCGGTACAATGCGGTGTAAGGAGTTTAGTTCCGCGTGACGCCCAATTTCTAGCGGAGACATCAACAGGTTCGTGGTCCTGTCACGTATTATTGAATCTCGTTAAATAATTTTCCCAAGGATTTTCCTCTAAGGGGTTCTCTTCAGTATACAAAATTGAATAGAATGGTTAAGTAAAAAGGTATGACAAAAAATATTGTATAGTCATCCGAAACGTAATGGAAGATATATACAGGAAAGAGACATAATTGTGGACATTGGTTTTTAAAAAAAAATTGTTTTGTGCTTTACACATACATAAACGACTTTATTACCACACTTTAAGGTCATATATCGTAGCCTAAAAAGCCCTACTGCCATTTCTTGTTGTAGCAGTCTTCCTTTCGGAGTCCTCGTGCTGCTATTGTCTTATGTATTCTTCTTCCATCCATCCATCTCTTTTCCGGTCGAACTCTCTTCCTCCTTCTAATGATACATGTTTACGTATCATTTTTGCCTCAAAGGAGTATAGAATTTTTTTTAAATTGAATATTTACATGAACTTACATCATTATTCCTTTCATGTAAAAATAATAAACACAAAAAATTCTACTTTTAAAAGATTAAAAATTGTTTTTTTCAGAATGTAATATTTTTAGAATTTTACAAATGTCTTAAATTAATTTACATTAAGTATTTGGAATAAAGTAAAAAATGCTTCAGAAACTATTTTACATTAATTGCGTTATTAAAATTTGTTTCCTTTCTCACTACCGAAGGAAGGGAAGCATTGTATTCGTGTGAACGGTTAAAAAAATGTTTGTGCTCAGAATCGAAAATTTCCACTCGCGTTTTACGTTTCAGACATCAAGTATCAATTTGGTCCGGTGTTCTGTATGTCTGTAGTAAAATCGATGTATCGAGCATATCACCTACTACCGTTTATCCAATTTCATGAAATTTTCACGGCTTGTGTAGGTTGGTATCTAGAGGGTGCCTATCAATTTTATAAAATTACATCCAGCACTTCCGCTTATACACGCGTAAACGCATTTTTGTAAATATGCCAATGTTTCGGAAACACCAGGCTTGTTCGATTTCGCTCAGGGTTGGATAAAAAGTAGATATTAGTGAAAAATTAATGTAATTATTAATATAATGATATAAAAAAAAATCAGAATTTCATTGAATTCTGTCCCCTACTTTCTCTTATGTATGAGCAAACGTGTTTTTTTGATACGTCTATATTTGTAAGTAAAACGGCACATTCGATTTGGCTTAAATTTAGAAGTTAACATATAATAAAGTACGTATGAATTTTATCGAATTATATCCACTAATAAAAAATAAAATAAAAAATAATACTTCTGCTTTCAGATGAGGAAATGTATTATTTGACACGTTTAGTTTAAAAACTGCGCGGTCGATTTGACCCTAACTTGGAGGAAATTTTGAGAATAGTATAGAAATTACCTTATATAAATATAATTGAATTCCATATTATAATTACAAGTATTATAAATAATTGTTATCAATATTATGGCTGTGATATGTGGAAGACATTGATCATATGGAGTGGGATTAAGGTTAAGACAATATTTTTATGGGGTTATAAAATTTTAGGTTTTATTCAAAAAATTAATTTATACTGTAGTGTTTGGCCTATTCTAAAATGACACCTCCTGCCGTTACTCAAATTTCGTGTAATTTTCACTAAATTTAAATTAATTTTTACTCTGAATTCGTAAAAAAAAAATATATATATTTATTTCATTTGTGATTTTTTTTTATTTTCATTGAATTGCAACAGCTCGTCGTGGTCTCCACTTTCTCCTTAAATATCGAAGTTGTGTGAAATTCACGCATATTTTTATATTCCATGTTAATTAGATTTGTTTAGACTGAAGACAAGTATTGGTCTCCTTAAATCTTAACAAACAAAATGTTGAATTTTCCCTATATGGATTTTCTAGTTCCATCCATTTTACGAACTGAAAACGTACCTACTAAGTATATATCACTACTATTAGTCAAAAAGATCATATATAAATTTTTACCACTTATTTTCTATTTCTGCTAAAGATGATATTTTGTAGTCTGTAATTGATATAAGATAGTATGCTACTATGTACTGTAACAGAGAAAAATAAACTATAAAATTATACTAATTAGTCATAAAGGAATAATTAGTTTTTATACTCTCCCGTAAAACAATCAATATTTACATACGACCTTTTTCACTAACAGTACAGCGTAAATAAGTGAATGCTCAGTATGTACTGAGATTTTTTTATTTAATCACGAATCATCAAAATCGCAATTTGAAAACGTGGAACTTTTCCTCATTTTAATATTCTCTGATGAAGAAAATTTGTGGATAACAAACCAGCTTATGTTGAGAGATAATTGTATTTTCGAAAATGGCTTCTTCCGCAGATTTTATTACCATATGAAAAATTATAAATCTTGAAATATAGATATTGTTTATCCAATGAAAACGGTATACTGATCTTACACGCCAACCTTATACTCAAGTCCTCATTAGACAATATCTTACTATTCCTTCCATACTTTTTCCATTCGAAAATTATTTATTTTAGTATTTTCTTTCTTTTTGATTGATATGTTATGAATTATGAAAACTTGAGAGATAATTGTATTTTCGAAAATGGCTTCTTCCGCAGATTTTATTACCATATGAAAAATTATAAATCTTGAAATATAGATATTGTTTATCCAATGAAAACGGTATACTGATCTTACACGCCAACCTTATACTCAAGTCCTCATTAGACAATATCTTACTATTCCTTCCATACTTTTTCCATTCGAAAATTATTTATTTTAGTATTTTCTTTCTTTTTGATTGATATGTTATGAATTATTAAAACTTTTTCCTTCTTTTAATTCTATTAGTCTTTTTGCCATTCATATTTCAAGTTGGGAAAATGTAGTATTAAAGAAAACAATAAACAATACTTAAGATAATTATTAATTAATATTTTTAAATATGTCTATATATTTTAAAGAAATTTATTCAAGATTGTATATCTCTTCTTTTTTTTCTTTTTTTCTCCTTTTTTTTTTAATCAAGACCTTCTATCCAGTAGTGTTTGGAAACTGGTTTATCCTTGACTGCTTTTAGGTCGGTTGGATAATATCGTTTTTTTTTTGTCCTTGTTGTCCCTTATAGATAAAGATGTACTTGATACTTTTTTGACGATTTGGAAAATTTAAATGTTTTTTTGGCAGGTGATTGAGGTATGGAAAGTACTTCCGTAGCCTCAAGTCTTTTTTTAAGCATTTATAGTAAGTACAATTGTGACCTATTTCACGAAAAACTTCAGGTTGGTAGTGCTATGTGGTGTTGTAAGTTTGCTGTCGATTCAGCGAGTCCTTCCTTTGATGGGATGTGAGAACTAAAGCGGACGAAACCAAAATTTTGTAAAAGTTGAGTTTGAAGTTTTAAAGCATATTATTATTATTGAAAGCTCTCGTGTATATTCAGAAAATCAGAAAATCTTGAGGTCTTAGATCATAATAATGAATATAGTGTGTGAAGAAGACGTCTTAAAAAAAAATAATGACGAAAATTCGGATTAAAATGGATGAAAACTGAAAAAATTAAATACCTAAGTTAAAAGCCATTTCGCAGATGGAAAACCTCTTGAAGACTTTGCAGGAAAAAAAAAATCGTTCATCTGCTAGTTCAGAAGTTGGCAATGTCAGTTTTTAAAACACATCCTTGATTATCCTTCATTCAAAACTATAGGAGAAAATTGTAACTGATGCTTCAATGGAATGAAAATTACAATGGAAAAACTGAGTTTAAGATAGAGGTATTGCTTATGATCCAATATGGTTAGAAGCCACAAAAAATATAAATTAAATAAGATACTATAATTTTTTTTCAAATCTTTCCCTTATTGAACTTCACAGGCAGAAATTTCAGCTTCAGCATTCACTTTCAAAATTGTGAAATTATCGGAAGGGATTTTGTCAAAATCAAGTTCTCAACGCTTCATTGTTGATGCATTAGTTTCTATAATTTCATACCTAATCTTTGGTTGAAAAATGGGTTTTAAGGAACATTGTCGTTTATAGATAATTTTAAAGCAGCTATGTTACAAAATGCCATGAGGATATTTGTAAAATATGTTTTATTTTCAATCAGTTTTAGTGAGCATTACATCCGCTTATTGTCGCAGGCTGAACGACAATATAATGAAAAATAAAAGTTATAAAAATAAAAGTTATAAAAAAAAAGTTATAAAAAAAAAGTAAAAAAAAAAAAAGGTTTTAGTGAAATTCATGCATCTAAAATTCAGTTTTTTAATTGATCTAATTTGATTTGTTCGTTGTAAAATTTCCTTGTCCTTGTAAATTGTTAAAAAGTATTAGTCGAGTCTATAATTCCGTGTTTATTATCAGTATTTAGATGTTAAGCTAGTTATGCTTCATGAAAAACTACAATTTGTAACTTTCGATTCCTTTTTTAACAACTTACTGTATGAAAATCGATTATAAATTACTTTTTTTTTAACAGACTTTAAATGTGATTTGTTTGTGAAATTTTGTTTATTTGTAAATGGCCAATAAACTTTTAGTATATGACTTTTATATGATAACCGGATAATAATAAAAAAGTTTTATTGTTGTATTTTTCTGTTTGCAACCCACTCCTTGGGTTTGGTTCGTTCCTCCTGACTCACCCCCTCTCTTTCTCTTCCTCTCACTCTCTCTCTCTCTTTCTCCCTATATATATATTTTTTCCTTCACTGCTGTTGTAATTAGAAAAGAATTGCTATACAGCTATCATTAAATTATTAATTAGATACACATTAATAATGAATATTTATAAGCTTAATAAATATTTAATTTTTAAATTAAGTGATGTAATACTGGATGATACTAAATTGTGGACTGTCTCTCTTAAACCTAATCAAGGCTTTTTTTGTCATGCTCCGCATTTCAATAAATCTGATTTTTTTAATATGTTTAAGTTAAGCGCGATACTTTAAAGCTAATTTTATAAAATTAAATAACTAATTATAAGAAAATAAGCGATAAACAGATTGCAATAAAAATATATTTAAAAATACATTTTTTCGTCAACAATATTTTTCTAAGCCGGGAAGGTGTCATTATAATCTAACACAACAGACAAACATGAAATGAATTTATTATTATACCTGCAGAATTAATGAATAATACAAACGTAGAATTTAGGTGTCTCCATGAATTTTCATGACGGCCGAAATAGCATTTTTCTATTTAAAAATTATTTTTTTAATGATAGATTTCCGTAATAAAATCAATTTGAGCCTAAACTATTACTATGAAAATATTTTAGTATTTTTCTGACGGTTAACCAACACGTTCAACCCTAATCATTCTATTTGAATATTAAATTAAAATATGATTTTGTTTTGATTTATTCACCATGGTTAATTTTTTTAGATATAAATTATTTCGTGACCAAGTACATTTGAATAATTTAAAATATCTTGAATTTATGCGAAAATAAAACATTTTTCGTGCGAAATGTAGCAGGAGAGACTTAATTTTACCAACTTTTCTATTAACCCATCTCTTCCCTAATAAAATTCAACTCTTTAATTCTCTCCCTAATAAAAACTCTTTAATTCTAATAAAATTAAAGAGTTTTTAACATTATTTTACGTAATATTGTTTCGAAATAAATATTATCATAACATATTAACTCATTTTATTGACTGAATGAAAAATAAAACCATCGAAAAGAGAAAACAAATGTTTTTAATTTAAATTAAAAATAAAATTTCCATCAAAAACCAACCTCCCTTCCTAAATAAACCTCTTTCTAACATAAAAAAAATCTGGTGCGCGCAACACACAACTTTCACTTACCGCTCTACTTTGAATAGAAATTATTTTCTGGCAATGTTGGGCTATTATAACATTTTTGAAGTGCATTTTAAACGGAGCTAAAGCTTAAAGCTTACAGATAACACATCATTATGATCATTAAAATTACAAAAAGTCTATTTATTATATCAACGGTAGACAATAAAATCTAGTCATTCCATCTGCTTTTATAAAGCACACAACTTCAGTCTGTGAGCCTCACAGTTGACAGAATGAACATCTCGAATTTCAACATTTTAGAGTAATGTCATTTTAGTGATATTTCTAGTTTGAAAAGTATATATACAGACAGTGATTAAGTTGATCCGGTTATCATATAAAAGTCATATACTAAAAGTTTATTGGTCATTTACAAATAAACAAAATTTCACAAACAAATAACATTCAAAGTCTGTTAATTCGCATACCTTAAAAAAAAGAAATAATTTATAATCGATTTTCATACAGTAAGTTGTTAAAAAAGGAATCGAAAGTTACAAATTGTAGTTTTTCATGAAGCATAACTAGCTTAACATCTAAATACTGATAATAAACACGGAATTAGAGACTCGACTAATACTTTTTAACAATTTAGAAGGACAAGGAAATTTTACAACGAACAAATTAAAAATTAAAAAATTAAGTACCTGTCTTCGGTTAGGGGATTAGAGTTTCTTGATGATTTTATTTGATTCCTGTGAGTTATTCTACTCCCTACTTGGGCGACGGTAATATTTGTTTAGTTCTATGCTTCCATTTTTTAATGTTCCTTTTAGAAGCCCTAAAGAGAAAGTTGAAAATAAAGTGAAAGACGATAAAGAAGAGGTACAATAAAAATGAAAGAGAAAGAAGTGGATTTATTTTAGCTAGCTATCAGGTGATGTCCCCCTCCCCCTCGAGTTCTCCAGTGCACGGCCTACTTCAGCTAACGGTGTCAGCGAGGAGCACCTTCTCATTCGTTTTTTTGTCCTTTCTTTTATATCATTACTGAAAGGTTTATTTTATATGTATTTGTGTTATCGATTGGTTCTTAATAATTAATTATGGTATACAGTGCAAGTGTTTATGGCGAAGATAAGAATGGCTTTCAAGATAGAGGTAATGCACCGTAAATCGGGTTTATCTGTGTGTACTTGTGCAAGTAGGATATTTTAATTTTTTTTTTAAATTAAGTTCTCATGTATTAATTTATAGAACTATCATAAAAACAGCAATGATAATATACCTGTGGTTTTAATAGGCAAATAGTGTTTTATCTTTTACGTTAAAATAATTTATAATAATAATAATCTACAGTATCGTTGGGTCAGTTTTTTTAGTTTGGGAGCTTATATTTTTTTTAATGACGAAGTACTTAACGATTTCGGAAAATTGAAATAAAGAAATATAATAAATAATTTTTTTTTAATTACACTTTTATTTTGTTCACTATTATCGTTAGTATAAAATTAAAAAAAAATATATATAATTTTTTAAGTCGAAAAAAAAAAATTAAGAAACGTTTACACTTTCGAACGTGGCGTCCGCATTCTGTGTACATCCAGTCGGAAATGACTGTAGGCACAGTAGCGTTTTCTCTTAGTAAAAATATTTTAATATGATTTTCGCTCAACTAAAGAATTGTTATTTCAGGAATTTCTTTTGTTACGAAAACTTATTATGTAACGATAATTGCTCAAATTCAACATCGGTTTGCATAACGTTTATTCTTAACGTTGCCTTTATTGCCAGACTAAATTTCTTTTTTTCTTTTTTATTAAATTAACTAATCGTATATAGTTAAAAAAAATTAATAAATAGGATTCTTCATGTTATCCCTCAGTCGGAAGGTATAAGTATAATAATGTTGGAAAGCGGAGAATTTTAGAAAAATAATATCAAATAAATAAATTTTAGAAGGTAACGGAGAGTGACGAAAAAAATATAAACAATAATTTCAGAAAACTTAACATTATTTAACGAAAATCACTTGTTTACAAGGAAATTAAATGAAATTTTCTTATTAAATGTAGACTTTAAATGTTTTTCTCAATTTGAAAAAAAGGTATTTAAAATCCACCGAATCGAGCCAATACCACTGTTAAAAATACTATTTCATTGTACTTGTGTGAAGTGAAATATAAAAATATTTCATGGATATGTTTACAACCTTAAATACATTTACTATAGTTTAATAATTCTAGATCTGATATTATATCAGACGTTAATAATTAGGTATTAACGTCCGTTTACTCCAAAAATTATCAAGTAGCCTTTTAGAAAATTAAATTAGTGAATAATTTGATGAATTTTCCCTTTGTGAAATCGCAACATTATCCACTTACAATTAGTGTGACAACTTTTGACCTATTCATGGCAAGGCAATGAAAATCTCTTAATTTCATTTTAGTAAACTTTACAATGGAAATACTAGTTTAATAACTGAAAGTCCTACAATCCATAATCATTTATAGGTTAAATATTCAGATATACTTTCAAATCTCTCTAGGCATAAATGAGCCTTTTGACAGAATTACTAACTCCAATTTCATCATTCTTTATTATTAATTTTAATGATGTTTCTTGTGGCAAAACTTATAACTTTATTCACAGTTATATATTTCAACAATGCAATTAACTATTTTGGAATCAACTTAATCACTGTCTGTATAGATACTTTTCCAATGAGAAATATCATTAAAATGACATTACCCAAAAATGTTGAAATTGGAGTTAGTCATTCTGTCAACTGAAAGGCTCAGAGACTGGAGTTGTGTGGTTCATAATAGCAGATGGAGTAACTAGATAGTTATTGTACATTTTAATGGTCGTAATGATTTGTTATCTGCAAGCTTTAAGCTTTAGCTCCGTTTAAAATGCACTTCAAATATTTTATAGTAGCCCAATATTGCCACAAAATAATTTCTATTCAAAGTAGAGCGGTGAGTAAAAGTTGTGTGTTGCGCGCACCAGATTTTTTTTATGTTAGAAAGAGGTTTATTTAGGAAGGGAGGTTTTTGATGGAAATTTTATTTTTAATTTAAATTAAAAACATTTGTTTTCTCTTTTCGATGGTTTTGTCTTTCATTCAGTCAATAAAATGAGTTAATATGTTATGATAATATTTATTTCGAAATAATAATTACTTAAAATAATGTTAACACTATTGAATTTTATTGAGGGGATGGGGGAGGTGGTTTAATAGAAAAGTTGGTAAAATTAAATCTCTCCTACTACATCTCGCCGAAAAAATTTTATTTTCGCATACATTTAGGATATTTTAAATTAATCAGATTTGTGTATGAAATAACTTATATTTAATAAATTTACCGATGGTGAATAAATCAATACAAAATCATATTTAAATTTACTATTAAAATAGAATGATTAGGGTTGAACATGTTGCTTAATCGTCAGAAAAATACTAAAATATTTTCATAATAATAAATTTAGGTTCAAGAATAAGTTGATTTTATTACGTAAATCTATCATTATAAAAATATAAAAGTAATTTTTAATTAGTAAAATGCTATTTCGGCCGTTATAATAATTCATGGAAACACCTAAATTCTACGTTTGTATTATTCATTAACTCTGCAGGTACAATAATAAATTCATTTCATGTTTCTCTGTTGTGTTAGATTATAATGACAGCTTCCCGGCTTAAAAAAAATATTGTTGACGAAAAAATTTATTTAAAAAAATATTTTTATTGCAATCTGTTTATCGCTTATTTTCTTATAATTAGTTATTTAATTTTATAAAATTAGCTTTATAGTATCGCTCTTAACTTAAAGATATTCAAAAAATCAGATTTATTGAAAAGAAGTGCATGATAAAATAAGCTTTGATTAGGCTTAAGGGAGACGGTCCACAATTTAATATCATCCGGTATTCTATCACTTAATTTAAAAATTAATTATTTATAAAGCTTATAAATATTCATAATTAATAGGTATCTAATTAATAATTTAATGATAGCTATATAGAAATTCTTTTCTAATTTTGTTTGAGGTTATGTTAGCTTTTAGTGAACGGTGATTTAAACGTACGCGATTTAACAACTCACTCGGTATGCACTGCAGATATCCTTCGTTGATAAGTTGATTATATTTCGAAAAGACTATCATGCAATTAATCCTCCAAAATTAGCGGGATCTCCAAATTATTCTCAGAGAGCTTGAGACCTTGAATCAAGTCTTGTTCAGCTGAATCATCCCGTTCGAGGTCACGACGAATTCTGAAATATATCTGTTCATCGTGAAATATCTGTCAATCTGTTTCTTTGGATTTCTACTTGGTGTTTTAGTAGTACAGTTGAGTTCAAGTGATGCGTACATCACGTTTTTAAAAAGAGACGGAATTAAAAATATCTATATTTATTTATTTCTAAAATACGAATTAAATTTACTGAGCCATAAGTACGAAACAACTTAAGAGGTAGTTTTTGACCCTTCACCTTTCTACTAAGAAAAATAATAAGAATCAAAAAAGAAGTTTATGGCAACAAATTCTTGTAACAAAACAGAAACGCAGGATTCGGCTTTGTACGTTTGATCGTGTGACCATTACAGATTTTTTTTTTTTGGTAGTCTAAAAATATTATTCTGGTTTTCATTTCATTTCATTCATTGCATTGAAATATCATACTTGTCTTCGTTTTCATACTTATGTGCATTAGGTAGTATCTTAAAAAATATTACTTTGATTTCTAAGTTTCAATTGGATAAAAATCTTTTATTATCACATATTCAAAAAAATAAAAGGAAATTTCAAAATATTTAGGTATCCCAGAATGAGTTTTAAGTTTAAAATTCTTCTGCCAAAACTTCCAAAATCAAAAGTTTTCTCATATTAACAAAAAAATAAAATTTAATTTTGAAACTTCGAATTAAAACCTAATACACACTTCTGTTATTTTATAGATTTACATCTATTCAGATTCTAAAGTTTATTTCTTTTTTAAAATTCTTATTGTGTATTGTATATGATTAATATATCGTAGTTTATTTTGCAGTACTTTTTTTTTGTCCTTCCCTTCCTCGCCTCTTAGGATATACGGGATTTTCCCGGGCCAGGGTGTGAAGGCGGGGGATTAATTAAATGGTTTATTTATCAGAAAGAAAAATCGCTTTAATATTGATCACGTGCATTTTATTGAAAATTCCAGTAGATTCGGACTTTCGGTGATTCCGTTCCTACTTGATCCAAATTAGTAGGACTTAACTGTAAATATGTAGTTTTTAAAACTGTCTTACATTTTTAGGAAGATTTGTATCCATTACTTTTAATATCAGTTATTTTAAATCAGGCATGTGTGGGGGTTGATTTTGTATTATCTATTTTATCTATCTATCACTAAACAACAAATAAGTTTTGCAATAACACGAAGTATACTCATATTTTTTTTTGTGTTATCGGATCTTCGGGTTCGCTTAGCCTTATTATTATTATTATTATTATTATTATTAGTATCATTATTATTATGTCATCTAATCTATTTTCCAGTCTTGGAGTATGTTGTTTTGAGCCCTCTTGTTGGTTATCACTTTGCTAATAGCTACTTTATTGTTTGTTTTCCTGGCCCATTACTGACGTCAATGGTTTCTCCACATTTTTTCCATACTCCAGTTGTCCCTAGTATTTATACTGATTGCGGAACACTGCTGTTAAATATATATAACATCCCGATAAATTTCCATTAATTATTAAAATACTGAATGACTTTCATAACTAATTAGTCATGTTGAAGATACCTTTGGAATTCCCAATGTTTTTCTTACTGGATGGAAAATTACATAATGTTCAATATGCCAAAGAGAAACCCTCCAGTAACTGATTTGTTCCGACATTCCTGCCACCTTTAAAACATTTACGCTTGTTGCTAATTGTATTTACTGATCAATTTGTTTTTTAATATATTATTTTATAACTTTGACTTTAACGGTAGAAGGTATTGTGTTAAATTGTTCGAGTATTATTTTTTTTTAGTATTTATTTTCGTTGTATTTCCAAAAATATTTCTTAATTATGCAAAATTTATGAAGTACTTAGTACTTATTTTTTTTTATTTATAAATCTGATAATTTTCTATTAAAATCGAAAGTATATTGTTGTAGAGTTTGCGTTTACGTTTTCTTAGAAGGTGTAACTTCCCTCTAGTGCCTCAGGGGAACTCATGTTATTTAAATATATGTTTTAAAAATACACCTTTTATGTTAGAATATGATGAAAAAATAAAAAAAATTACATGAACGATATTACTTCTAAACATCTGGATGCTAATAGAATATTTACTTTGTTGAGGAAATGTGTACTTGATCTAAAAAGTTATTGGGATTTCTCTTAATTTGTTTCTTTTAAATAGTTTTAATTTCAGAAATGCCATATTCCTAAAAATTCGTTTCCTTAAATTAAAAAAAACCTATGCTTCATAAGAAACTGTCCAGTGTCGTTTTCGATCTTATCATTAGAATATGTATGTTTCGTAGTTAAATTTTTTTTTTTGTAATAAAAATCTTACCGAACATAATTCGACGGTTAATGTTAAATTCATTGCTTGATATATTTTTTAGTTGTTGTTTCAAAATCAGTTATTTTTCTTTAAATACGAAACTAAATCCGACAAAGATTACCTAGTGGAGTTTATTTAAATAAAATTATAAAAATATTATCATCGTATCGCTGTTGCTTGAATATTGAAATGTCCCTTATTATTGAAATTATAAATAAATTTATTTAAATGTATATGGAAAACACAGTGAAAATTAATCTTGGATTCCATTAGTCCTAGAATAATTTACATATAACCAAGTTACGATTGTTTTGTATTTGACATATATTTGCATATATACGAGGCCGGTGTAGTTTTAAAGCCATTGCATATACATTAAAGAATTGATTTTTATGGTGCGATTACGTTAAAGAGCTTTAGTTTAATTAAAGGCTGGACAATAAATAAATAATTTAATTGGGGGTATTGCAAAATGCATCTTATCAAGTAATAGACAAATCTCTTAGATCTTTCATTGCCTCATTGGAGTCTGCAATTGTTTTTAGTACGTTCTAGCTTGCGAAACCTAGTGCCGTTAAAATTTACGCAATGGTGCACTTAGCTCATGCTGTTTTTGTTGTTTTCAAAAAAGATAACAAGTCGATAAATGTTGGCTAATCGATAAGTGATTTTTTTTCCCCTTTACTATATTTAGAATTTCGAAGTCTCTTCGCTTTTCAGTACTGATAATACTGACCATTAAATTTAAAAAAGTCTATTTCCCCTTTAAAAAAAAATATATTAAAATAATATTGAATAAATTAAACTAGCTGTTACCCGCGTTAAATTTTCATTATGCATGCCTACTCCATACACCTGATTGCAATTTCCATACACCATATAAATAACAACTGGAATTTATGCAGAAAAACAAAAAAAGATAAAACTCAAAAAAAAAAAAAAAACTTCACGAAACTGTTTTTATTGTAAATAGCATAGTACCCTTCAGCATTCAACTAGGAACTATTATAGTCCGCGGATACAGATCCCTTTTTACTTTCACTTCCTATGTATGCAATATATAGTAAGAGAAAGTATTGCGATCGTGAAAATTCAAATCTGAATTTTAACGGATGTTTTGAGGTCCAGTGAGTCCAAATAACCAAGTCCCTCAAAATGGTATTTTTTTTTTTTTTTGGTTTTGGGAAAAATCGTTCATGAATAGTACAAACAAACTGTCACATAACAGTGTGAGATTCCTACTCACTAAACACCCCACGGAACTGCTGTCAATCATTACTTCGCGGAAAATAGTCTGTGTCTGTGTGTATGTGTATTTATGTTAACAGTCAAGCACAAAGACCTCGTACGAAACTGACTAGGATGTTACCGCAACTTTTCGTCAAAAATGCCTTACCGGAATTGCATATTTATTTAATCAATTTTACACACTTTTACATAAAACGGCTTTAACGATTTTGATATAAATTCATTATATCAGTGTAAAAATTTCTTCTCCTTAAGTACTTTTAATTTTTTTGATTTGAAGTAATTAACTATTTCACGTTGTGACCTGTTATAAAAACGGTGTAATATAAAGCATGAAATAAATTGATTATTAACTAAAGGATAAATAAGGGATCGTACTTGAGAACCGAAGAACCTCAGCGCGCATCCCAGCTTAGCCGAAACATAAGATTTAACATGGGCTTAATATAATACGAACTGTTATAATATTGTATACTTGTAAATGGATGGTTTTCACAAATGCTGGCGTTGTTATTATTTAATATTTAATTGCGTTGGTTACATCAATATAAAAATTAAAATTTGTATATATACCAAAATAAAAATACCTACAATGAAATATAAATAAATTTATTAATATTTAAGGCATTCTTGTCGGACTAAAAATATTTCGAGGCACTAAGTTGTTTACTATAATCAAATAAATAATTTAAATATATAGTCGTAAAAGGTTAGTGACAAAAAAACAAAAAAAACACGTAAATTTAATACGTTAAAAAGCTGTAAAAAACGTATGGTAATTAATTGTTGTAAATAATATTTCGTATCATCTTCACTTCCCTATGTCTGAAAATACCTATTTCTGCTGAAGGAAGGTGGTAAGTGAAAGTTGTGTGATGCGCGCACCACACTAGATTTTTATCAAATTATTAACACCAGTCTAAAACCTTGGGAATTACTTCATCTTATCGTAACCTACGTTTTTATTTTCTAAAATGGGCCATTTTTTCTGTAAATTAATTAATTTAATCATGTTCTAAAAATTCACTATTACAAATTTGCTTCCTGCTAATTTGATCACTAACTTTAGAAAAACGGTGACCTACAAAATTATTGGGCCTTTTGGCCTATATAACCTCATTATTTTGACATGCTGGAGAGGGGTGAAGAAGTCTAGGATGGAAGTCAACGGTGAAGTACATTTTTCTCAAAAACGGCTCTAACGATTTTGATTAAACTCGGTTTATCATTGTATAACTAAGTGGTCTTTAATATCATTTAGGTCTTGATTGATCTCACTTTACCGGGCTTAAAGGCCCATTGTTCATATACGTCTTCCTCTTAAGTACTTTTAATATGGTTTATTTAAAAAAAATAATTCTCTTTTATCGACAGTTACTATAAAAAATAGCTAAATATGAAGTTTAAAAAATATAATAATTGGGAACTATAGAAAAAAAGAAAAATGCTTATCCAGGTTGAAAATGAATCATCGGAAATAATAGTCAGAAGGTATACGTATAATATATTGTTGAAAAGCGGAGAATTTTAGATAAAATAATATCAAATAAATAAATTGTAGAAGATAACGGTGAGTGGCGCATAAAATATAAATAATAATTTCTGAAAACTAACATTATTTAACACAAATCACATGTTTCCAAGGAAATTAAATGAAATTTTCTTACTAAACTTTTTTTTTTGTTAACTTTTTTTTAAGTTTGAAAAAAGCATTATTAATCCATCGAATCAAGGTTTAAAATACTATTACATTCTACTTGTATGAAATACTAGTGGATCCAGGATATAATTTTGGGAGGAGGCTTCAGCCCGAAAGTTTTTTTTTTTCATATATATTATGATGATTACATTGGAAAAAACAAGAAAGATACTAACTACCTATCTGAAATGGTGTTTAAGTGATTCTTGAAATCCCATTAAATGTAATTATACGAACAATAATAGTTTAAGAAATTATTTTTGATATTTGATATTAAGAGATCATTTTTTAATATTTTTTCCATAAAACATGGTTAAATTTTACTATTTTAGGAGGGGGAGGGAATTCAGCCCGAAAGCCGAAATGATTGTTAATCGTTAATGATAATTGTGAGAACAAAGGAATTTAACTCAACTAGTTATTTAGTTGAAATCCATGTTTATTTTTATTTAATTACTCATTTTTGGTATTTGTAATTCAATTAATACAATTATAATTATTTGTAATTTAAATTGCTAAGATTTAAATTAAATGTAATTAGAATTGTAAATGCAGTTACTTGTGTGTAAATAGTGAATATAGTAAATAGATACTAATCGAGTAAGCTATAATAATTCCATACGTTATCACTAAGTTACGAATATTTTCGTATTTTTTAGAAACTATGCCTCTGATAACACTATAGTAAGTAGACTTCAGTATCTAATAAATCCGAAAAATTGAAATCAATCGATGCAGGAATACGTTTTTTTTTAGAGTCGATAGAATTTTCAAAAATTTCACTATAATAAAATATATTTACACATTATAAATATATAATCATGGTTCTTAATATCAAAGAAGAAATCCGAAAAAATAAAATAAATTGATACGCAAGCTTATATTCTTAGTGTTTAAATTATTTCAAAAATCACGTTTCTGATAACGCAGTAATAGTATTTAATATCGAAGAACCATGCAAAGTAAGAATAAATCGATAAGCAAGCGCGAAATTGGATCGGTTCTTACTAGGGATGGCTAAGTGACTAATGTCGAATAGAATCATCGTTCAATGTATACTATCGATTGATTGACTTTAGTAATCATGTTTCTGACTTCGGCTAGAAATATATTAATATTCATTTAAAATATAACTATAGCATTTTTAAAGTCATGATCATAATATTTCTTTTTTAATTAATTGTTTATAAGTTGTGATATAAAATTTGTGACTTACAACGCCATTGTTATAACGAACGTGAAGAGAAGAGAACGGACCTGGGAAAGAAAGTCAAAGAAGAGAGACGGTTAAGAATCGAATAACACTCGTCCACTGGATAGGAGCAATCCTGGACTGGTTCTTCGATTGGGCAAGACATACCTGGAAGAACATGATCCAGAGAAGGAACTCGAAGAGGTTCATCCTCGGCGAACTGTCGGCATCCATCGAAGTGATCGAACCCGAACCGAGAGAAGTGGAGTTCGACATACCTCCATCTCCGCCTCCATACTCACCTTTCCACCTGGAACCGCCACCGTCTCAGCGGGAGCTTCAAGAATGGATGTCGCCAAAGTCGCTGAAAGGGATGATGAAGTGAGTATGGTATTAATTATTTTTAAGTAAATATTATATTTAAAATTATTTGTATAGTTGTGGTTTTATTTAGGTAATGGAAGGTTTTATTAGGTAATTTTATTCGAACCATTGGATAAATACATATCATGAATGCCATATCTATGAATTTTCAGTTTTGTTGCGGAATATGTATATTAAAATATTTGGTTTCTATATCTATTTATGTTTATGTTTGACCAACTATTTTCGGCTACTAACATCGATTTTCTATCTTTCTCTTAATAAATTTGTACTCGTTTACGTAATATGTTAATATATGTTAATATTAAAAACTTACCAAAAGAAAGAAAATCGATGTTTGTTTATAATTAGCAGAATTATAAACCCACACAGCATGGGTATCTCTTAAATGCAGATAAAGAATATTAGGTCATTGTTTCGTTAATCCAAAATTACCAGGACAGAAAATAAAATAAACCTAAGCTGACATCATCTTAATGTTTTACCTCACTTGTCTTCCAGTCTGCGATTGGATGTCATGGAGTGTGTGATCTTGGTTTTTTTTTTCTGTCCTGAAGCAATAATATCTGAATTGGTGAAAAATTGACATCAGTATTTACCTTCATTTTCGAGATATAAGGCGACGTGGTTGGAATTTTCCGATTATTAATTAATATATCACATGTTTAATTATTACGAATAAGTAATATTTTATTCAAATAAGTACTTGAATAAGTTCGGAGATGGGCATGTTCCATAAGTTAGTATTGGAGGATTGAAAAAATATCTTATCAAAACACCACCCTCATTGCTTTTTGTCAATATATCTTGTAAAATTACACTTTTAGATGATAAGCTAATTAAACGTCAGTTCTTTTATGTTTCTCTTTCTATTCTATGTTTCTCGGACAGTTCCTTGTATGAATTCACTTTAGTCGGGAAACTTGGCCGAGTTAAAAGGTTTCATTAGATCGCAGCAGGGCGCCACGGATCGGGGACAGACATAAATTTAAATTTATAAACAGAGAATCTGATTTAAATAAGAGTTAGTCAAGAAAATATATGTAGTCAGAAAGTTTTAAGAACAATAGGTAAATGGTAACACATAATTTTTTCATAACCTGACACGGTAGCCTAACATATAGTATTTATTTTTTTTATAGTTTAAAACAAGAAAAAGTGTTAACTTTTGAGTGTATTTCTGTAAAAAAGTATTGGTTTACGTTGGTTTGGAGAAGATCATACAAACTGGATGGATTGAATGGAGTGTAAAGATAAGTGTAGCAGACGTCCCTACCTCTAAATATATTATTTTTTGCAATAGTTCTAAATCTCAATATTTTTATCCTTAACAAAACAAAATTCAATTTATTTGATAGCAATTTATTTGATGTTCGAATCCGGCTGTTGGAAAATAAATTATTTAATTCTGTTTCGTCGTTCGTGTATCGAATCGGGAATCGGGAGATCTTCCTGAGGCACACCCGGCCTCTGTAAAGTGAGTACCCTATTAAATAATTGACTAAGAAACAGTACGCCTCCTAAATAGTTCTGAACCTAAAACTTTTTTTTTTCATTTCTGACAGACATCGTTGGTTGCGGTTTGAAATCTATTTGATCTATTTACTGCTCCCCTAATGATAATTTATAGATTACGCCCCTCCGATTTAATCTATTACTGTAAGAGGTGATAAAATGGTAAGAGTAATAAGATTTTTTTTTAACCACTGGATTATAATGACCATAACTTGGCTTTATGCTGTTTCCTTGGAAGATGATCATTTCGTTTCAGATCAGGTTTGTTTATTTGAAAAAAAAATTTCTTTGCTAACTTTGTAAAGGCATCACGCAGTTTCTGAATTTAGAATTATTCACTTCAGATTTAATTGTTAATCCCGAAGAACTCCTTCAAAGTTAATTGAAATTTCTTTCAAAGTGTTTTAAGTAATGTGTTTTTCCTCACATTTGCCAAAAGCGGTCTATTATCATAAACAATAAGAAATCTGGGTCGGGCACTCATTTTGTATATTGTTTGATATTTGCCTTCGTTATCACTCAAGTTATCGGAAGGTGAGATTAGAGTCAGTTTAATGTGAAGTGTAGTGTTAAAAATGTACTTCATTTGCTTGGTCATTTTATTTTTAGCACTTTCATTCTTCCCGTCTTATCTGTTAATTAAATAATCATGTTTTTCCTTCATTGTTGTTCTTCGCTGATTGCTGCTGTAGCCAAGTTTACGGGCTCGATTTGGGGCCGATGTTGGTATACTTGTTCACCGCTTGATAGTTCACTGTACATTAAAGGTATGTGATAAATTATGAAATCAGTTGTGTTTGTCCGCTTAATGGTCCTCTTTAAATAGTTTTAACAATGACGAATTCTACTAAGTTATCGCTTTCTATTCAACAAAAATGTGACTCACTTAAAAGACATAAAGCTTTAATTTCCTACTTTTCTGCTTGAAATTGGGCGATTGTTGTTATCATGAACTATTTTGTAGATCTTGATGCATACTATCAACTTTTATATCTGATGTTAAACAATTAGTTAGTGCGGTGTTTTTTATGAAGCAATTGATAATTTTATATTACAAGTTACATGAGATATATAATAGGAATTTTGGCAATGAGGTTAGTAACTTTTTGTTTCTAAAGAACAAATATAAAGTATATTACATTCAAATAATAGATATGAAGTAATAAATAAATAATAATATCCAATAAAAATATACTTGCTAAAAGTTCAAAGATGAAAAATAATGTATTAGCATATTTATAATTAAGTAGAAGGGACGTAATTTATTTGTACTTCTTGAAACTAGAGAAATAACTTGAATTTTTTTTTCATGTCGTTTCGGCTGTCAGGCCATCTTCAATTGATTCATGAATGGACTCAATACAATTTATTATCTCTTGAAATACATTTAATAATTTATCAAAAAATCTAGAGTAAATTATCATGTGATTATTATTAGTCATTAACTATAATTGAGTAGCCATCCATGTTGTTATTAAGTACAATATCACTTAAGTTCGCGCTTGTTATATTTTGCCTATTGGTATATTTTATATCATGGTTGAAAATATTATTATATTATTTTTATTTATTATTAATATCATTTATTTTATTTATTACATAATATTATTTATTATCAAACTTTTCTTGCCGCACTATATGCTCTGTCGTTATCTTCCCACTGACCGACTCTTACAGCGCCACACAGTGCTACGAATAATTGGAAATTCGCGGCATTGACCAAGTTCCGAAATTTTGATAATGACTTTATAAATTTGTATAAACATGTTCTTTAGGATTTAAAGTATATTATAGTCTGTTTTTAAGCGATTCGAAAAAGTACCAATAATAAAATTTTAATAAATTTGTTCAAAAGGAGATTACTTTAATTTATATGGCGCAAGAAAAATATATGTTTTTAAAATCTTATACTATTCAACTATATATAGATCAATGCTATTGATCTTATCTTATAAATATTGTGTAATATATAGATTGTTTTCAGAATGTTTTAAAACAAATCCAAAATAAATTTAGATAGCCAGTCATATTAAGTGTTTTATTTTCGGATTTAAAACTCATGTTAATAAATTTTCAGAAATTCAACAGTTTCAAAAAGTTGTTGAATTTTATTGATAAAGGGACTTCAAAAAATTGTGGAATGGTATTACACCCTATATTATTTCCAAATATAATATCGTAGACCCCATTAGAAGTTAATGATATTAGAACATTTTTTTTTTATTACTATTTATATGTTTATGTAAAAAGTATATTTGTTTTTATCGTTTACTTAGCAAACGTTTCATACAATTTTTAATATAAAAATTTATAATTGTTTTTGAAATGCACTTAGATCTTTTTTGCTTTAAACGATATATCTCTAATAAAAACATAATTTTTTACTAAACCAATATATCAATCAATAGAAACGTTATTTTTAACTAAACGAAATATCGATCAATAATTACGTGATTTTTTACTAATCCGATATATCGTTTAATAAAAACATTATTTTTCAATTAACTGAAACATCGTTTAGTTGAATAATGGTTTTAAATAAATAATAGTTCGTGTAATGGAAATATTAAAGAACTTGAACTTAAGGAAATCATTATATCACAGTTTAGACCTAAAAATATATTTCTTTTCTATATACATTTTTCAGTAATATATCAAATATGATGGTAATTGAATAAATATGCTGTATGTAAGAATAAGATAACCTTGTATTTAGTAGATAAGTGGAGTATTTTTATTTTTTCTATTTTTAAAAAATGATTGCGATTGGAGAGGATTTTTATTTCAATATTATCGTTTTTTTGTTTTTCTTTGGACCCTGTTGATTTTAAAATGGGTTAGATAAAGATAAAAATGAGAACATTACTCCTAACATTAAACCTTCTTTACCATTCCATTCATTATGACAATTACATTGAGTATGAACCCCATTAAGATTATTAGAAGGGAATATCTGTGTGGAAATCCAAGTAGAAAGTGAGACAAATGTATAAATTTATGAAATTCTAGTAACATAGGAAAAACATAGTAATTTATTGTTTTAAACGAATATGTTATACTGTCCATAATGTTTACTTTAACTCCCCTTTATATGAAAATACCTATTTCTACTCTAAGTAGAGTGGTAAATTAAAGTTGTGTGCACGTAATAAACCTTTATAAACTTACAATCAAGTTTTGCTTCCTCACAACCGAAGTTAGGGAAGCTTTGTATTTGTATACACAAAAAAGTTTGTGTTCACAATCAAAAATTTTCAAGGATCAAATTTGGTTCGGCGTCTGTCTGTCTGTAGTCAAATCGATGTAACGGGCATAGCACCTACTACTGATTATCCAATTTTCATGAAATTTTCAGGGATTGTGCAGGTTAGCGTCTAAATGGTCCCACATGCACACGCAGCACATCCACTTGCACACGCATATACGTTTTTTCTCAGACATACCAATATTTCAGAAACAGCTCGTTCAATTTGGCACAAAGTTGGAAAAAAAGGTAGGTAGTCACAAAAAAATAACGTAGTATCAATAATAGCGGTGAAATGTGGAAGGCATTGACTATATAGAGTGGGAGTTAGGTTAATAAAATATTTTTATGGGGTTATAAAATTTTAGGTTTTATTAAAAAAATTAATTTATACTATATTGTTCGGTCAATTCCAAACGTTACTCTGGCATGGCACTTATTGCCTTTACTTAGATTTCGTTTAATTTTCAGTGAATTTAAATTAATTGTTACTCTGAGTTCATAAAAAAAAAAAAACACTTATTTGTGATTGTAATTATTTCTATTGAAGTCTAAGTTCAACCAGCTCGTCGATATCTCGATTTCCTCCTTATATGTCAAAATCGTGTGAACTTTAGGCATATTTTTATATTCCAGCAGACTGAAGAAAAGTATTGGTCTCGTTAACTCCGAACAAACAAAAAGTTTATTTTTTCCTATCGATTCTTTGTTTCATATACTTTACGATTGAAAACATACCAATTAAGTATATATCATTACTGTTAGTGCAGATGGTTGTATGTAAAAGTTTTCAATTTCTATTCTATTTTTGTCATTATGTAATCTGCAGTTGATATAAATGGTCTACTACCTATGGAAAAGAGTAGAGAGCAATAAAATATGGAATCATACTGATGAATCATGAAGAAATAATAAGTTTTTATACTGTCCTATAAAATACTCAATGTTTACTTACGATCTTTTGCACTAATAGTTGCGATATGCATATTCAGTATGCACTGAAATTTGTTTTTTAATTACGAATCATCAAATATGCAATCTGCAAATGCTAAACTCTTTCGCATTTTGGTATTCGCTGATAAACAAAACTCATGGATATTAAGCTTCTCGTATATGTTGTGGGATTACTGAATTTCCGAAAATAGTTTTCCAGTGATTTTCTTCTCATACGAAAAATTTTATATCTTGTAATATAGATATTTTTTAGCCAATGAAAACGGTGAGGAAGCCTATACTGACCTTACTTGGCAGACCTTTTTTTTTTTTATATTTAGTTATATGTATTTATTCCACCCTAAAACAGAAACGAATGCAACCAATTTCTCATTTGGATTCTGTACAAATTAAAGCATATCACGGTTGTATTTAATCTAATTTTATAAGAATAGACTGTTCAATGTAATTTTAAAAATATCTGATCGCTCATTCACTTGTCTTTTCATACCGTTTTGAGTGAAAAGTCCATTACAAAAATTGTTCATTGTATCTTCACTGGTTCAAATTTATTTATGTTGTTAAATTTAGCCATGTAGAAAATTTAATTTTTTTCATAAATGCACAGTTTTCGCTTTTTCGATCACTCTTTATTGATACAATATTTTATAAAGATAATGTGCGTCATATCATTTATTAAATGTTTTATTGAAGTACGCTGGATGATTATACAAAATTTTAAGTGGAAATCAGTCGACCCCTCTTATTATACGATAAATTATAGTTTTTTTTTTTTTTTTTTTTTTTTTACTTGCGATCCTATTACCACTATGAATATGTCATGATTTAATCAATAGTTATCGAACTAGGATACATTTTTGCAATTCATATTTGAGATGATGCTTATGAGAATTTTTTATAAGTTGTCATATATAAAATGGAAACCCATAAAAAAATCTCCTTTGCACCATCATTAATTAAGTATATTAAGAGCATTCAAGTGGTCGTCCACAATAAAAGGTAAAATTCAGCTATCACCGTAAGTTTTAAAAATCTACCTTACAAAAACTTTTCAAGAAAAAAAAAAAGCCTGAACAGCAGTGCTCCGTCATTGAGGTCCTATTTTTTTCTTATTTTTTATTGTTAAAAACGGATAAAGTGTTAAATTGATATTGAATAGAGAAAAGAAAGCTTATCAAATTAAAACCCAATGGTTTATTATTTTCAAACAGTTATAATTTAACATGTATTGCGCATCACCTTTTCCTACCACTTATGAAAACTTTTGTTGGCCAAGATTAGGTTGTTTTAAAATTATTTAAATCTACCTAAAAAAATTAAATCGTACCAGAATTTGGACTCTAGGTATATATATGGAGAGATATTTATATATTTGAGAAATCAAAGAACTAAATTTTGAAGATCAGATATCTAAAAGAACAAACATTCAAAAAATTCAAAATGACATATCTCAGCAACGAGTGAGTGGTCCGATTTCTATGATTTTAATTTTGTTTCGTCTAAAAACTGCATACTTGTTGAGTTAATTATAAATATTTTTTTAAAATCATCAGTACTTTTATTTCTGGCTCTTTTTCCGAGGCCGTCCCTGCACTGTGAGGTGAGAACGGCAAATGCAGTGAGAGCAGTGGCTGCTCGAATTAGTAGAAATCCCATTTCAAAACAACAAATCATGTCTCAGGAAATGGAAATCTCTGTCAGATCAATCTCTGGCATAATAAAAAGTGACCTTAGGATGGGTGCATTTCGAAGAATGACAGGAAAAAGGCTAACCACTTCCTTAAATAAAAATTAGAGTGGATAGATAAAAAGTGCTCCTTGACCGTTACACCAATGGTCTTTTTTTTTAGCGATTTTGTTTAGCGATCAGGAAATTTTTACAATTGAAGTAAAAATTAATCGCAAAAATGATCGTGTGCACGCACAGAGCTCTAAAGAAGATCCATTTTTGTGAAAAAGGAGTTAAAACAGCCGCTAAAAACTATGAGGACGATATTTTGGAACCTGTTGTCAAGCCTCTTAATGATACTCTGTTTGCTGGAAGTCATTGGATTTCCAGCAGAATTCCGCTCCAGCTTCAAGGCCCGATCAAGTGAGCAGTGGCTGCAAAAAAACATTCCAGAATTCATCTCTGCCTCGGATCGGCCCTCAGGAAGCCTGATTTCAACCCACTAGATTATCGACTTAGCTCCGAACTAGAAAGGATGGCATGCATGCCACAGAAACAGTTGCTTGAAAAGCCTGAAACAATCTCTGGTCCAAGCAGTTGACGGCTTTCCTTAAGAAGTGTTGCGTGCTGCTATTGATAACTGGTCACTGAGATTAAATACCTGTTATTTCTTTTTTTTTTTTACTCTCTATAGATATACATTTTATATTCTTAAAAAGTTTTTTAAAAAAATAATTTTTCTGTTGAAATCTGTATATATTTCCTTGTAACAATATTTATGACAGGACTAGGTTTATAAATTTTAAAATGCAATACGGAATTTGAGATGGAAAACTATGAATGGCAAGTTGCTCATTGAGCTTGAGTTCCACAACGGATGCAGACTTCAGTCTTGCTATGCTCAGCTGAACTCAGCTTCGCTTTTAGTGGCCGGTCAACCTAACATAGTACTGAACACAAACCCCTTGATAGGTTTTAGTGGCACAGGTTTTCAAACTTTTTTTTTTATCATTAGTTTCACAAATATCAAACATCACGCGACCGCCCAACTGTAGCAAGACCAAGACTGGCTGCAGTATTCGGGCAAGAACGATACTGACCAGCGACACTCCTGCGTCTCGTAGTAAAGTGAGATATACTTGGGCGTTATTGAGTATTTGGTTTCAATATCAAAATCACAATTCTTTCTAACATCAACGTTTTTTTGTTGATCATTATAACAATAAAAGCAATTGTATTGATTATCATATTTAGAGGTATTATAGTACGGTTCTTTAACATTTTAATGTTGCATTAAATGTAAACAGCAGTTTCTTGTTGATTCGTGTACTTAAGCTTATCTCTCCAAATAATGAGTGAAACTAAACATTTGTCAGGACTGGAGTAATATAAAAATAACAAAAACTTGTAAATTGAATTCTGAATGTGAATTGTCAAGTTAAGGTTATTAATTTGGTTGGTCTTTACTATTCTTATGTCAATATAAGTTCAAAATGTACCTACTCTCCTGCATTGTGCTTAGATCTAAAATAACTTGTTTGATAAAAAGCATTAGGCTAATAGGTAATTGCAAGACTTGCGATACTTTTGTCGCAAGACCAAGACCGATTAAGTCTCGTCTCGGTTTGCATTTTCGCAACATTTAACGATAGTTATTTTACCAAGAGTTTTAATTATGCTTAACAGAAATCAAGTATAATACTTAAATATATAAACTTAAATATATATCTTCGAAATATATATACATCCATCCTTGGTGCCAAAAGCCTTGTGTGAGCCTTGGCCTATTGCAGGAAAAAAATTGATTAAAAAAATATCTTCCCTTGCGTCACATTACTTTCACTTGAAATCTATATCACCCCACACTTCTTCTTATTTTTTAGTAAAGTTAATAAACCTTAAGAATATTAATTTAATTATATATATATATATATATATATATATATATATATATATATATATATATATATATATATATATATATATATATATATATATATACACACACATATATACGCTTACGACAGTTAAAATAAAGTAATATATATATATATATATATATATATATATATATATATATATATGTTGGTATATTGGTAAAAGATCGAACGGGATCGAAATACACACTAGCTCGCTTATTTTAACAATTATTTATAGCTCTTATTATTTATATTCATTCCTATATCCATGTAGTCTACTTCTTCAAAATAATAACTTAAATAAATGTTAACTTCACTAACTCTTATAAAGCAGATTATTGAATACACAAACATGAAATTAGCTTAACATTTTCAAGTTTCGAAAATTTTATGCACTTGATGCAAATGTTGGTTAAATAAATTCTTTATTTCAATTTCAGGCTTTTGGTTGTGAAAATTGATCTCCTCCTCTCCAACCCTCCCTCACCGCTCCTTCAAAATATTAAAATGAATAAAAATTTACTTCACTGAATCGTATAAGACAGGTTGTTGAAGATATGAAGACAAGTGCTTACGATCAAACAGAAAAAACAGCTTAAAATATTCAAGCTCGAAAAATTTCCAAAACTTTGAAAACCTCTGTTTCAAAAATTATTAAACTTATCGAAACCTGTTCTGGTCTTAAATTGTAGAATATTTAATCTAGTTTAAAACTGTATAGAATATATTTTGTCGAAAACGTGCTCCCTTATGGTCAAAATGGGGAAAATCCAAAAAAAGTGCGAAAATATAGCTGTTTTTAGGATTTTAAAAAGTGATGGGAGAGAGAGGGGAGGGAAGGTTGTCGTGGTCGAAAATTTGAATTTTGAATCTCAGTCACATCCCATACAAGAAAAAATAAACAAACCTTCTACTCCCATTCGATACAACTTAGACTCCCTCCTTTTCATGACAAGGTTACTGGGCTAAATAATGAAGATATATGCCTTACTTTGTGATCGATATCTTCAAGATCTTTTTTTTGTAGCGGTAGTGGGGATGGTTGAGTAAAAAAACTCTCAAAACCATCCTACGTGATTTCTCTTACTTTAATTGATAGCAGCGAAAGTAATAATTCTTTTCTGTCAAATGATTAATAATTTTTTTATAATTATCTTTGATTTCGGCATTAATGTTTATAACATATAACCAAGAAAAGCACAGGAAGTTAGGTTGTCCAATCAGGTCTACTATTTCTTGACCAGACTTCATGAAGTTATCTATTTTACTACATCAATTGGTGAAAGTGTGAGATTCTGTGATCTAGTCAGATTTATTATTGGCGGCAACAGAATTGTTACTGGATGTGCTAATACGTGGTTTATATTCAGTTTTCATTACTGAATTAGTTTTACTGTTACTTTTTTAATGTTTATTTTGTTTTGCTTTGAGTGAGGCTTTTTCTTCGGAGTCGCTTTTAGAGAGTTCGTCTTGTTAAGTATTCAGTACAGGTCTCTCTGGTTTCGGAGAAGGGATTCTCTTCCTCCGAGTCTTCATAAGAAATGTTTTTATCAGGTTTCATACCACTTAATAAAATGTTTATCTATATATATATAAAATTAATGTATGTCTGTCTGTCCGTCTGTTTATCCTTGGTGCATTACTAAACCATTCAGCCGATCGCCATGAAACTTTGGGAAGTTGTTCCGTACACTCCTGGGAAGGTTTCTGGCATATTAAGGTACTATTTGGCTGGCGCGGTCGACGACAGCGACTGCTATTTCCCCCTGCCAACCGCTGTTGGCGTACCTATTTCGCTGAAACTGCTCCCTGGGGTTGTTATAACCTGCCTATAACCTTCGAACATTTCGCTGTATCTTTGAAGATAAAAAGATAGACATAATATAAGAATAAAAATGAACTTCCTATAATAATGAACATCTCTAACTACCGCTTTTTTATTTGAGTTGGAAAAAGAAGAGAAAATGTTGTTCATAAAGAGAAGGAATATCAGTATTTCGATGTGATGCTCATCATCAAAGTTCCTCTGATATTACATATTATTAGTTTGAAAAGTAATAGTAATTAATACATAATTGGTTAGTAATAAATATCATATATTTGTAATTAAATCTCAGCAAGCGATGTTTTTGTAGTTTTATCAATAGTAATCAGTAAATCACCACTTTAATTAAAAAATACAAATCGTTTTTTCAATGGGTGGATCTTAGTATTTACCTGACGATAAAATTTATTGGATTCTTTAATTTATTTAATATCGTTTGGATTTAGGTATATTTGTATTTCGCTGTAAAATATTGCTGGTGGAATAAATAAATAAATAATCTTGTTACTTCAACCTCAAAAAAATAATTTACTATTGCATTATTTCAGTTTTAAACAATATTTGTTATAATTTTGCCAGACTTGAAAGAAACATAGGAAATAAAACGTATCGACGGGACTGTTATCATCAAAACAATGCTCTGATATGATAACATAACCTACAACCGCCGAACCGCCAACAGCTCCACTGCTTCAAGAGGAGTCAGATACGAGCAGCTTAGATATGACGTCATACCTAAACTGCCGAGCAGCGCCAGCGAAATAGGTTCCTTTCTATTCCACTAAAGCAGTGGTCAACCGCCAGCAGTCGCGGTCGTGGACCGCGCCAGCGAAATAGTACCTTTACTTCTGTCTTACGATAATTTTATGTTTGTAAAAAAAATAAAAATGTAAATGTTTTTTCTGTTTAAAGCCGCAGAAAAAATGTGTCGCTATAAGCTGTAGCGCCAAAACGGCTTTACCGATTTTAACGAAAATCGGCTAAAGTATTTCCCTTGAAACCCCTTTTCATTTATGTGTATAACATACTTTCCCGAAAACAAGCTGAAAAATGTTAGGATGAATTCAATATTTTATTTGACGATAACTAAAAAAGTACAGAATTTTAAACTGATAATACCCACATTTATTTGAAAGATTCTTGATTTGCCGACAAAATAAAAAAAAAAAACTATCGAAATGGGACGGTTCGTTGCATAGTTGTAGAGTTTTAAACATTTACTGCTTTCAGAAAAGGCCATTTCCTTTTGCTTCCTCACTACCGAAGGTAGGCAAGCAATTTTTTTTTTTTTTGATTAATCGAAAATTTTATAATTACGACAGTAATTGAAATTATCTTTTGAAGAATTTATATGATTCTCCTTATGTAAGTCAATACTATTGTATGTTCTTTATATTAATTTTTTATTTTAGTTTTATAAATTCAACTCAGACTGTTTCTGATGATTATGAATGTTCAATTTGAATCATGAGATAAAAAATCATTAGAATTAGTTTAAATTGAAGCCATTTTACAGACAAATTTGTTTCTCAATTTTTAAAAAATGACAGATGTCCTTTGCTATTAATCTATTCATGTGTGCTTTCTATTTTCTTTCTTTTTCATTTTGCCAGGCTAAGCCACAGCAGCGCGTGGCAGGGTAAAGCTAGTATATACATAAAAACAAAAAGAAGCCCTCATAAGACAATCTGCAAAATATATACTTAAAAACTAATCTATTTACAAGTTTTTATACGAATATTAAATAATATATTTTCTGTAAATAAATAAAATAAAAAAAAAGTTTCATTAAAAAAAAAAGGAGAGAAATTAAAAACATATTCTGCCTTTGGGTACGAACTCGAGACTATTAAAAGCTAGTATTACACAACGCCTTGACCGTGAACTTGGAAGATCAGATCTGCTGTTGGGAATGACCTGCCACGTGAGCTATCTTTTGTAAACAAGTACCAATTTAATATTACTGATTGTTAATAAAAAGTCACTCACCTCACTGGTTGTAAATATTTAACTGTTTATAACCTCGTTGTTTACAAAGACTAAGAGTAGGGAGGGTTTGGGATAATAACCAGTTGACAAAGTACCGAAGATAGAACGATACGAATATTGAACTGCAGTTGCAACCATGACACGTGATGATTAATAATCACTACTAGTTGCGAATAATTCGCAGAAAATTTTGTTTAGTGAAAAAATAGCAAAACAATATGAAAATAAGTAGTTCGCAAGTATTATGTAAGGAAGGAATTAATATTTTTTCCTTGATCGATTACAATATTCAAATTAACGTAATAGACCAAAATATTTGTACAAATTGCTTTGATAGGGCCTATTTTTAAACACTGACTGGAAAGATAATAAAAGTAATAAAGGCAAAATATTTCCCCGATCATGGGATTTTCTAACTTATTAAAAAAAAAAAGATGTAAGAACAACCAACAAATGTCTTTAAGAAATAATAAAATTAATATATCAGCCAATAAAAAAAGTTTAGCAGACTATTCTACTCCTAAATGCAATATCTTTAAACAGGAAGACATTACTAAGTATACCAAAAGTAATGGACTGTATCTTTGTTAATAATTATACGATTTTTAAGATTTTTTTTTCGTTTTGTAGATAGTTTAGTAATCTTTCTAATTATCATGGGTACAATGAAGAAAAAAATGCATACTCTTTGAGTTATTCGCAAATAATGTTTCATTTCCTCCATAACTTTTTTTCCAGAAATTTAGTGGGGATGAGACTATTTTTCGCATGTGAAGGAGAAGAATATCTTCAAAATGAGTGGTCAATCATTTGATTTGATGAATAATTGACGAAGTTATGGCGTACCGACAAAAAAACTCCTTTTCGAAATAATATGTAGGATAGAAGAGCTGTGCTGAGATAGTCGTCGTGGCAAAGACTTCACTTTTCATTATGATGTTTTTGCCTGCCGTTAACTAAAACATCCATAACTCCTCAGGATTTTATCCTAATTCAATGTTTGCATCTTCAACCGTTGGAAATCTGAATTATCGCTCTTCAAGACCGTATAAATAACTTTTTGATTTAACACGTCTATAAAGAGTAAATAAATAAAAACTCCTAACAGTTTTTTATTTTATAACTTGCATTCTAAATTATTTAGGAAGGTACAGTTTGTGTCATTTCGTGTAGTTTATAAGACCCTATTCTCTGCAAAATTTAGTGTGAATATGTGGAACAATATTGAAGTTATAACAATGTTTGTGATTTGCGAAATAAAATCAAAGGGGGGAAGCCTTAGTACAAATTTGTAGAAAAAAAATGTTTTATTTTTCGATCGAAATGAAAATACGTATTCGAGGGTCTTTCGAGCTGTGAAATACAAATCTCAACTCTGTTTCTCCTGATAAAAATATTTCAACACACTTTAGTCCTTCCGTCAATACAAATTGTTTAAATTATTCATATTTCTAATCGATTTTTACGATTATTTTTTGTTTTGTAGATAATTTATTAATCTTTCTAATTATCATAGGTACAATCAAGAAAAAAATGCTTACTTTTTGAGTTATTCGCAAATAAAGTTTCTTTTCCTCCATAATTTTTTTTCAGAAATTTCGGGGGAATGGGACTATTTTTCGCATGTGAAGGAGAAGTATATCTTCAAAATGAGTGGTCAATCATTTGATTTGATGAAGAAATGACGAAATTATGGCGTACCGACAAAAAAACACCTTTTAGAAATAATATATAGGATACTAATTTTTAACGAACATACTTACCTAACCGTAAGTTAAAGAACGTGTTATTTCACATTTTTGTCAAAACGTGGATTTAGTTACAAATAAAATATGAAATATCTAACGACTCCTGAGACTCGAAAAAATATACTACTATACTTTAAACATTCTTTGCTAAATATTAACCTGTTCAATTTGTCTATACCTTAAATTGTGATTGTTTTCACAAGCTAAAAATTTTGTTTTCCATACTGAAATATGAATATAAAATTATTTTTTTCTCTGATTCAAAGTCATTTAAATATAACGTGTTCTTCCGCTTAGCTATTTAATTGTGACCTTGGTTTATATCAAGCACAATGTGGGTACGTTGATATTACGTAAACTTTGATGTTTATTAAACAATTAGTTTTTTCTTGAAAATAACTGTCATCTTATATTCATATGTATGATATACCTGCTGTTATTAGAGTTTTATAGAAATAAAGTATTTAATTACGTTTATTATTTAAATATCTTATTAGTTAATGACCTAATATATACACTATATACTGTTATGTTTGTTTTATTTATAAGTTATTTATAAGTAAGTAATATTAATAGTTTTTTTTTCTTTTTGAAATCGGCGTAAAAATAATTTAGTAAAATTATAACGATGATTCCCCGGAATTATTTTTCTCAATGATCATATGTATGTAACATAGCAACATGAACAGAATGTGCATATTTTTGTAACATTGGAAACAATCTGATTGCTGCAGTGATCAAGGCTTGTTTTTAATTATTAATTAAATTTTTAATTATTGCTAATTCATTTACGAATTATTTACATTACATTTCAATTACATTTTATATACTTCTCGCTATGTAGTTTTTAATTATTTATAATTACTTCATTGTTGCTCTGAAAATAAAACAGCTAATCGAATGATAGTTCAATCATTTACATGATAGATATCACGCAAAAATCACTCGCTGTAAAGGAAAAAAAAAACGATGCAGTTCAACGTGACGGATCCTTAAACTAATAAGAGATAAACCGATCTAATAAAATTTTAAATATTGGCAAATTTCAATCACCTTTGAAATTAGGGTCTGGCAATAACTATTTATTTCCATATCAAAATAGTTTTTATTATTCTCAGTGAAAATTTGATAGTTTTTTCCCCAGAGTAATTACTTTTATTAAAAGAAAAGAAAAAAAAAAAACCCGAAATTAAATATTGGATACGCTACTGACTGTGTTTATCTTTATATTCTATTTTATTTTTTCAAAATACTCAAATGAATTACAACGATATATTGTTTTGCGTCAAGTAGATGGTGAGTAAATAGTGATTAAAACATTTTTTTAAATGGTTATTGTGGTATTTGTATTGCGGTTAAATAACCTGATGATGGGGCAATCGACTTCGAACGTCATAAATTATTGTAAAAATATTATTATTAAAGAGTTATTAAGGAACAATTACAATCACCTATTCCCAAATAACAACTGTTCTTCCAGTAGTGAACTAATTAAACCAACTTTTACAATTTTGAATCCTGAAATAATCAGATTTTTTACTTACGAAATAAGAAAAACGAAAAGTTGACGATTATTAGCCCTGAGATCTATTATTATATTTTTTAGTTCTAAATGCATTTAATTATAAAATAAATTTAATTTATGGATAATATTTAAATGAAATCAATGTTGTTCGTTTCTTTAACTTTTTATTATGTATACAGAAGTTATTAATCAAATAACTATACTAATAACAAAAATTGATTGCTTAAATTCAAAAAAGTTTAACAATTATTCCTCGTCCGAATGCACGTCCAAGATTAGATCACGAATACGAAGTCAAAACAGGTTGGTTTGTTTATCGGTTAATAAGATGCAGTTTGGGGGGATTTCGGTCAAGGTCGAGAAACTGGCTGGTTCATTCTTTACTCCCCTTTTGTAGTAACTCAGATACTTAACTAAGTTCATTTTTTTTAAAAGTATTATATGAAAAGGGGAAAACTATTCTATAAATATATATATGTTCTTACCTTATATGTATATATATATATATATATTTTTATATGAATAGTTTAATTATATGAATAATTTATATATATATATATATATATATATATATATTTATATGAATAGTTTAATTATATGAATAATTTATATATATATATATATATATATATATATATATATATATATATATTATATATATATATATATATATATATATATATATATGTATGTATAAATGTGTATATGTATGTGGCTGTATTATTATTAGTTCCTCATCCTAGAGTTTCGTAAAAGTATTGATGTTTTTGTCCTGAACAATTTTCGGTCAATTACCTCTTCTTATGTTATGGTCTTTTTCGTCTTTCTTGAGGTTTGTGACTCAAGAGATTTTTGTTTTTGGCTTTATATCGATGACTTGATACACCATATTAATATGCGTGTATTAATATATATTTTTTTCTTTCAATATTTAAATCTCTAACTTGTCTACCTATCTTGTAATCCTGTTCATCACGGGCACTAAATGATTGTAGGTTTAGGAGGACAATGGGTCAAAAAACGGGACCGCCCAATGAAATACTGGACGGGTAGCAACCCTGATAAAAAGTTTCGATTCTGTGCAGAAAAAATGTTTTAACCTCCCGCTTGAATAATAACTTCACACTAACTTATTAAGATACACTAACAATTCGGTTGTGAGGAAGCAAACTTTTTTTTTTGTTCACATTCAAGTCATCAGTCAGTATATTTAAAAAAAAGAAAAAAAAAAAAAGATGATTTCCCTATTGAAATCATAGTTCTTTTCTATAACTAGGTTTGATTATTAGCAAACTCTCAACCACATGCACAGTTGCATGTCTTTTTTTCCGACGAAAAATTGTATTGCGCGTGTGTCTTATAACCCGTGTTTGAACTGACTTATTTACGTTATCGTTAAATTAAAAAAAAAAAAAAAAAAAAAAAAGAAAATATGTAATTGTTTTTGCTGTAGAGCTATTCAAATTAAAAATGCTTCTGTTGTTCGTTCAAAATCCATCCCTTTTGTAGTCCAGTCCTTCCTACTCTGTGATAAACAAGGAACCATATGAATAAAAATTCTATGTCTTTTGAACATTTATTTCATTATATTAATCTCATATACAGTCTTAAAATTTGAATTAGCTTCTCTATTATCCTTAAGTTTGGATTGAAAAGATGAATTTGAATCAGTGCTTTACGTTGGATATTTTATGTAGTGGGAACTAAGATCTTTAAAAATAAATGTTAATAAAATCACAATAATTTTCGTGACGAATTTAGGATTACGGAGTTGTATACTGGAGTCAGCAATGTTTGGAAATTATTGTTGTTGTGATTATATTGTATTGTCATCTTTGTTTACATGTAATTTATTTTGTTTTAAAAATAAAAAGGGTATTAATGGTTTTTATTGTTCTTATCAATAATCTCAAGTTGCTTCAGACAATACTAATGTTTCCTGGAACCATATCAATTTTAAGCCCTTTTATCTCTTTTAGTTTATTCTTTGGTTCCGTGTGTGATATCAGTTCTTACCTGTCAATGTTTCGGTTTAGGAAGATCTACAGCCCCGTTAGGTATGTTTAAGTTTGAATGTTTATTTTAATAAATTTATTAATTAAAAAAATCTTACTGAAAATAAGAATCAGTGATTTGTTTACTGACAGGTTAACGAACTATCGGTTCTAATGTCATCGCATGCGTTGTTTACTGCTGTGGTTTCCATATCCGTAGCAACGGCACATTTTGTCAAGGATATATATCTTAAGTTTAGTATCCAGTGTCGAATGTTGATATCAACAAATCTATTTATGCAAATTAAGAGTGTTCTTCCAAATGTTATAATAAAATGGTTCTGGTACGTATGGGGTTTGTGATTCAAGCACAGGGCAGTTCAAATGATGGCTAATGTAATTAAATATATAACACGGCAACTGTGGGCACTCCTCTCACGATGGCGTTATCAGATAATGAATACATATCACTCCGTTTTTCAAATTAGCCGATATTGAGTGGACACAGCCATGCACAGTGAAGATGAAACGTGAATTCGTATCATGTGACTCTAGCTTGGTTCGATTTATCTTGATGCCTATCGGAGACGAGTGCTAATTGTGCACAGTTTGCCAGCAGTTGGGATTGATATCACTTTCTAAAATGTCTGGTTTCTTCAAATTTTCCAGGCCGAGCATGTCCCAAGGGACTGTCATACACCAAAGACAACTTGAAAAGGATTTCACCGTAGCTACACCAGAAGAGTTTGTTAGGAGGTTCAAGGGGACCAAGGTTATCAACAAGGTAAGGTTAACCTTCCTATAACCGCTTTTTTAATACGTGGTTTATTCAAATTCTCGAATATGCTAAAATGTAAGATGTGGTCTGGTTACTTTATAAAGTTTTGACAGTTTTTATCAAGTCAACCGGTTACTGATAATCATCTGTGATAACGCAATATGTTATCAGTTAATTAGCCTTTGGAGTTTTTTCCTTTCTTTTAACTCAAGACAGCTTTTCTTTAACCATCCCAAGAGTCTGCTTAGTTTGACAGGTTTATTAATCTCTTTTACCCTTATAATAATAATTTGGACAGTTTCTGAATCATGTTCACCTTTGAACTATGATAAATTGAATGAATACAGAACACTATGAATCTGTTTTATTTAGCTCAAATGATTAGTTTTAAAATCATTTGTAAGCTTTATATAATGAGTTTTTTTTTGTGGCTGTGTAAGTCCCATACTTATCGATTTTATATTATTAATTTGTAGTCATGTCTTTCTTAACTACCCTAGATAAAAATGAAATAATTTACTTTTCATTCTAAGGTGTGATAAATATGTTTTTCTTTGAAAGATAACTATTTGTAGTCAACAACAATCCTGATTTATATAGTTATTTATTAAAACAAAACATGATTCATTTAGTTAGGATAATGATAAGATGAATATTTCTTACATATATGTTACCATTGTTAAAAGTTATGATAGAAAAATAAAAATATATTTAGTTACTTGGCTATTCAATTCTTATCAAATGTTGTTTTGGTTTTAATATGAAATTGATTACAAAATGTTGTTTACTGTTTTACAAAATATGATTAAATTGAAGATTTCATTCCTGATACAGTGTTTTTAATTATCTCTCAAGGTCAGTTAATATTCTGATGTTGTCAACTTTAACATTCATATTGTTGCTTTGCATTTTTAACTTATTAATATCCTTTGTATAAAAGTATTGACAGTAATGTCTTTTTTGTTTTCTGATTAATAATGAAAATAATTTTTTTTAAATCATTTAAATTACATTTCACATTTTTCTGACTGAAAACAACAAAGCTTGAAAATAAATAAAAGTAGTGCAGAATCTTATTTTCAATATTTGTTTTTATTTTTCAATAAACATTAAGAACAAGTTCTTTGATTCAGCACTGAGCTAATTGATGGCATCGTTTTGTCCAGTTAAGAGACGGACTCGATTCCATCAATAATACCTTCTCTGAGTTTAGGAACTTGCTCCAAACTGGTAGTGTTAAGTCTTCTACATTTACTGACGTCCATTTAAAATATTAAGGAATTCATTATATTTAACATCATGACAAAAATTGGCTGACTTCATGATTTTTACTATTTAAATTATTGGTTAATACTGTTGTCATATATTAGCAATGTCATATTATCCTTAAATGAATAATATGAAGAATATTATAAAAGATAAAGCCTCAACTCTATCTTACCGTTGTTTATTTTGATTAAATTATAAATTTTACTGTATTAATTAAATGATTTAAAATAATTTTCCCTTAAATTATTTTCCCAGCTATCTTTTTAGATTTCTTACATATTTCATTTTTTGTTTTGATCCTCTTATTTTTTATAATCCATATCTCATTATGAGAAAGCTGTTATGTTTATCTCTTTAAGTATTCTTCTTTTTTGTATTTTTTCATTTTTAATTTCTTTGTTAGGTATTAATTGCAAACAATGGAATTGCTGCTGTTAAATGTATGCGGTCTATCAGGAGGTGGTCCTATGAGATGTTTAAGAATGAAAGAGCGATTCGATTCGTGGTCATGGTTACCCCGGAAGACTTGAAAGGTATGAGAATATTATCAATTATTTAATAATTTATTCAACCAAAGAAATCTTATTAGATATGTAGTATTGTTATAATATTTTTTTTTTGTTTTCCCCAGCTAATGCTGAATATATAAAAATGGCTGATCATTATGTTCCTGTTCCTGGAGGCACAAATAATAATAATTATGCTAATGTTGAACTTATTGTCGATATTGCTTTGCGAACTCAGGTCCAAGTAAGTATTTCTTATTTACTTATTTAATTTTTATGGTTTATGTTTTAATTGTTTTATGTATACAATAGCGATATTTTTTTAATATTTTATTTATTTTCTCTATATAATATTTATGAAGATTTAATATATGTCCTATTTTGCAGCATTATTTATGTTTATTTATCAACATGGCTACAGAATATATTGATTTTTTCCTATATCCAATCTTTAATATTAATATACCCACACTGACTGAGAACTGGCACATACGAGGGTGGTCTGAAAAGTTTCCGACTTAATAAAATGCAAGACATTTTGTCTTAAATTTTTTTTTTAGTTTTCAACGTAGTCCCCTTGTAACTCTACACACTTCGCCCAGCGATGCTCCCATCTCTGTAACCTGTCGGAAAAGTACTCTGCGTTTTTCTCTGCCAAATAATTGTTCACGAATGTGATTGCCTCTTCATTTGACGAAAATCTTTGTCCTCCGACCACAATTTTCAGATAAGGGAACAAAAAGAAGTCGTTAGGGGCTAGATCTGGTGAATAAGGTGGATGGTCAAGCAGTTCAAACCATAATTCGTGGATTTTCGCCATGGCAACTGCTGAGGTGTGAGACTGTGCGTTGTCTGGGTGAAACAGGATTTTCTTTTTCTGTAAATGTGGCCGTTTTTCTGCAAGTTCTGCCTTCAGCTTGTCAAGTAATGATGTGTAGTATGCTCCTGTAATAGTTTTACCTTTTTGAAGATAGTCAAATAAAACAACTCCATAACTATTCCAAAAACCAGTCGCCATCACTTTCCCAGCTGACAACAGTTTTTGGAGCCTGTTCCCTCTTTGCAGTCCACTGTTTTGACTGCATTTTTGTTTCAGGCTTATAATGGTTTATCAAAGTTTCATCTACTGTAATTAATTGGCTCCAAACCTGGAATTTATTGCGCCAACATAGCGTTGGAAATGTTCATTCGAACACATTTTTGGTCTAACATGACCAAATGCGGCACCCAACGTGCGGACAGCTTTCTCATATCTAAATGTTGATTTAATATGTAACAAACAAGTTCTTTTGACAGGTTCATAACCTCTGCTATCTCTCTTACTTTAATTTATCATGTTTAAATTCATCTGCCCAAAATTTCACTGTGGTAAATTCAGGTGGTAAGGATGGTGCAGAGTTCCCATACAAAGAATCCAACTCATCTTTGATTTACGTTGGCATCTTGCCTTTTATAAACAAATATTTAATGACAGCTTGATAATCGATTTTTTCCATTTTCACAAAACACTCATATCAAATCATTCAAACGACTGTTAATAAAAACTGCTTGTCCAAAATGGCTGAAACTTTGGTGGGTAACTGTCAATAGATGAACAACAAAATTCACTTGCTTTTATTTACGAGTGCTGCCATCTTCACGTTGCTGTCGGAAACTTTTCAGACCACCCTCTTTTACAGCGTCCAGAGATTTCCAACGAAAGATAGAGCACCACATGCTGCAGATTTCATGCTCGATTTTAATGAAGTTTGATATTAAGGTATGATAAGAGGACTTCACTCAGTCATTTATTTTGAATATATTCTTTATCAAATTTCTGCCGACTGCCATTACATGTGAGAAGTCCTGCAGTGTCCAGATCATATTTCTCTCTTTCTTTTCAATTCTCTCTTCCTCTCCCCCCAGTCCATGCTTTTGATTACAAAGGCTTCTTTTATGTCATTTTCTTGTCCCTCTCGTTCTACATTCATCTACCTATGTTACTCTACCATTCTACTTTCATTCATCCTAATGACATCCATATCACTGCAGTTGATTATCATCAGTGACAGTTTCCTAAGTCTTTACTCTGAGGTTTGTCTTATTATAGTGATCCTAATTATTTCCCATCGTGTTTCAACTCCTTTTCTTCAAAGAAATCTAATCTCTGGACTCTTTAGTAGACTCTTATTTTTTTTTTATCGTGGGCTAGGATTCACAAGAATATCTCAGTATAGGAATAATGTGCTTTTTTATGATGCGTTCACTCTCCTACAGATGAAGCCTCTTGGAACATAAAGGAAGAACTTCCTAGCAGATTAAAATTTGAATATATGTTTCAATTATTTTTTTTTTTTTCAGGCTGTTTGGGCTGGTTGGGGTCATGCCTCTGAAAATCCAAAATTACCTGAACTTTTGCACAAAAATAACATTGCTTTTATTGGACCTCCTGAAAAGGCCATGTGGGCTCTCGGAGATAAGATTGCCTCCAGTATCGTAGCTCAAACTGCTGACATTCCAACTCTCCCTTGGTCTGGTTCAGGTAAAATTGATAAATTTATTCATAATCTTGCAAATTTAATTAATATTTTATGATATATTTTAATTTCATTTTTTTTTTTTTTTTATTGTAAATTAGAGCTTAAAGCCCATTATTCTGGAAAGAAAATAAAAATCAGCACTGATCTGTATAAGAAAGGATGTGTACAGACTGCTGAAGAAGGTCTTCAGTCAGCTTACCGAATAGGTTTTCCAGTTATGATAAAAGCGTCTGAAGGAGGTGGTGGAAAAGGTATTCGTAAAGCAGAGACAGCAGATGATTTTCCTAATCTGTTTCGACAAGTAAGTACATAATTTCATATGATTATTCGCCTCGTTGTTTATTGTACTGAAAAAATGACTAATCGTAATAATTAAACTTTTTTTTTAATTATGAATGCATTAGTCATGTATTAAACATTATTTTGACTTAATATGTTACTAAGGAAAGGGAAACACAATTTAAAAATTAATTTTTAAAATATATTTCTGATTTACAAAAGGATATGGATTTAAATATTTATTTAATATTTGTTAATTTATTATTATGTAGGTACAAGCTGAGGTCCCAGGATCACCTATTTTTATTATGAAGCTTGCCACGTGTGCCCGACATCTTGAAGTACAGTTACTTGCTGATCAATATGGCAATGCAATATCTCTTTTTGGAAGAGATTGTTCCATTCAAAGAAGACATCAAAAAATCATTGAAGAAGCTCCTGCAGCGATTGCACAACCTGAAATTTTTGAAGATATGGAAAAGGTTATTTGATTGATATTATTTATTTAAAAATTAATTAATTTAGCTATTACATGATGATAACAAGGATCAATATGTTTAAAAGGGTCCACACAAGAACGAAATCATCAAATGTTTTGAAAGTGTCACTGTTTATGAACATAACTATAATTCTTGGATTTTATAAGATTTTTTTTGTAGGGGTTAAGGTAATGAGCTCAGAGCTCAGAGATGGCAAAATCGGAATCAATGATTACATGATTATAACTGAAAATAAAACTTAATGACCATGCTAATTTTATACTTCATTAAAATGAAAAAAATTAACACGATTACTTGATTACAATCGTAATTGGTAACCAGATCACTGTAATCCAGTAATCATGATTACTGTAATTGTAACCTTTGATTATGATTATGCCCATCTATAATGATTTACAATTATTCAAGTTTATTTATGAAAAATAAAATGAATTTGTTTATTAATTTATATTGAATAATATAATTTTTCATTAAAATATTCTGTTTCAGGCTGCTGTTAGATTGGCAAAGATGGTTGGTTACGTTAGTGCTGGAACCGTTGAATATCTTTATGATATCGATGGATACTATTACTTTTTAGAATTAAACCCAAGGCTTCAAGTTGAACATCCATGTACTGAAATGGTATCAGATGTTAATTTACCTGCATCGCAATTACAGGTAAAAACTGATTTTGACTAAGTAATAATTTTTTAATAAAAGAAATAGTATTTAAGCTGTTTTTAGAAATGATGATGACGATTCAAGCAAAAATCATTATAATACTATCACAAATTTAATCATATCTAAAATAAAGTTTGATTATTACACTTTGTTTCTATCTGAAAGGAAAGAATGCTGAAAAGAACTTCTGGTCTTTAGTACCTTAGAATTAAATTATATCTTTCATTTCTTTTGTTATATTTTTTTATTAATTATTGATAGGTTGCTTAAAGAACTTTAGTTAAGATGCATAGTTGAGGTACTTTGCAAAAGAGAATCTCTTTAAGGTAGGACCTGTATAAAATTCAATCTAATTTCATGTTCATAGGTCGGGTATAATTTTGGAAGGAGATAAATTTGTGTTTTTCAAAACAGTTCCTTGGAGAATCACGTAAGATAGCAGCAATTAATTGTAGGGAAGATTAGTGTTAATATATTGCATATATTATGGTTTCGGTGTTAAGTACTTCAAAGGAGTATTTGTTTTTGGTAAAACAAAAATATTAAATTAAAATATGAGAAGGAGTTGGTCGAGAGTGCAGTCAAATAAATACTATATATTAAAACACTGACGTTTCGATCCACTTTGTTGTTCTTCATAAGGGCGTGGTATGCAGCACTTGCACTGCTGGAAGCAGTTAGCACTCAGTAGAAATTATTATTAGGAATAGTCTACTGATTATATTAGGAAGAGTCTACCAACTGCTAAAATGATCGTACCCCCAACCAACTCCTCATATTATAATCATGGTCAACCGTCTCTACTCCATTAAACTAAAATAAATTTTCTTGCTTATAAAAAAAATAATTTATTTTGTTCAAATAAAATGTAATGTGTTAATGGTTATGATTTTTTTCCTGGTTTATTGGTGCTTTTCTTAACTTGATTTACACATTTTTTTGAGGGTTGTTTGAAAAATTTGTACATTTATTCTTATTTTGTTTTTTCCTTATCTCCAATCCTGTGTTTTGTATTGTTAACTCTTATCAATCTACTCATAAAAATATTTTTCCAACTTTTGATAAAAGTCTGGATTAAAAGAGAAATGGTGTTTTAGGTTGCTATGGGTATTTCATTGCATAATATTAAGGATATTCGAGTTTTGTATGGAGAATCACCATGGGGAGACACAATGATTGACTTCGATCAACCTAGACATAAGCCTCAAGCATGGGGACATGTTATAGCTGCAAGAATTACTAGTGAAAACCCTGATGAAGGTCAGAATTATTTTCCTGTTTTAGCATAAATAGTTTAAAGGATCAAAGCTTTACTTTTTTAAAATTTTTTGATCTCAAATAATATATATGTATGTGTATGTTTACTTTAGGTTTCAAACCGAGTTCTGGTACTGTACAAGAATTGAACTTCCGGTCGTCAAAGAATGTATGGGGTTATTTCAGTGTTGCTGCATCTGGTGGCTTACATGAATTTGCTGATTCGCAATTCGGTCATTGCTTTTCTTGGGGTGAAAACAGAGAGCAAGCTCGAGAGTATGTATTTTTTTTTTAATTTTCATTATTTTTGTCTGTTTAATCCTCTGTTATTTATTTAGGGTTGTTATTGGTTATTGACTTTATGGAAAAACTTTATGTTAAAGTAGAAATTACTTATCTTCTATAATTCGTTTGAAACTGTTGTTGACAATACCAAGATGAATTTTAATTTTTTCTTTTTATTAGTTTCATTAAATAGGAGTTTTATTTTTTAAATTCTCTATTTAATCTTCCAAATATATTTTTTTATAGAAATACATAAACATTAAAAAAATAATATTGTTTTAAAGGAATAAAATGAATTTGTATTCTTATAATAAATTTGTTATTTAAGTAATTAGGGTTTAAGTAGATATAATATTTTTACATTTCATGTTTGTTTCAGAAATCTAGTCATAGCTCTTAAAGAGCTGTCAATTCGAGGAGATTTTAGGACAACAGTTGAATATCTTATTACACTTTTGGAAACAGACAGTTTTCAAGTGAGTTAATTATATAACTGGTCTCATATCAAAAACGAACATCTGTCATTTTTAAAAATTTGAGAGAAAGCAAATTTTTGTAACTTAACTTCAATTTAGACCAATTCTAATGATTGATTTTTTGTGATTCATCTTGAACGTTCTTTAAATAAAGTCATCAGAAACAGTTTAAGTTGAACCTATAAAACAAAAATTGACTTTTCTCCACTTTCTGAAAATAATAGATGTCTGTCTATCATATGAAGCCACTTGTGAACTTTAATTTACTTTTTAATTTTAAATTAATTTATTTTTTAAAAAATTGATTTTAAAAATTAAGTTTTAATATTTATTTTTACTGTCCTCTGATAAATTATAAAATTTTAGGAGAATACAATTGATACTCAGTGGTTGGATCTTCTTATATCTGAAAGAGTTCAGTCCGAGAAACCGGATGTATTGCTTGGGGTAATTTGTGGAGCACTTCATATTGCTGACAGAAAAGTGCTAGAGGCATTTCATAGCTTCCAGCATTCTTTGGAGAGGTACGATTCCAGTATTAATATAATGCTTACTTTTACTTTTTAATAGGTTAAAAGTTTATTAGACATGATAAGTCCTGGTATAGTTTGACTAATTGAAGGCAGCATGAGAATACACATACTACATTAACTTCTTGATGCCTTGAAACGGATAACTTGAGTGGAAATTTTTGATTCTGAAAACAAAATTTTTTTTAATATGCACGAATATAAAGCATCTCTATCTTCAGTAAATAAAATAACAACTGCTTAATTTTTAGTAACAATATTTCAATTATTCCTGAACATTGAGTTGTCAGACTTACTGTAGAAGTTAAAAATGTATACTTTTCCGGTCTGTAAAACTAGTCAACATCTGTTATGCTATAATAATTGTATTGTTTTAGAGGTCAGGTGCTCGGTAGCAATACTCTTGAGCATAGTGTCAACGTAGAACTGATTCATGAGGGATTCAAATATAAAGTACAAGCAACTAAATCTGGTCAGAACTCATATTTTCTAGTCATGAATGGATCTTTCAAAGAAATCGAACTTCACAAACTTTCTGATGGAGGTATTGAAATGTTTAGTTTATTAGTTTAATGAGAACTGTAATTAAAATTAATCAAATTTGAATAATACCCTCTGGAATTCTATCCCTCCTGATATTCGACACGCACAATCAGTTTCCTCTTTCAAACCTCTCCTCTTTAAACATTTACTCCTTTCCCAATCTGACTGACAACGAAATGTACCTAAGAGAACTATTGAAGTATCTCCAGAGACTATTTCTGTTTACTTATGTTAATGTATTTATGACAACACAGATATGCATTCTGTACTTATAATTTGTTCTAGAGAGACAACAATCTCAGCTCAGAATAATAATAATATATATTTTCATTTTATTTCATTGTACTTTTAAAGTCTTTAATTTTTTTTTTTAATTTCTCAAAATTTTTGCCAGTTAAAATAGACCTAAACAGATAAGTTATCAATTTTTATGTTAATAGGAATTTTGTTATCTGTGGATGGATCAAGTTTCACTACTTATATGAGAGAAGAAGTCGATAGATATCGGATTGTAATTGGTAATCAGACTTGTATTTTTGAAAAAGAAAATGATCCTTCTCTTCTCCGATCTCCGTCAGCTGGAAAATTACTCAGTCTGATAGTTGAAGATGGTGGTCATGTTGGAAAGGGTCAAGCTTATGCCGAAATTGAGGTAAATGAATCCTGCCATAAAATTTCAAAGGACAATCAATTGTAGTTTTCATAATAATGTTTTAGAGGTATTAATTCTGGGTATTAATTTTTTTTTTTTTAGATAAGATTTAAATCATAAGGTTTTCATTGTATATTTTGTTTACCCAAATCCGTGGAAGTAATTTAATATTTTTATAAATATTTTCCATTTTGATGTTATTTAATTGGTTTAATAATTATCATATTAACAATCTGTTTAATATGATAAAGTCTATAGTTTTTGTTTAAATTCCTATGCGTTAATTTTGAATTACTATTTCTCAAAAATATATGCAAGATAGCTATTTTATGCTCTTAGTCGGTCAGACGATACTTAGAGCAGAAATTTTCTGTTGTAATAATATTAAAAAAGTATGATGATCGTCTGATCCCACTTGTTAAAAGTTTTAATGCATTAACAAAAATCACTATTATTTCTAGGTGGGTATATAATTGACCTTTGAAATCGTACGAATAAAAAATGGTCAGGGGTTGGAGTAAGAAAATTATGTTTATTGAGTCTGCCAATGTTTCAACCCAAACATGTGTGGGTCATCATCAGAACAATGAAAAGGACTGGGCTGTTCCTGTTCGGCCTTCAAACCATTGCCCTCAGATATATAAAACGTCAGCAAATTAAATAAACATAATTTTTTTATTGCACATTTTGATCTGACCATTTTTCATCCTTACCTTACTTTCCCTATCTTAAATAGTATGGAAGGGAAATGTGCATATCTTATGTTTTTATGCTTTTAGGTAATGAAAATGGTTATGACACTGACCGCTGCTGAGTCAGGAATAATAACATACACGAAAAGGCCAGGTGCGGTCTTAGATGCAGGAACTTTACTGGGTCACTTAGAGTTGGACGATCCCTCACTTATTACTAAGGCCCAGGATTACAAAGGACAGTTCCCCGAACTAGATGTGTCCACTCCTACCGTTGGCGATAAATTGAACCACAAGCATGCCCACTACCGCCAAATGTTGGATAATATTTTGGCAGGTTTGTATTTATATTTATTTACTTTAAATCCCAATTGCAGTTGTCCATCAATTATCCTTCAATCAATTAATGATTGACATTATTTCATTATATATGTAATGGTATTGTTTAGTTCGTTAAGGCCCCTTTAGATGACCTGACAAGTTGGATAGGGGGGTAGCCCCACCACCAGCTGGTGAATTACCTTTTAGACGACCTGACCCATCCATCCTTTGTATTGTGTTTTGCTCTCTATAGTTCAAACATATCTTTCTTGCACTGGTTTTTGAAAGCACAGTTGTTCAGGATCGCTTTAACAACACTCTCAGAGAGTGCAAATTTAGGTTAAACAATTATGCCTTGAACGTCTGATATTAAATCTGGATCATTGAGGTATTGGATATTGATGATTTAAAAAACTGAATTTATATGGCTCCTGCTGTATTTTGATCTTTCACATAAGTACTATGAAATAGTTTTTTAAACAATGCCATTGTCTTGATTAGATGGATTTTAAATACTTTTTTCAAAATTAAAAATAGTTTTCAAAATTTACATTTAGTTAGTAAATTTCATTTAATTTCCTTGAATAAATGTGATTTCCGTTAAATAATATTAGTTTTCACAAATTATTATTTACAATTTTTCGTCACTCTCAATTACTTTCTGCGACTTTCTATATTAGTTATTGTTTGTTTCTGAAATGCTCAGCTTTCCAACAATATACTATACCTATATCTTGTGGCTGGTATTTCTGGAAATTCATTTTTCCTTTTTTCTCCATTTTTCAATTATCGAATTCTTTCAAAAGTTATATTTAGTATTTTTCCTTAATTCTTAATAATGAGAGATAGTTAATTATTTAAAATACTCCAAATTAAAGGTACTTAAGAGGAAGACGTGTTGAACATTTAAGCATTTAACCTCTGTAAAGTAACATCAATGGGGATAAAACTGCAATGGTATTAAAGACCACTTAATTGTATAATGATACACTGAGTTAATAAAAATCGTTGGAGCCGTTTTTGAGAAAATTGTAAAAATGTGTATAACTGTTGATGTAAACTGCCACTTCCGGTTAGTCGATTTTAAAGAAAAAGTTGCTGTCACATCCAAGGCATACACCTATATGAAATATGTAATATCAGTTTCGTATGACTTTTCGTTTTTGAGCTAGACTGATCATATTCATACACTCACACACAGACCCTTTTGCGGGACTTGGTTATTTAGACTCAGGGGATCTCAAAACTTGTATTTCCGTTGAAAACTCAGATTAAAAAATTTTTATGATCGCAATACTTTCCCTTACTATATGTTACATATATAGGCAAGTGAAAGTAAAAAAAAAGTTATTTAAATTCTTAAGTCATGTAATTATTTTTTAGATTTGAAAAATTAAATGTATAAAACAATTTGTTTTATTTATTTTGTGTTATTAATTAATAGGTTATTGTTTACCTGAACCATACCACCTAATTCGTCTCCGGGAAGTCATTGAGAAATTTATGAGTTCTTTGAGAGATCCTTCTCTTCCTCTTCTCGAACTTCAAGAGGTAATAGCGTCCATTTCTGGTAGGATTCCAATCAGCGTTGAAAAGAAGATAAGAAAATTGATGACACTTTATGAAAGGAATATTACCTCAGTTTTGGCTCAGTTTCCTAGTCAACAAATTGCATCTGTAATAGACAGGTATGGTAATTTATTTATGTAACCAAAACTTACATCTTTGCATTTCTTCGAGTATCATATCTGTAAGGAATATTTTTTTTTTGTAGCCATGCAGCAACACTGCAAAAGAGAGCAGACAGAGACAATTTCTTCCTAACAACGCAAGGAGTTGTACAACTTGTCCAGAGGTACAGGAATGGAATCAGGGGGCGAATGAAGTCTGCCGTTCATGAACTTCTGAGACAATACTACGATGTTGAGAGCCAATTTCAACTTGGTTAGTATTTTATGACTAATATACATAAGTAATGAAGTAGACACATGATTAATTGAAACAATCATAATTTGATGATTTTAGAAAATCTCATTTCACTATTATTGATCAATAAAAATGTATAATGTATTTTATTTACTTTGAAAGAAATTGATTTAATGTTTGAAAAATGTGGATGTATTTTTGTCATGTTTTATTATATGGTGAATTTGTAATTTCTTGCAGGTCATTATGATAAATGTGTAACTGCTATCAGAGAAAAACATAAGGATGACATGGCTTCTGTTACAGGAACAATATTTTCACACAGTCAAGTAAGTCTTTCAGTAGAGAGAAGATTCAAAGAGGGTTTGGTTAGGACCTAACTAGTCCCAATCGTATATTAAAGTGTGTTAAAAAAAAAAGATATTCTTTACATTAAAGATGTGTGGAATATAAAAACTTCTATACATTTCGATAGAAAATAAATCTTTCATTACAAACACAGATATATGTTGTGAAAGAATTTAATTATTATTTAATTTGAAAAAGTACAAACAAAATTTTGTAGTGATATTATTTTCATTTGACAATAAAACCTTGAATTATATTAATAACTTGCTAAATTTCTGAACATTGGTGTGATGTGCACTTAAAAATTCTAGAATAAGGGACACAAATAAAATGTAAAAGTATGAATTTATAGCTCAAAACATTGTTCTAAAATGAAACAAATGTAATTAAAACTTTTGATTAACGAATTACATCAATAAAAACAATAAATTAAAATAGTTATATGCCATTTAAATGATTTTACCTACTCTCGGCAAGAAATTTTTCACATTCTTATTTGGGACCGATGAAAGAAATTTTATTCAAGGCAGGAAAAGTCAAAGAATAATGCAGTTCTGTATTAATTGTATTCATCAAAAAACATGAATGAAATAAGTTGAATGTTGAAAAGAATGATATATTGTGATATTAATTGTAAGATTGATTATGATAACTATTTTTTTACTATTAGTTTTTGAGTTAAAAAAAAAGATGCAATTTATTTGAATATTGGTGCATTATGACATTTATTTGTTTTTAAATAAAAAATATTTTCTGTTATTCAGGTAGCTAAAAGAAACATGCTCGTCACAATGTTAATTGATCATTTGTGGTCAAATGAGCCTGGTCTTACTGATGAATTAGCTTCAACCTTGAATGAACTTACTTCACTGAACAGGAGTGAACATTCTAGAGTTGCTTTACGGGCTCGCCAGGTAAACAGTTACTGTGATTAATCTAACTTAATTTATGAACATATTATCAACTTAACCTCAACCAAAAATTATCTACTTCAGGTCTTGATCGCTGCCCATCAGCCAGCTTATGAGCTGAGGCACAACCAAATGGAAAGCATTTTCTTGTCAGCAGTTGATATGTATGGTCATGATTTCCATCCCGAAAATTTACAGAAACTTATTCAGTCTGAAACATCTATATTTGATATTTTACACGATTTCTTCTACCATACCAACCGTGCTGTTTGCAATGCGGCTTTAGAGGTAATTATGATGTGTATATTATTTTTATTTTGTAACTTGGTAATATTACAATTTTAACAATAGTTAATGTTTTGAGTTGATATTTGTGGTACTCCTTAAATAGCCGACTGGGACGAAACTTCCCTTGTTATCTAATGTTACATCACATAACTTTTCTTCTTATCTCTTGTAAGATCAGTTATTCCATTGTTTATTTTTTGTTCCTCGTGTGAGCTGTGAGTTATTCCATCGTTTTTTCTTGTTCCATTAGTGTGATTTTCATCAAATTATATTACATTGTAAGAATTGCTGGATAATTGCAAAGGTGAAATATTGTGATGAAGGTCATGAAGTGATGTTCGACTGGAAGATGAAATGGAGATGCTTTCGTACAACTTGTAACAAAATCGTTTTTATAAGTAAAGGAACGTGGTTAGAGTGGTCGAGCAGTTCTTTTTTAACAGCTTTAAAATTTATTACTGGGTGATCCCATAATTTAACAACAATACAGCGTGGCAAAGAGCAACTGAAACTATCCTAGCGAACTATGGTAACGTGGAACAAATTTTTAAGAGATATTTGTGCCCATAACATGTTATATGAACAGATTTAATATATATATGTTGTAAAATAAATGTATTTTTTATTATTACTTTTGTTTTTGTTTACAATTTCAATAATATGAATATAATACAATAAATATGAATAAAAAGATAGGAATTATCGGTGCTTTATCAGAATTATCAGTGTTAAGATTATAAACATTGGCAGATAGCAGTCGATCCCGACTGACTATTTAAGGAGTACCATATTTGTTTATGGAAATTTAATTTTTTAATTGCTTAAAGTTATGTTATTTTTAAAATTTTACAATGCAACAGTTTTTAATGATGCTAATAATCATTCATGGCTGTCCGTTCATTACAGGTGTACGTACGTAGGGTGTACATATCCTATGAAATGACTTGTCTTCAGCACTTAGAGTTGAGTGGAGAAGTACCATTAGTTCATTTCCAATTTTTGCTTCCTTCAGCCCATCCAAATAGGTAAGTTTAAGGATTATCAACTCAACTTTATTCTATTTATAAGTTTAAATATTTTTCTTCTCTAAAAGTTACAAATATTGTCACGAAACTGGTTCAGTATTCCTCTCCTTCCTCATTCTCTTATACTTTTACAAAAGACCAAGCTGACTGGTTAATACTACACTGGTTGTAGTTGATATTCTTATAACAGCTACATTTTGAAATCCCCTTCAACTTAAATTCTGCTGGTCAATTATGGGTTGGTGAATGTTTTAATAGAAATGCTCGTTGTTGACTTATTTCTACATAAAAATATCAAAATACTGATCGGGTTGGATCTGACCCAACCATACCATCTATTTGTTCTCAAATGACTATACTGTCCGATAATTTCTGACTAACTCGGATTAATTTTGTTAAAAAATGTTTTTTTTTTTTTTATGGGTGATAAATATTCAGGACGCAGTGTTTTAAAAAAATTTTTAATTTTTTATTTCTGCCAACATTTAAACCCAAACATGTGGGTCATCTTCAGGGCTGAAAATTTTAAAATACAATCAGAGATATTTTATGTTTAATTGATTTAATATGAAAAATAGTATCTTTTATGTGCAGGCTGAGGATGGATTTTTTGAAACGAATTGTGATGTTAAACGACCATCTTTATATTTATATCGTTATATAATCTATATCGATCCACTTATCACTGTCCATAACGTCCTTGGCCGTTATATTGAAATTAAACAAGGGTAATGAACAAAATGGAGTTAAAACAGTGCTTTTTAAAAAAGAAAAATATAACAATACTATTTACTATCTGCAAGTATACATCTACTCGTTGGCAGCTTCACATAATTCATGCTTTGGTAGAGTCGTAATATAGCGAGTAAGCAAAATGTCGTTGGACTGCTCAGACTTTAAAACACATTTTGGTCCTTTTTTTTTTTTTAAGCGGCATGAGTGCACGGCTGCCATGTAGGCCTATTGTACACCTTATTTAAAGTCACTTCTGTTTAGAGCATAATTCCTGCAGTCTTAATGAACTGTAATAAGCTTGTCGGACTGACTGACTGATCCCAAGGCAAACATGTTCATACCAACAGAATATATAAAAGCTATGTAATTTGTTTATACATTGTAGTTCTGTTATAAAATAGTTAAATTAGCTGAAAATAAAGCATTGGAAAGATAAAAAGCACTTATTTTGAGAGCGGCAGATACTAAAAGGAAAATACGGCTTCGATTCTCTGAGCTTTAACAGCCGTTTAATCTTACATATTAACCTCACCGTAAGTGGTACATACAAAATTAATGTTCTTTCAAATTAATTTTATTGAATTTCTTCGATACATGCATAGATTATGAATTTTGGGAGGAAACCGACAAAAATAGATTTTTCTTGTGAAAAAATGTAAACAGTCAATATTCTCTTACTTCTCACCCATTAGCCCTACATCAAAAAAGTTATGCATATAATTATAGTAAATTTTATCTTCTTTTAACTTGTATATAATAATAATTTCTATAAAATCCACAGTTTCAGAGTCATGTCCAAAAAAATTAGGAAATTTTGATGTTTTTTGTCTGTATTCCGATACGCAATGGAACATTTCATTCAGGAATGTCAAATTCAGATTTAGTAACCCAAAAAAAAACATATAAAATCGAAGGGAAACCAACTATTTGAATTTTTTCTTTAACCAATTACCATCTGACTGCCCTAATTTGATAACTTTGACATCGTCAGTCAAGATGAATTATCTTTTAGGAACATATTCTTTATGTCATATCAAAATTTCAGCCATCAGTTACTCCGTTAAATGAACCTTCAAATTTCGCCTCGTTAATTTAAATTTTCGTCGCAACGGCTTTCAACTGACTGACCGAAGTTGTGTGTTCAGATGAGGTTTATCTAGAATTTAAAATGGTTGCTAGCTATACGCCCCTCCATTAAATAAAATTGTCAGTAGCTCCTTGTCTAATAGCGGAATATTGAAAAGAACCGATTTTGTCGTGAGTAAATGGGTAGTCATTGTTTTTTTTATATAAATGATTCAGCATGTCCTCGATTAGATTCACAGTTTTTTCAAATTGTAAGATTTATGTTGAATTTTTGAGCCAAGGTATTATTTGACTCTTCAATCTGCAGTTGGCAACATACATATAATTTTTCTTATATCTAGAACTTTTTGCTCTTCGTTATTCTTATTAAACTACTGAACTGAAATATGAATTTAACACTAAGAGTGGGAATGAAATTGGCCCTATAAATGTGATTCTTACTTGAGAAGGAATGAAATAAAATAATTGAGATATAAACACGAAGGTTTTTAGGAGTTCTGTCAACCTGCTTGTTGACAGCTTGTCACTGCTTATTTGAGAATGTTTTTTTACCATGAACCCAGTCTCCAACAGATTATATTTACTTCCACTATTGCAGAGAGTATAGTTATTCAGAGTCACTATATTCACATTTTCCCACCTTATTTCCTGTAGGGCTACGATATCCATTTTATATTTCAACAGCTCCTCTTCTAACATCCTAGTCACTCCTGGCTTAAGCATGCTTCTAACGTTCCATGTTCCGATATTTATAAGTCCATTTCCAAGCTTATTTCTTAACCTTAAATCAGTCCGGCTGTTTCTTCTTTGTGTGTTCGTAACAAGAGGCTTTTTATGAGACCGTGTTGACAGCCCAGTGGCCAATCCCCAATCTGTAGGACCGAGATTTTTTTGTCAGGGTTCATTCCCTTAGTCTTTGAACGTTTGTTCTAACCCATAAGATGATGGAGGATTAGGAAAATAAGGAGTGCAGGAAAAGGATAGGAAGGACCAATGGAAGGAATGTGTAGGATGAAGATATGCGGTCAATGGACAGTTGTCCCTATAGTCGCCTCAGTATTTACGATTAACAGTAAATAGTGTGGGTCTGCTCTACCCCAGAATCACAGGGGATGTATCTTAAATATGTGATGAAATTTAGATAAATCTTCGAGAATTTTTCTGTTTTGCATCAGGTTCCTGTTTGGTTGTTTATGTGTCTGTTTTTTTATTCTAAAAATTTCCTGTTCATTGCTATCATAGGAATCCCGACTTATAAAAAACGTTTGACATAATATGTTTTAGATGGTGTTCTATTCATTCTGACCTTGTTTGAAATATTATATTATTCCTATATTTTAACATATACTTATTTTGGAAAGCTGAGTATTCTGTTTTTGCTTTTATAGACAGAAAATGTGCACAGTTCTGACATCATCTCCTGGATCGCCAACCATCGTCCATAGCCCACATAGGACAGGATGTATGGCAGCATTTGATTCATTTGCTAAATTTCAAATTTACTTTGATGAAATACTCGATACTCTGGATGAATTTACCACTCCAGCAACTGTTTCTGCCAGGATACTTGAGTCTGTGGAAGGAACAGATTCGACTTCTCTTGGCGACAGTACTTCTCTTTCAATCAGTGCAGGTGATCAACCTGTGACCAGAACTACGGCAGATCAGGAAGAAATCAAGGTAATGATATTTTTGTTTAAATAATTTCATATATTCATAATTGTTAATTGGTTGACTGTCGTGGATAATGAAGAGAAGAATAGTTGGGACTGAACACCCCAACTATTCTTCTCTTCAATTTCATATATTGATTGTTCTTCTTGTTGCTTATATCAAGAAATCATTGTGTTATTGCTTTTTGTGTTCTAGTTAATTTATCCCATGACTTCCAAAATACTTAATTGTTTAGCTTCCTTAATTTATTTATAAATTTTAAAGATTGAATTTTTTCCCAGGTTGAACCCATTCATATCCTTTGTATCGCCATTAAGGATAACAGTGACATGGAAGACGATAAACTAAGCAGGTTGCTGGGAGACTTCTGTGCTGCTCATAGGGAAGAATTATTTGCCAGATCAATAAGAAGAATTACATTCCTTGCTCTTAATAAGTGAGCTTAATTTTTAAAATCTTTAATGTATGATTGTTGAATGTCTTCTAAATAATGTTTGGCTCCTTCTCATATTTTCATGCAATATTATAAACATAACTCAATTTGAGAATTCAACAACTTTATAAACATAACTAAATTTATAAACATGACTCAAATGTTATTTTTTTCCCATATTTTCTCTATTAATCTCAATAAAGCTTTCGGGCTGAAGTCCGTCCCCCAAAATGGTAAAATATAACAATGTTTTATGAAAAAACTTATTTCTATAAGTATTATTGGTGCTCTAATTTTATTTAATAGGACTTAAAGAATTACTTAAACACCAGTTTATATAGGTACTTAGTTTCTTTCTTGCTTCCGAAGTAATTATCGTAATATTTACCTACCAAAAAAATCTTTCAGGCTGATGCCTCCCCAAAATTAAATCCTGTATCCATTAGTGTCTGAAACCCTTGTTTTCAATATGAGCTTAAGAAGTTTGAAAGCTACAAGTCAATTTAGAAGAGAAAGATGTTAAATCTAATTATTTCAATCACAAAGTTGATTATTAATATTTAGGCTTTGTCTTTTTTTTTTTTTTTTTTGTAGTTATTCTAAGATAACCATTAGTTTTGTGTCTTTTGCCCTAATTCACAGATTTGGAAAATAAAAATCTTTTATCTCAAATTAGGACATAATATTTGTGCAACGATAGCTGCACTTTGTTCCTTCTTAAGCAATACTTGTTGACGAAAAACTGAAATTTATAAAAAAGTGAAAATAGAGTGGTTGCCCTTTAAGCCATCAAAACATCTTTTTCAAGCTAATTGATGTAAGTTTCAGGATTATTATTTTTTCACTAATCTATTTCTTTTTATGATTTCTTTCCAGGCGTCAGTTCCCTAAACTATTTACATTCAGGAACTCTGAAAACTTTATGGAAGATAGAATTTATCGTCATCTTGAGCCTGGAATGGCTTTCCAACTTGAACTTAATAGAATGAAAAATTATGATCTTGAAGCTCTTCCAACGTCCAATAGAAAAATGTACCTCTATTTAGGAAAAGCTAAGGTGTGATAATTTAATTTTTGTCAAAACCTTTGTATTTTTAAAAAAAATTAATGTTTATTTAATCTTTTCTTGTCATGCTTTTGTAGGTTGCCAAGGGCCAATCTGTGACTGATTTTAGATTTTTTATCAGATCCATTATCAGGCATTCAGATCTTATTACAAAAGAAGCTTCGTTTGAATACCTCCAGAATGAGGGTGAAAGAGTCTTACTTGAAGCAATGGATGAATTGGAAGTTGCATTCTCCCATCCTCTTGCCAGGCGGACTGATTGTAATCATATATTCTTAAACTTTGTACCTACTGTCATCATGGATCCTGCCAAGGTATTTCATTTTCATTTAATTGTATTGAATTGATTTAGCAGAAGCAAAAGGATTTTTTTAAAGTAGTAGATTGATTTGATAAATTTCATACATACTGTATCATTTTTTCACCAATCTCTAACTTATGGCTTGGATGTATGGTTTTGAGATACAAGTCTTCTGGTTTATTTATTTTTTTTTTTTTTTGATTCCTCAAAGGTAATTTCTTATAAGTTTCGCATAATATGTTACATATTTTAAAATATCAAGAATGGCATAGATATGTTTGTGATATGCTACCCCTCCAAAACTGAGTAGCTGAAAGGCATGGTAGGGTTGAATAAATAAATAAATAAAAAAAAAAGACAACTGAATTTGTTTGTTCATTGATCTTGAAAGATTAACATTTTCAACTCTGAGGACAATAATTTTTTTAACTTCCATATTCAATACACAGCTTCTCTACTTTCGGTAGTGAGGAAATAAAAAAGTATAGTTAAGGTCCAATTCTTTTTATTTCCTCAGCTTTATTAAAAAATTATAACATGATCTGAAAGAATTTTTTTATTCACAAATTGCTTTCTCTTTCAGTAATCTTAAATAAATAACTTGATAGTAATCGCTAATGATATTTATAATAGTATTATAATTAATTTTTGTAGATTGAAGAAAGTGTAACAAACATGGTCTTGAGGTACGGTCCTAGACTCTGGAAATTGAGAGTCCTTCAGGCTGAATTGAGAATGACCATAAGACCAACTCCTAATGCTAAAACAAGTAATATTCGATTGTGCCTGGCCAATGATTCTGGATATTCTCTTGACATGTGCCTGTACATGGAAGTACTGGATCAGAAAACTGGTGTTGTAAGTACAAGAATTAATTATTTGTCAATATCATCTTATTAATCTAAATTTTTTTGAGACTTCAGAATTAGAGCTTTTAAAATATTTCTTATTAAAAATTACATTATTTCGTTACACAATTCGGTTGTAAATGAATAAAGCAAATATTAAAACAAACATATAACAGTAGCTGGGTGTATAAGTCTGTTAATGTTTAATAAAGGTAACATATTAATTTTAAAAAGTAAACATTAAATGAGTGCATTATTTAAGTAAATATTTAACTCACAAATAAATTTGACTCAATTTCAATATCTTCCTCACACCTGAGTGGTCAGGGAAGAAAAAACCAAGTATTATGAATATTGCCATTTTTGGGTTATCCGTATATTCATGTATATGTGTAACTAGCTGATGTACCCTTCGTTGACGGGTGTATATTTAAAATTTGTGAATATTTTTTGAGATAGATTTTGTATTATGGAGGAGGAATCCAAATTTAATTTTTTAAAATTAGGTGGGGAGGAGGCTGTTTTGTAAATTTTTTATGGGGGAGGGCTTACGGAAGTCAAGGTTTAGCAATAGTCATAATAAAAACATATTTTCTCATATATTTATTTTAGGCCAAAGGTCACCAAAAAAACACAGTTTTTTCATCTCCTGTATGCTTTATTCAACGTTTCGGCTTCAGGAGCCATTTTCAAGAACCTGCAAAACATGCACCTGAAGACTGTATGAATGCCCTATTGAGGAACAAATATTTCTTGATAACGTCTGCAAATAGAGAAATGGAAAACAACATTCATTGAAATAAAAGAATGAATGAAGGACGAATCATATCGCAATGATAAATTTTAATCATTTTATGGCGCGGTGCATGTTTTGCAGGTTCTTGAAAATGGCTCCTGAAGCCGAAACGTTGAATAAAGCATACAGGAGATGAAAAAACTGTGTTTTTTTGGTGACCTTTGGCCTAAAATAAAGATATGAGAAAATGGTACCAAACCTGAAGGATGTGACTAGAAAATAATAAAAACATTGTTATTAGGCTATTTGTTTAGGTGCCACACAACTGACAAAACTGACCACCATCGCATTAACATTTTGTAATTGTTTAATTTTCATTTAAGATGAAGCAAGGAGATTGTGGAGTCAATTGAAATGATCAACAAGAGTTGTAGTCTCTCCACTTCTTAATTTGTATACAGAATTCTTTATTATCAATGAAGCTCTTAATTTATTTTTATCAAGCTTTGCTTTTTTTTTGGAACTCAGACTCTTTCAATCTCTTAGCCACTTTACTACTCTTATTCCTTGCAAGTAGTGCAACTCTGAGATTCAAAATTTTCCAAAAAAATAATAAAAATAATGGATCATTTAATTATTAAGTAAATGTTAAACAAGTTTTTTTTTCATATTTTCATTAACAATATTATTTATGTTCAGATTACTTTTTGTCAAATCTTCATATATTTAAATTAAAATTCATTCTTTCAGATCCGTCTTGAAGCTTTTGGTCCTAAACAAGGACCAATGCAGGGGCTTCCTGTTTCCACCCCATATCTTACAAAGGATTACCTTCAACAAAAGCGATTCCAAGCTCAAAGCAGTGGAACAACTTATGTTTACGATTTTCCTGATGTATTTAGGCAGGTTTGCGAAAAAATGTGGAAGGAATATATTCAAGAAAGGCCTGATGGTAACAATTTTTATTTATATATATTATCCTTCCCACCTAAAAGTTCTAAAATTTCATAATAAATCATAGTCAGTAAATCTTTTCATTTCCTTATTCAAGTTATTTAATTAATAAATCAAAATTAAGAAAAGAAAAGTTCTCTGTTATATATTATAATTCCTGAAAGCTCCCAACAAGATATAAATTTTAGGATTATAATTTTATTTTTGATTTATGTTTGTTTAGAGGGAATACAAATGCCATCACAGTTTACTGATTGTGTGGAACTTGTTGTGGAAGGAGATGGTTTAGTCGAAATGAAAAGACTACCCGGTGAGAACAATGTGGGTCATTTTATTTTATTTCATTTATTTTTTTTTATATTTATTATATTTATATGAATTATTTTAGAAGTTGTTCCTATATAATTATTTATTAATTGTGGGTAGCCATGAATCTGTGAGAGGTGGTTTTTAGATTAAAAAAAAAATGTTCTCATCTAGATTAGTGATTATTAAACAGAAAAGAAAATGTTGCAACTCTTCTGGTTTAACTAAATGTGATTTTTTTAAAGGAAATTATACTCTAAAAATAATTGAATTATTCCTAGCTTTTTGGAATCATATTTTTCATGTGACATGAAATATGGAATAATCAAATTCTTTTTTTTCATTCTTCACTTTTCTAATTTCATGAAATCATATTTTTCATTTTACAAAATACTTCTTTTTCATGTATTTCTTTGTTATAAACTCATTATTTTTTTTTATTTATCCCTATTATGTCTTTGTTGCTTTTTTGAATAGAGATTTAAGTGCAATTTTGTGGATTTTCATTGTTTTAAACCACATTTTCATTTTTTCTGTTTTCTCCTTCCTTGCCTTTTAGGCTACACAGGGTTTTTTGCCGGTCCAGGGAAGGGGCCAGGGGAATTAGTTAAAATTCTCACCGAGTACCGGGATTTGAACTCGTAATATTTTTTCTATTTAACTTTGTTATCAGGTTACCAGACACGCGCGGTGCTGTGCACACGCGTTTATCAACTCAGTCACCCTGTCACATTTTGTTTTCCTGAAGGATCCTCGCCTTCCTCCACTTTAAGGCTATACGGGGTTTTCCCGAGCCAGGGGGTGAGAACGGTGATTTTAAAAGACTCCTCTGTAACCGGGATGCGAATTTGTGACTATTTTTATCCAGTTATCTTATGTATCACGTTGCCAGGCTACGGCTGTGCTGTGCACACACGTTAGTCTGTTTGGCCACCCCACCCCCTAAATTATTTCTTGAATTAGGATTCAAATGCAGGTCTCCAGCGTGAGAGTCGGGCACCTTACCCTTCAGTAATACCATCTGTTAGACCCTGCCTGCTTTGTACCATATAAACCAAATGGTACAGCTATTAAAATAGGGAATATCTTTTGTCATATGTAGCCTTAATTTTTTTTTTTTTTTTGTACTCTTCCTCTCCTTTTAGGCTATATGAGGTTTTCCTTGGCCAGATGGTGAGGGTGTCGGATCAATGCTAGAGTTAAAATCTTCCCGGCACCAGGACACGAACTTGTCATTATTTTTCCATCGGTTTTCTGGTTGTTGGGCAATGTGCGGTGCTGTACACACATGTTAGCCCACTCGGTTACCCTGCCCCCATAGTCATATCTAGGCATATCACTTAACTCTTAAGATACAAAGAAAAATAAAATAAGTTTGATACTTATAAATCAAAATTATAAAATTTTACTCACTTATCAATATGCCAGTGGTTTATTACCAATTTTTTTGTTATGATGTATTTTTTTTTTTTCATATTGGTCCTGAAAAAGGACACATACAACTAGGGTTGAAATGTGTGCACACATTAAAACAGTATTATACTTAACTGTATGTTTCTTATCCCTGTTTGTTCCATTAATAATTATCTTTCAATCGAATGAGAGCTGTAATCTTTTACTCCTGATCTCTATGATTCATCTAAAATGAGGTTTTGCTTTAATCGTAAAGCTCATTACGATTAGCAAGAGTACACTGGGTATGGAAATTGAGGTTTATTAAAAAGTTTTTTTTTAATTATCGGAGAATAAATAACTCAGTTGTAAGGTTTGTTTAGTTTTTATAATTTTATGAGCTAATTGCTATATCAGGAGTTCAAGATTAGTTCTTCACCTTCTTTCAGTCTCAAAACTTTACTAATTTTATTGAGATATAGATGGCTGTGGAATGAAAATAATACATTAATATATATATATTAATTTATAATATCTGATAAACTTGAATTTTATGTTATTTTGAATGAAACAAAAGTGCAGTAAAGTTTTGTTTCATCCATAAACACTAAAGTTCTTTCAATTTTAATTTTAATGATATTTTATAATACTAATATATATATAGGTTCTGTATATATAGTATATAGGTTCTGTTATTATTGGAAATACTGTAGTGTGTTTATAAAATAAACCACTATTTCAAAATTATTTTTCGTTTTTAGTTTCATTGTAGTCTTTTACTCAGGGTTAGGACCTTCTGCATTTATATATATATATATATATATTTTTAGCTGAAATTCATTGGCTGTACTTATGGTATCAACAATTAATTTTTATCTAAAAATTCAAAATGTCAATGTTGAAGGTGATTCTACAGTGTTTGATTGGGACTATATTATTTTTTTTTTTTAAACAAACCAATTATTTTACATTTTAAAAATGAATCATGTTTTTGCTGCTAATGTTTAATTTTAATTTTTAGGTTGGAATGGTTGCTTGGCGTTTGACTTTATTTACTCCTGAATATCCTTCTGGAAGAGATATTATTGTTATCGCCAATGATATAACATACCTGATAGGTTCATTTGGACCCAATGAAGATTACGTTTTTCTCCGTGCCTCTGAGCTTGCACGTCGCCTTAAGATACCTAGAGTGTATATATCTGTTAACAGTGGTGCACGTATTGGACTTGCTGAAGAAGTCAAAGGTCTATTTAAGGTGGCATGGGAAGATCTAGATGCTATTGATAAGGTAACATTTCAGTTATTAAGTTTTTGTATTGTCTAATTAAGATACCGAGTAATGTACTTGGAAGATCAAAACTTAAAAGAATAATTCTACAACAGCAAACAATATTCATATCGCTATTGTTATTGCAAAAAGTTGTATGTAACAATTTTCCATGTTTATTCTATTTTTACTAAAGGTAGGTGACATTTTGTAATCTGCAACTGCATTAAGTTGTCTGCTACTATGGAAAACAGCAAAAGGAAATAAAAATATAAAATTATACTAATAAATCATTAAGCAAGGAACTTCCGTCCAGGAGAAAGTGGACAGAGGAGAGGAAGAAAAAAAATTAGCAATATTCTCAAGCAGAGATGGGCACAAAGGAAGAAATTGAAAAAGAAACCAGTATCGTAGTCGCGTAGTCCTTCAGGGCTGTTTCGCGTAAAATAATAATAAAATCATAAAGAAATAATCGGTTTTTATGCTCTTCTGTTTAAAAACTAAATTTTGATATACAACCTTTTGCGCTAACAGTAGCGATATGAATTTTCTGTGGAACAACTTTTAGTAAATATTTGACATTTTATTTTGATTGTTGTTGAACTCTTTTTTTAAATCCTTATAGTTTAGTATTATTTAAAATAATTTACATTATATTAAATTAATTATTGTTTTACATGAATGAATTACATGTAATATTTTTATTTATAAATAATCACACTGACGATTGCTTTAAAAACGAAAACATCACGAATTCATCAATGTATAATGGTTTCTTGAACATTAATTTTGTGTCTATTAATTTAGATTAAATTAATACTGTTTTAACTTTTTAAACTGATGATATAAAGTATATATATGTATATATATATATATATATATATATATATATATATATATATATATATATATATATATATATATATATATATTTATATATGAAGGACTTTTTGGTGTATATGCTCTAGCTTGGGAGGGAAAAGCATAACTGTTCTTCCCTACAAAACTATATAAATATCATACATTTTGGACAACTATTAAGGAAGTTACAGCTATTTAATTTCCAATGTAAGATTACGGGTTCATATCCTGGTGTCAGAAAGGAGTGAATGAGAGAAAAAAGATGACTAAGTGAAAGTAAGAAAATCTGTTGCCCGCATCACACAAGCTTCACTATTTCCTCTACTTTTAACAGAAATGATTGTTTGACAAAATTAGGCTGTGGCAAAAAGTTTTTGATCATCAATGTTAGGGAGTATTGAAATTTTTACACTGATCTACCTTAAGCCGGTTTACATTGCATTAGTTTATCAGATAAATCGTACTCAAATCTTTTATTTGATCAGTTTTCAGGAAAATAAATCTAATTCAATATTTTTTTGTTTCTTCATGAACATAGTAAAGTTAAAAAAACATTTGTGAAATAGGTAAGAAAGTCTTGTGAGTGGACACACCAGATTTTTTTCTAATTGATTGAAATATTAATTAACTTATGAATTAGTATATGATGATTAGAACCGATCAAAATGTTTTTAAATAATTAAAGATGGTAGTATTTTACAGAAGAGTTATTTAAAGTTATCTGGAGAGGGAATTCTTTATTCAACCTTAACTCTGCTCACAAGGTCCTTGTATAAGTTGTTTGCCTATATTTCAAGGTGTATTTATAAAATTATTTAATTTTTAGGGTTTCAAGTATCTCTATCTATCTACAGAGGACTATAAAAAAATATCCCATCTGAATTCTGTTAAAGCAATTTTAATCGAAGATGAAGGTGAAGCCCGCTACAAGGTTACTGACATCATTGGTAGGTTTTGTACCAATCATAATACAATTAATTGTGCATTACAATAGTATGGAAATATTGCTTATTCAAGACTTGACATCAATAATAGTCTAACAATCAAACAAATGAAAGTTGATCTGGACCAAAAAAAAATTGAAGCTAAATAACATTACTGAAATTCCACAATCATTATTATTGCTTGTGATTATTAATGATTATGGCATTTAGCCCCCTCTGTTTAGGTTATTACTGATATTATTGGTCCAGCATTAAATTGTAAGTTCAGGTATTTGCAGTTATTTTAGTTAATTTCTAATTCTTGACCACAATTTTCAGGCAAAGACGATGGTCTTGGAGTAGAAAATTTAAGATATGCCGGTATGATTGCTGGTGAGACATCTGCTGCTTACGAAGAAGTAATCACCATGTCAATGGTATCCTGCCGAGCCATCGGTATTGGTTCCTACCTTGTTCGTCTTGGTCAAAGAGTCATCCAGATAGAAAATTCTCACATCATCCTTACTGGTTACAGTGCCTTAAATAAAGTAAGCTAATTTTTCAAACTATTTGTGGTGTATGATGAACTAAAGATACGTGATTAGGGCATGAGAATTACGATTTATCTTGATGACAGGACATTTTTGGGCTTTGAAACAAAGGGTCAAGTATAGTTCCTTCAGAGCTATACCAGGTCTAGATATCCATACCAAAATCTTCATAACAAATTGTTCCATCTCTATTCTTTGACTTTGAAACCATCTGAGTTTGAAAACTTCTCATTTTTTCTAATGAATTTCATTAAAGCTGTTGAAGGAATTAAGTCACTCCTCCATGAAATTCTGTTTTTTTTTTTTAATATCTTATTCAACAAAATCCATCCCTTCTCAGAACAAAAAAAAGGGATATTTATTACCATATTATACATATTGAAGGAATTTTATCAACTGTTCTTCATATCATGGGTTATAAATATTCAGGGCGCAGTCATTATAAAGGTTTATTGGTGTCGATGTTTCAACTCAAACATGTGGGTCATCATCAGGGTGTGTTTCGAGCACTGAATGTATTCAAGTTCACTTTTTTTGCTCTGAGAAGGGATGTATTTTGTTGAATAAGCTATCAAACAAAGCAGAAAGAGGAGTGACAAAACCCAATTTCGATCCTTAATTCCTGCAGTATTACTATCTGATATGATAAAATAGAATTGATATATATTTATGTTCCATTGTGAAATGTTTGAGATTTAATATAGATCGAAAATAGGATCTTTTTCATTCTATTACTGGACTATCTTCCTCATTTGAAAGGTTATATTGTAAGTGGTGAAATATATATGAGTGGTTTTGATATTAAAGATGGAAATTTGTCATTTTTAAGAGTGGAGAAAAAGCCAATTTTCGTAACATAGCTTCACTTTAAACCAATTCTAATGATTTTTTCCCCTCATAATTTAACTTGAAAATTCTTAAATAAAATCGTATCAGAAACAGTTGGAATTGAACCCTATAAAACAAAAATTGACTTATTCTCCACTATCTGAAAATGACTGATGTCCTTCTTTGGTATGAGACTGCACATATGCTTTAAGCAATGGCTTAATCATTATTATTTAAAATTTAATGCCTGGGATCCTTAATATTTATATTATGCGTAATGAAAAATGCTCATTTATTATTTTATTGATATCAGTAAAGTAAAATTTAATTTTTTTTCAGTTATTAGGAAGAGAGGTGTATGCTTCCAACAATCAACTAGGTGGTATCCAGATTATGTACAATAATGGTGTATCTCATAGGACAGAACCTAGAGATTTAGATGGAGTCGCTGCCATACTCAGGTGGCTATCCTATATGCCCAAGGTAATTTTTGTGTTTTTTAATAAGTTATAAAGACATTATTATCACTTTTTTTTTTGTTTTGTTTAGTTGCTATTTTTTAATGGATATGTGATAGTTATTATTATTAATTATTTCTCTGCTGCTCTTCATGTTTATTTACATTTTATTTATTTGGTTTCATTTGTAAAAAAAAAATTGTCATTATTTTTTACTGATCTGTAAATATGTGACATGGTGCTAAAACAACTTATGAGGTTGTTTTTGCCTATTATAACCAGCAATTTTCAATTAAATTAATATCTAACCATATATATTCTTCTTTCAGGACAAGTATTCTCCTCTTCCGATAATCAAACCATCCGATCCTGTGGAGAGAGAGATAGCTTACATGCCTACCAAAGCACCATATGATCCTAGATGGATGCTAGGAGGAAGACCTAATCCTAGTAAGTTATGTTTGTTAAAATTGCACTTCTTATTTTTAAGGATGCTCTTAAATTAGATATAGATTATCAGTTATATTTTTATATTCTTGTAATATTTAAAAAAAATTAAGAACTTGTCTGGAGTTATAAATCAATGTCTATTTTCCATTTATTCTTGTCCAGTATAGCTTTCATATTCCTTTAACCATATTAAGAGATTACCACTGCTGCAGAGTGATATTATTGTCTATTTTGGAATACAATCATTTTAAAGCATTTTCCATAGAATAGTGACAATAATGGTCACTTCTTTCTCTGTACATTAAATTATATATTTATGGTTAACAAATCATTCTTACTTTTTTCTGTAGTATAGCCTTACCCTCTCCTTCTCTAACTGAGCTAAATTGTTTCCAAAACATGTTACTGTTTTATATTTAAAAAAAAAAAAATGAATATGTTTGATAGATAACCCAGATGTTTGGGAAAGTGGATTCTTTGATCGTGGTTCTTGGGACGAGATCATGCAGGCATGGGCCCAGACTGTGGTTGCTGGACGAGCTCGACTTGGGGGTATTCCTGTTGGCATTATAGCTGTTGAAACTCGCACAGTTGAGGTGCAATTGCCTGCTGATCCTGCTAATCCAGATTCTGAAGCCAAGGTATATAAAAAATGATTATACCAAGGGATATTCAATGTTAAATCATTCAATGAAAAATAAATTTTAAGCCGGTATGGCTCTGATTCACATGATTTTTTGTTTATTAGTTTATAAGAACTAAATAAGTTACCAATATAATTTTTTCTTGAGTAATTTTCTTTTTTATTCCAATTTTTAAATATTGTGGAAACAATCAAATTTTTTTATTTGATGACAAACTCAAAGCATAAATGTTTTTCACTTGTTTTTAAAATCTCTAAACACATCATTTTAGATTAAAATAGTGTTGTTTAGACATATAAGTGAGTCATTACAAATTATGATCTAAGATTATACCTTAATTAAGAGATTATACCTATGGAATCACGAGTAAATAAAATTTTGATGTTTAGAGGGGTTACATGATTCATCATATGAAAAAAAAAGAGTGATAATTTTCCCTTTAAATTTTCTATATTCATTCAGTGTTCTTGGTTAAAATATTAATTGATGAACGGATGAACACTATTTCTCTCATTCCATCTCTCTCCACTAAAAAGAAAGCTATATCTTTTGTCTATTTTAACAATTTTATCAAGATAATTGTTCAAATTAGTAAATAAATGCTATATTTTTAATGAATAGAAACAATTTAATTTGAAAATGGGGTTACTCTTTCATGATATGAAGAATTATGCAACCTATATAATGTTTATATTTAATTTACAATTCCATAATTATTTTACCTTGAAATTTGGTGAAAATTTTATGGGTGAATATTTATCATTCAATTCGTAAATGGTTTTAATACAATTCATATATGTTTATTATACTATTCATAAATATTTATCATAATAATCAGCATCAGCCGCTTATAATAAAACATTTAAAACATATTTTTTTGATTAATTTTAAATAAAGTAATTTTTATCTTATTTTTTTTTTTTTTAAATTATAGACATTGTCTCAAGCTGGTCAAGTTTGGTTTCCCGATTCAGCCTATAAGACGTCCCAAGCAATTAAAGATTTTTCACGAGAAGATCTTCCTCTTTTTATATTTGCTAACTGGAGAGGATTTTCTGGAGGAATGAAAGGTGAATTAGAGGTTTTGTTATTTTGCATTAATATATTTCGATGAAATTGGAAGCTGACTGTAAAATCGTTATTGTTTTGCCTTCTAGACATGTATGAACAAGTCGTTAAATTTGGTGCCTATATAGTAGATGGTTTGAGAGAATACAAGCAACCTATTTTGATTTATATTCCTCCAAATGGAGAGCTGAGGGGAGGAGCTTGGGCCGTGGTTGATCCGACTATCAATCCTAAGCGAATGGAGATGTATGCCGATCCTGACTCGAGGTACTATTTAATATTTTCTATCGCTATTATGTTTTACACTTAGGCTTATATATGTATGTACATATTTTCATTTTGTAAATTCTATTCTATACTAAAATGATCTTTAAATGTTTCAATAATTATTTTGATTTAAATAGAGCTATCATATTATTTTAAGTAGTTTTAATTATTATTTTAATTATTAAATAAATCTTAGTTTATATTATTATCTAAGATGCCGAGTACGAGTTATCTTGTAGTTTCTTCACTCATCATATTTGTGCAGTTATGATAAAAGTTGTAGTATTTCAGAGTAAGTATGAATTAGGAGATATCCTAAAGAAAAGTTGTATATGAAAAGAAAATTGATTTACTATTATAAGTGAGTGCATAAATTATTTTATAATTGGCTTCTGCGAATTTACTTCTGATATGTACTTCAGTTATAGTTTTTTTTTTTAAATATGATCACATTATATTAGACTTGGCGTTCTATGTTAAAATAATTTCTAGACCCACTCACCTTTTAAAAAACACTCGTTATACCAACTACGGTTATCCTAAACCCACTAACTAAATTATGTTTAGCAGAAGGTGCTCTATCTTTTTCTATCTATCTTTTTGAGAGGATCCTCCCGTATTCTGAAAAGGAACTGGGGAAATATCAGGCTGGATTTCGAAGAGGACGCTCAACGACTGATCAACTGTTCTCTCTGAGGATGATCCTAGAAAAGACTATGGAGCGTAAGGTAGTCACCCACCATTTATTCCTGGACTTTAAAGCAGCATACGACAGCGTTGATAGAACGCAACTATACTGTGCCTTGGAGGAGCTAAGCATCCCTCAGAAGCTCGTACGCCTAATCAAGATGACCATGGACAGCTCGAGATGCAGAATACGCGTCGGTTCTGACGACTCCGAAGAGTTTAAAGTGAGCAGTGGGGTTAGGCAAGGGGATGCCCTCGCCTGTCTATTGTTCAATTTGGCAGAGGAGAAAGCTGTAAGAGACTCCGGTATTCAGACCAAAGATATAATCTTCAATCGCCTGACACAGCTTCTTGGTTTTGCTGATGATATTGACATAGTAGGTAGGTCTGAACGGGCTCTCAGAGAAGCGTTTATAAGCCTTGAAGCAGCTGCAAGACCACTTGGTCTAGAAGTCAACGAGAGGAAAACTAAGTATATGAGAGTTGGCGGTGAGGTTGATCTGAACTCTCCATTTGAGGTAGGTTCTTTTAAGTTTGAGAGAGTGAAAAGTTTCATATACCTTGGGTCTGAAATCAATAGCAAGAATGACATGGCTCAAGAAATACAAAGAAGGATCACGGCTGCCAATAGATGTGTCTTTGGACTTGGCCGACACTTAAGAAGTAGGTACCTCTCAAAGAAGACCAAGCTGATCATATACAAGACCCTTGTTCGGCCTGTTTTGACATATGGCTCAGAGGCTTGGACGATGACCAAAAGGGATGAGATGAAGCTGAGTGTCTTTGAGCGAGGAGTCCTCAGAAGGATTTATGGTCCAGTAAAGGAGGGTGATGTCTGGAGGAAAAGAAAAAATAGGGAGCTCAGTTCTCTCTATGCAGACATCGACGTAGTCACGTATATTAAACTGGCCAGACTAAGGTGGGCAGGGCATGTGGCCAGAATGAGCACCCTTGAAATACCAAAAAAAATAATGATGGAGGAGCTGCACCTCGTAAGACGGGTAGGAAGGCCGAGGACGAGATGGTTGGACAACGTGGCCTATGATGCGAGAACCCTGCTTGGTGTGCGGAATTGGAGAGCTGCAGCAGAAGATAGAGCCAACTGGCGGAGGCTCTTGGAGGAGGCCCAGTCTCGGTGACGGGATGTTGTGCCATGCATGAATGAATGAATGAAGGTGCTCTATACCCATCACAGACTTTGATCTCTCACCTTTTCCTTTAATTCTAAAAGTACGGCAGTTGCAAACAGAGCTCAGGCTGCTACCAATTCCTAAAATGCATAAAGTCAAATGTAACAAGGCCCTTGCATCAAATTTAGGATTAGCAGAGTTCACTGACTTCCAACTGAAACATTCCGATTGAGAATATCTTTATGGATATCAAAAACTCAAGATGGAGTTGTTGCAGCCATTGTTTCTGACAATGTACAAATGTTTTCATTACCCCTATATTGCACTTTCTACCACACAGAACTATTTGCAATAAATTGTGCCATTTGTAGTCTTGAATGTAATGAACAGCAAATTTATATTTGTACAGATTCAGAATCTGCTCTTAAGGCTATGAAAAATTCCTTTTCAACAGACTCATTAGTCACAAACATAGTTAGGGATATAAAAACATTGGGGAGTGTAGGATGTAATATACAATTTTTGTGGTTACCGGGTCACTGAGGTATTAGAGGTAATGAGCTAGCTGATATCATGGCAAAACAAGCAATCCAAGAAGAAATTCCAGTAGGAGATATTTTTCCAAAGGAAGTAGTAGCTTTGGTAAAGAGAAAGGCCCTGCAGAAATGGCAGGGTCTCTTGCATGTTTTAGAGGACAATAAGTTGAGAGTGATTGAACCCTCTGTAGTTCCACGTCTAGCAGACCTACAGTTGAACAGAAAAGAAGAAATAATCCTGACAAAGCTCCGAAGCGGACATTCACGGCTAACTCGTGCGTACCTAATGACAAATGGAACACCCACTCGGTGTCTCTGCTGTGGGGTCAATTTAACAGTCAGGCACATTTTGACTGAATGTTATGCGTATGAAGCACAACAAAATGAAGTTGAATTGGAGAATAATATCACTGAAATTTTGAAAAACACCAAATTGGCGAAAAAATTGTTTGTATTTCTTCAAATAACCCACCTATATAACAAAATTTAAATTTGTTTACTTCTTTGGAAATTTTAATGTTTTAAATATTTTGTACTTTCAAATATATTGTTAAATTTCATCTAATGTAATGTAAATACTGTGTAAGGGTTAAAATGACCCGTAAGAGGTTGAGGAGCCCTCCATTGTTATAAATAAATAAATATATATTAGTTTTTTACTCAAGAATTTTCATCTACTACTAGTAGAGTTATGTTATATAAAGCCAAAGATAAGGATGGTCTGCCATATATTGTTATAGGATTCCTCAGAATCTTGACAAAGAATGGTGAAGTTATTAAATCTTATTGCAGTTTTAAATAGTGAAGTTATTAAATCTGATTGCAGTTAGTTAATTTAATTATTTATTCTAACCCTGTGAGTTATTTATTCTATGATCAGTCTGAGTTATGAATGCTCTTTCGGTGAGAGTGCTGAAGTGAACAAGTGGGCTTTAGACTGAAAAATCTGATATTTTCTGTGGATAGTCAATGTGTTAAGCAAATTAAGAATATATTTTTACTACTTCTAGCCACAAACAGCATTTGTAATAATTTTTGAATTTCCAGGGGTGGAGTACTTGAACCTGAAGGTCTCGTTGAAATTAAATTCAGACTAAAAGATCTTCTGAAGGCAATGTCTAGACTAGACCCACAGATATTGGAACTGAGAGCGAGTTTGAATGAAGATATCACAGATGAGGAAAAGGCTGAGATCGAAGAGAAGATTAAATCAAGGGAGAGATACCTTACGCCTATGTACCACCAGGTCGCTGTACATTTTGCCGAACTCCATGACACACCTGAGAGGATGTTGGAGAAAGGGTGTATAAGTGTAAGAAAACAATTATAATAAATTATTTAATTCTTATTTAAAATTTATGAATGCCAGATTGAAAAGTATTTTTTATTTTATTTTTTTTTCAATTTATGATTAAATGGATCAATTTTAGTGCTTGATTATGTAAATCTCATGGATTATTATAGTCAAATAACTCCAATACAGTTTTGGCAATTTTGTATTAAATCCCCATCTCTATATATCCTAGCATAGGCTGAGAATTTCTTCTTTCATTTGAAGAGGCTTGTTATTATAATCCTTTTATTTTTTTGGTTTCTTAAAGAGCTTACTTTTGTGTCAATTTTATTTTTATAAACTATAAGATAAAAGTCACACATGGGATTGCAAATGTGCCTGGATCAGAAGGTATACAGAATGTGTATTACAGAGGTGTCAGATTTTCAAACTTTCCTGTTAGTAAATATAAATAATGGCATGAACCAATTTACACATAACATTTAGGCCATATGTGCACCTTTTGTCTATTATTGAAACAGTGAATTTTCATGTGATTTGTATTGAAATTAGCTCAATTTTTATGTTTCTGACCTATGATAATCACGGCCCTCTTTACTTCTTTTTATTTACTAGAAAACTGCAAACTACAATTATAAAGTAAAGGTTAATATTTTTATAGAAATTAAAAATTTGTCCAAGCTGTGGTTTTGTTTCATTTATTTTATGTTGATAAAAAATAATACAATCTGAACTATAGAATATACGTAAATTACATTTTCAGCAATGATTAGTACAATTAAGTTGTATAAGTTGTAAAATGGGATTAGGTCCACTGTGGGGATGGCCATCGATAGTCTATATCGAAATATTGATATTTTCCTTTCAATGTTCGATATTTTACCATCAATATTATCTACTTCGATATTATTGACTATCGTTTTCATGTTAAGTGGAAATAGCCATTATGTATGAATCTGATTGTTAGAAAAAATATACTCATCTTGGATTGTACCGCGTAGTAGGGAAAAATATTGATATTTCGATAATATCGACTATCGATGAGTTGAATAGTGTGCGAGAGACCCTTCTCACCCAGTAAACTCAATTTCTTAGAACATTCTCAAACGAAGGCCATGAATTGTCAAAGAAATCTATGTGGGATGCAAATAAATTAACATTTCGCTGAATCCGATCTATCTGGTTAATAATTAATAACGCTATAACTGTATCTGGTTAATAATTGAGATGATTACATCACAGCGAATTAAATGGGCTTGTAAAATTATTGGACTTAGTCACGAAAAATTTCTTAAAAAGCTAATATTCGTTGTGCCCACTGGTACACATCTGAAGCGTAGATTAAAGGGAAGGTTGGAAGAATGTGTTAAGGCTGATCAGAAGAGATTGGGTTTGGACAGCGACTAGTAGAGCGAGGTGTGAAATATGCATTTGATGGTTTCCCCATCAAATCTTCAGGTTCGCTAAACCTTTCATAATAATTATTATTAAATCGATATATGAAAATATCGACTAATATTGATTTATGAAAATATCGACTAATATTGATTTATGAAAATATCTACTAATATTGATATATGAAAATATCGACTATCAGTATTTCGAGTCCGATATTTTGGTTTTGATAATTTCTCCCTTTATAAGATACAGAATTATAGCATTCAGGATTATAAAATTCTTGACAGTTCATCGAATTTATTAAAATTACATATTTTTTAATAATTATTTTAATGTTGAAAAAATAAAACTAGAAAGGTTATCTCTTCCTATTTTCTTCATTCATCCACTTTAATGATGCTAATAATGAATCTCTATAATGAAAATACTAACTGCCTCTGAGCTTCCTACATTGCAAGATCAACCTTATGTACCCTCTCTTGTACTTATGCCTAGCAGTTCAATTATCTTTTTAATTAGGAATTAATTTACTACTAAGCCAAACATCTTTACATGCTCAATTTAACTACTTAGATCCTTTCAATCAGTTTATGCACTATGTTTTTTCATTGACATTTTTTAAACTATTAATATGAATGAATTGCTTTGATGAAACAGGAAATAGTACCTTGGCGAAAGAGCAGAAGTATCTTGTACTGGAGGTTAAGGCGTCTTCTTTTGCAAGATAGGATAAAGAGGAAAATGACGGAAATGGTTCCTTCTCTCGATGACGGCCAAGCAGAAGCTATGATAAGGCGATGGTTCATTGAGGAAAAAGGAACTGCTGAGGTTTGTTAAGTTTTATTTTTTCATTTGTCATTTTGACTTGTATTTATTTTAACTGTTATACTACTATTCTGTGAAATTTTACTCACATTAAAATGTATTTAATTTGTCCTGTATTTTGCTTATAGGCTTACCTTTGGGACGACAACCAAGGAATTATACCATGGCTAGAAAAGCAGTTGGATGGAGATTCGATTATAATTAATAACATGAAGAGTGTCAAAAGAGATGCAGTTATTTCACAGTTGAAAACAGCACTAGAGGTTGGTAGATACGAGTTATAAATAATATTTCATTCAATAAGGTTGATTGGTGTTCTATTATCACTAACCTTTGTTTACGTTACATTTATAGATATTAATCACGTTATATATTTTTTCTTATGTTCATATATTTATTTTTGTTTGATTGTCATGCATTATAGGAATGTCCTGAAATGGGTACTGAAACCTTGACTGAGCTCTTCCAGGCTTTAGACCTTTCTAAGAGATCTGAAGTTCTTACAAATTTGTCACATTTAGAGACCACTCTTCGAGGATTAAGCTCTGGAGATACGCCCAATATACTGCCTGAGTCATCTGACACATGAATTAGTTATTAAGATAAAGAGTGAGTTTATATTATTATTATATAAATTACAAATATTTTGATTATGTTTTATGTGAATATTAAACAAAATTAGAATATAAAAAGATATTGTGTTCGGAGTTGATTTTTTTATTCACTTAGCAACCTTTGGTCACTAGTGTCTAGGTAGCAATCATCGGGTGCCGTCGACTTATACCGTCAAGGCTCGGATTCCCCTCTCTCTCCTCAGTTTTCTCTAATCTCTAGTGTTGTATGTCTCTCTTTGTGTTCGCTACTTTAATTTTACTTTTATTGCGCTTTTTTTTTTTTTTTTTTTTATCAATTGCTTTTTAATTTTCAACTGTTTTCTTCTTTATGTAATGTTTAATTTTTTAACTATACCTTTTTTTTATCAATTGCTTTGATTTTAAACTATTGCTCTAATTTTTTCTTGTCTTGTCTATTTCTCTTGTAACCATGGATGATTAAAAATTTTACAGCCAAAATTGTAATAAATACTTTGTAAAAAAAGTAATAAAAATGTAAATAAAGTTAGTCATATTGTGAACTTAATCTTACATTTGTTTTATTACTTTGTATATGATCTTACGTTTCCAAGTCCTACTTCAGCCTCAGGATCATCAAAATTATTCCTCTAAACGTCAGAGATAAAATTATCTAATAGTTTTCTTTCTCTGCTTACTTTAAGACTTGTAAATAAATATTCAATCTTTTCTGGTTAGGCTTTCCAGAAATGTTGTGTTTAACTGGTATCAGTGCTGTAGACGAAAACCTTTTGTTATGTAAATAAAAATTCTTACTGGAAGTCAATATTCCTGTTTTTTCTCTTGATCCCTTTGCTTCTAGGTGTCATATATTTATCATGTAGCATGTTTTTTGATTTATCATGTAACATTTCTAATAATTTTTTTTTTTAAATTTCAGTGGTCTTATTTTTCCAAAACTCAACCATGAGGAATCCTGTGATTTAGTGAAATATTCCATTAGACTTAATGAGTAGGCCAGGTTTAATACGGACATAGACCAAATATATTTTATTTATTTATTACTCTGGTGAAGTGTCCGAGTTGCTGAGGTCCACCCATCACTCACTGAAGAGGCCGATGACATCAAAACCATAACCTTGTTGGAGTGAGGGAATAAATTATGAAAACCAGCATTTAGACTTCCTATTCTGACTCCAGCCAAGCTCACTCTCGTGTACAGGTTCCTTGAGTCGCCCCTTTTCCAGGAATCTTGAGCTCTGATTCTGCCTACAAATTAGTTAATTTAAACTTTACATTGTTCTTTGTATAATGGCCTAGAAATCATTTAGTTCTTTGCAATAGCATTTGGGTACCAATCACACTGATCTGTGATTTATTTAAAGATAGACATTTTAGCTGTTTTTAAAACTAGTTTTATTTCTTTAGTTAATGGAATACAATTCCTATATATATATATTTATATATATTTCTCTTTTAGTTGAATATAAGTTAAGATGTTAACAATTGTTACGGTTTTATTATATTTATTATTTAGGAATAGTAAATTGTATTTTTTTATTTATTTTTTTTCGTTTTGAACATGTTCGTTGTTATTCCATCATTTATATATACATTTATTTAAAACAAAAAAGAAATAAAATGTAAAATAGAGAAGTTTTAGTGTTGATTGAACTGTTATTTTTATTGAAAATTTTTTTTACGAAAAAGAAAAATATTTTTGTAACTAGAAAAATAATGGAGTGGTAATTCTTAAGTCAATCCAAACTATCTTGTTATGTTGCTGTTGAATAAAATTTGTATTTATTTACTATAGTTTTATTATTTATTTTATTTTTTTTTACAGTAATTCAGTAATCGCTTGAATGGATTTATTAGTTAGTAGCAATATTTGTTATTAACTATGACCATTTAATTATTTATAATGAAATATGCAGTGTAGTTCTTAGTGTCCATGGCAACATTTATTTGGTTCTTGGGATGCCTGTCCATCATAGTCATTAGTCTTAAAGGTGGTTTTATCAGCTTAATAACTGTGCTTTTACGGATTAGTAAAGCTCAACTCAATTTTAAAGCATCCAACCGATTATTTCAAAGTTCTCATCTCCTCGTTTCCCTTTTTAACGAAATCATTTGTGCCCCTCAGAAGGATCAATCATTACATCATTTAAAGTAGTTTCTGCATCAATTTTTCCGTAAAACAATCAAAGTAAATTGAGAAAATCACAATATAATAAATTAATACGGCTAGTGCAATAAATAGATTAAGACTTTCAAAATTAATTTGAATTAAGTGACCATTGATGTTTATTACACAGCTGTAGTCTGATAAGAGATAAGTAACTTGAACTTGGCGATGTGGTGAGGAGATCCCAGATCCAGCCAGCAATCTAGATAAGTGATGTCTGTTCTGATAATTGCCAAATATTGCTATTGTAATTGATAAACTATCTGCACCACTATTGTTACCAAATTTAACTAATCACTTCTTTAACTCTTTATCTGTAATTGTGCGAACAATCGTCGACGTAGGTGTAGAACGTTTCTAAGCGTGAAACTAAGTAGCGCAAAGACAATGTTATTAAGTCAACGGTCCATACCGAACTCCTCTTTCACAAAAGCACTATGAAACAGTTTTTTGATAAATGCCATTGCCTTGGTTGGTTGGATTTTAAATACTTTTTTTTCCAAACTTAAAAAGTTTACATTTAGTTAGTAAATTTCATTTTAATTTCCTTGAAAACATGTGATTTCTGTTAAATAATATTAGTTTTAACAAATTATTATTTGTAATTATTCTTCACTCTCCATTACTTTTTATGACTTTCCATATTAGATATTGTTTTTTCTAAAATTCTCTGCTTTCAAATGATATATTATACCCTGCCTTCTGACTAGTACTTGCAGAAATTCATTTTCGACCTAATAAATCAAATTAAAGGTACTTTAGAGGAAGACATGTTGAACATTTAAGTCCTGTAAAGTGACATCAGTGGGGATAAGACCTCAATGGCAATAAAGACCTCTTAATTATACATTGATACACCGAGTTTAATCAAAATCGTTAGTAACGTTTTTGAGAAAATTGTAAAAATGTGTACAACCGTTGATATAAAGTAACACTTCCTTAATTTAGTCGATTTTAACGTAACAGTTGCTGTCACATCCAAGGCATATATCTTTCTTAAATACCTAATATCAGTTTCGTACAACTTTTTGTTTTTGAGCTAGACTGATCACATACATACACATTGGTAAGCTCAGTATTCGTTTGTTCCCTCCATTCCAACTGTTCTCCGTTACAATCTCTCATTTCTCCTATAGTTAATTACCAAATTATTTAATATTTTCTATTTAACTCTTTGTTATATCCATGTTTAATGTGAAATGGTTAATTATTTCAAATAAAAAAACAATTAAAGGTTAAATTAGAGGAAGAAATATTGAAGATTAGCCATTTAAGCCCTTTTAGAGAACATCAATGAGAAGAAAACCATTATATTGGAAACTGCTTAATGATGTAGAGATGGTTGACTGTGATGTAATATGTGAAGAAGTTGGTGCAGTCAAATAAGTACTAAATTGTGAAAGTAGTATATTAATAGTCACGCCGATGTTTCGACCCACCTTGTAGGTCTTCATCTATATGATAGATGAAGATGGGTTGAAACGTCGGTGTAACCATAAATATACTATTTTAACAATTTAGTATTTATTTGACTGCACCCTCTCCCGACCAAATCTTTCTCAAAAAATGCTTAACTTTACATTGATATAACGAATTGAATCGAAATCATTAGAGTTCTTTTCCAGAGGCCTCTCGTGGTGAACTCTCTCTCTCCGAAGGTCTCGTGGAATTTCTCTTTTAGGAAAGGGATACATTTATCGTATATTCTATATTCTTTATTTATTCTTTTTCTACTTCACTCGTCTGATCGAGGTCATTGCTGTCAAAACGAATACAAACAGTTGGATCCAAGTGCTGTCTCTCCGGTCCTTGAGAATGCAACTATATCCGCATATCTCATTGAGCCACCATTATCGACACAATAGATCTCGTGAAGCATGTGAATTCCCTTTCTCTAAGGAGGCTCATCAATTCGAATTTGATCATATGGTGCTGGCGTGTTACGAGGAGGAAGTTGTTGGGGCATTTTCGCAGCACATGGGCTGGTCTTTCAGACTCTCTGCCACATTTATAACAGAGGGATCCAACTTCCTTTGACTGTCCACTGGCTCCTGGGACTCCGCAAAACGATGCATAGTTTGAAGGCGGACCATTCTGATCCCGAAAGTACTTGTTTCTGTCCTATAGATAGATAGATAAAAAATAATTTTATTCTGGGACAAAGTCCCTTGAGAATAACAAAATTAAAAGATTACATCTGGCCTAAATAAAATTAATAGAAAAAAAGAAGTAATGTAAAGAAAATATAAGGTAAACATTCTATATACAAAACAAATGAAACTATATACAATTAACACTATGGCAAAATACTTAAAGCTATTTGCAGTGATAGACCAGTATAAACTTAAGAAAACAATAAAGAAAAAAAAAATATATTAAATTCTTCATTAAAATAAGCTTTGTGTTTCTGTTGAGAAAAGAGGAAGCTGAACCTGGCAATATTAAGTGCCTGATTAAGATATAAATACATTATCATTTAAATGTTGATTAATATATAAATACATTATCATTTAAATGTTGATTAATATATAAATACATTATTATTTAAATGTTGATTAATATATAAATACATTATCATTTAAATGTTGATTAATATATAAATACATTATCATTTAAATGTTGATTAATATATAAATACATCATCATCATTTCTTAACGTGATGAGATTGTTGATGATTTGGTTGAGGAAAGTACCTAGGACATATTGTCTTCGGAAGGAGGAGAAAAGTCACCTTAACTTAGTGTAGTGGTGAGAGACCTGGGAGTATCTTGGGACCCCAATTAGAAATTTTACGCAGCTGTTCATTAGCCTTTCAGTCTATCACAGTGCTTCACAAAGATTCCATCATACACCACACAGCTGTAGTCAAAGTGGGGGAAAATAAGAGAGGAAATTAGGAGTCTAAGTGTATGTTGAGGTAGAAGATGGCGGAAGCGATGGAATAGTTTGAGGGTGGAAATTGACCGTCGAGAGATGTGAGAAATATGGTGATTCCAGAAGAGGTTTCTTTCAATGATAAGTCCTAAATTTTTAATTGAGGAGTAGAAGCAGATTGGCTGGTCATTAAAGTGTAGTTTGGAAAAGTCGTTATGGGATCAAAGGAGGGGCTTGGAAGCAATGACAATGGTCTGAATTTTGGCAGAATTTAACCTTAATCCGTTTACATTTGCCCAGGCACTGATTCGATCAAGGTCTTCTTGGACCTTGGCAAATACTACCAATAACTCAGGAGGGAAAAGGACAGGTAGATCTGGGAATCGCCTGGTGGGAACAATGAAGAATTGATTTATGTAGGAGCTGAAAAGGAGAGGAGATATGCTTGAACCCAGGGCAACTCCAGAGGATAAACGAAGGAAGGCAGATAGTGGTTGATTGGGTATGGAGAATGCTTGGGTACGTTGTGAGAGGAAAGATTGAAACCAAGAGATGGAACTATTGGAGAAGGATATTAATTTCAGTATGTTGAAAAGGATGGAATGGTTAATGAAATAAAAGGCTTTGGAGAAGTTGAGAAGGATTAGGATAGTTAACTATTTATCATCTATCGGAGTTTGAATGTCGCTGGTGAATTTATTTAAGGCGGATTGTGTGGAGTAGCTGGGACGGACACCAGATTCGAGAGGATCAAGTTGGTTGTACTGTTTATGGAAGTTGGAAACTTGGGATTGCACCAATCTCTCTAGTGGTTTTGAGAGGTTGGAAAGAATTGAGAATTGAAATCATCAGGTGAGGTGAGGTTGGATTAGAATTTTTATTCAAAGGAAGAACAATGTTTTTTTTTTCCAAGATGTTGGGAACACTGAATTCTGAAGGGAAAAATTATAGATGAAAAGGAGAACTGGGAGGATTTCAGGGAGACATAATTTTATTAATTTGACAGGGATGCCGTCTAGTCCTATGGTATTGGTGTGGGATTTCATTACAGCGGTTAAATGGTCTGTGGAGGAAATGTCGGAAAAATAAAAGTTATTGTCGTTAAATGATATCTCTAGAGGAAAGTCGGAAGAGGAGGATAAATGAGAGGTATTAGTAACAGATATAAAATGCGAGTTTAGATCATCAGGGGATATTGGAAAGTCTGATTTAGGGGATCTGGAAGGATCACAAATAGAAAGTTTACGGAGCAGTAGCCGTTTTGATTTGATATCCGAAATTGATGGAAGGGCTTCATGGAAGTAGAGGGATTTTCCACGCCGGATCCTTGTTTGCGTTAAGTTGCGAAGCACTCAGAACGCTTGGTAGTCATCTGCAAGTCTGGTCTGAATGTTAATCAGGACTCAAAACAGGTGAAATTACTTAGATAATGTTTTCATCTTGAATACGGTTATCCAATATCAATTTTTAAAAGAGAAATCTTTTTGTTGGCTATCGTCGGGCTTTTAACTTCATTAATCACACCTTATTAGGAAAAAAATATATCTATAGGTTTGAGCGAGAAAATAATTCGAGTCCTGAAAAATATGAATGACTGAAGATGAAAATTACTAAAGATGTGCTTCAAGGAGAGACACTGAGACCCATGCTGTTTAATCTCTTTTTATCGGATTACGTTGTATACTTCTACAAGCCTAAATTATCAGGTATACCTATTGACAAATATGTTGACATTTTGTTTCTCTTGCTTACAGATGGCATGACTATTTTTGCCGATTCCTACACCGATCTTTTAAGAAAAATTAGTGCTCTAAAGGAATATTTCAGAGACAATAAACTATTTATATACATCAATAAAACGAAAAATTTGAATTTTGAGCTAGCCTGTTTACCGTTTTTTTTTTCTGGAATCATATCCTGTATTCAACGACAATAGACTGATCAAATATTGTATACCTATAGGTAGTGTAGTATATTGGCATCTATTTGAAAAAAAAAGCATAAAAGAAAAACTGAAAGAGTTAGTAGGGTTAGGAAATGAGCCTGATAGATTACGGAAATTTTTCAAGGGAATGGAGGGAGAAGCAAACCTTGGTGGAACTTATGAATGCATTTTTCTTGATACGTGCCTGAGCAGGCAATCCATACTGGATTCCAACCACACTTGTCTTCTTCCATCTTAGTTCTTCCCTTGCCTCATTTTATACCAGTTGTTTTGGGACTTTCTCTATTCTGGCGGTTTCATAATTTATTACCATACTTTATACTTGAATTTTACATTTTTTTTTTGTTTAATGCTTATTTTATAAACGAAGAAATCATGTGGATATTTGAGCTCTAAATATACTTTTTTGTTGAGTTACAAAATTTTAGACAAACAATTGTTTTTATTTATATTAACAATTTTTTTTAACTTAAAGTATTAGGATTGTTGTAATCTATATATGATGTACATACATGACAAAACTTACCCATTGCTCTAAATTGAAGAACAATATAAATATCCATCTCTCTATAATTTATTTTATTTAAATATGATTGATAGAGAGGAATTCCATTCTTTTTTTTTTTTTTTGATAAACGACGCATGCATCATGTTTACCGATTTAGAGTTCAGTTTATTTTTGTACAGCGCCGTCACAGAGGAACGAAACGCTAAAATTGGGGACACAATTTCAATTATAAAAATTCTAGAAAATAACAGTGCAGAATATTTATTGTGTCCTCTATATGTACTTTTTTTGCACTAACACTAATACTAACTAGATCACAGTAAAAAGGTTTTACAAAATCGTCCTTTTATAGTTAATTCTGCACTATTTTTTTAAATTTAATTAATGAATACCTAAATTTACAGCCTGAAGGCACCTTCCATTTTAGTCTCATATTGTCACTAGGATGGTAGTAAACATGTTCAGGGACGCTTCAGCCACGATCTTCTGGAACAACTGTTTTGCCACAATGTTTTTTCACTTAATTGCTAAGAAAACTCAGATATGATCATTGCAGTATTTATTTGTAACCACTAGCGGATCCAGAATTTAATTTTGGAGGGGGGCTTCAGCCCGAAAGATTTTTTTTGTTATACATATAACGATAATTAATTTTTAAAAAAAAGAAAGAAATTATCTACCTGTATGAAATGGTGTTTAAGTGGTTCTTGAAGTCCTATCAAATGTAATTAAACGAACAAGAATATTTTAAGAGGTTGTTTTTAATATTTTTTTTGTATATTTTACAATTTTGGGAGGAGGAAGGGGAGCTTCAGCCCGAAAGCCTCCCCCGTAGATCCGCCTGTGTTTGTAACGATGGGAGCTCCACTATCTCTTACGGCCATTTTAGCCCGTATTTAGCCAGTATTTATATTACATACAATGAAATTTAACAATAAATTTGAAATTACAAAATATTTAAAACATTAAAATTTCTAAAAAATGTAAGTAAAAATTAAATTTCGTTATATAGTTGCGTTATTTGAAGAAATAAAATTTTTTTTTTTTGCAATTTAGGTGGCGCTTTACAAAATTTCATCAATTTTATTCTCCAATTCCACTTCATTCTGCTGTGCTTCATATGCATTACATTCTGTAAAAATGTGCCTGACTGTTAAATTGACCCACAGCAGCGACACTGGGGTGTCTGTCTCCTTTGTCATTAGGTGCTCATGAGTTAGCTGTGAGTTTCCGATTCGTAACCTTGTCCGGATTATTTCTTCTCTTCTGTTGAACTTTGTAGTCAGCTCGATTTGGAACTACAGAGGGCTCGACCACTCTCAAGTTATTGTCTCTTAAAACATGCCAGATACCCTGTCATTTCTCCAGAGCCTTTCTCTTTACCAAAGCTAATACTTTCTTTGGAACAGCATACCCTACTGGAGTTCCTTCCTTGAATGCTTTTTTTGCCATATCGGCTAGCTCATTACCTGTAATACCTGAGTCACTCGGTAACCACAAAAATTGTATCTTACATCCAACACTTTCCAATGTTTTTATATGTCTAACTGTGTCTGTGACTAATGAGTTTGCAAATGAATTTTAACTCATAGCTTTATGAGCAGATTCTGAATCTGTACATATATAACATCTTTTTCGACTTTTACGTTAAATTCATTGTAAACACATAAATTGATCAGTTAATTAAAAAATCAATTGCTTGACCAAGGATATGTGGTTTGTGATTTTCTACGTAGAATTGACTGGATTGATCCCCTATATCCTATCTCACCATAGTAAGAAAACCTAGAACAGTTATTTTCTAAAATGTTGGTAAATGTCGCATGCGTAGAAGAAACAGTTGCCTGTTAATTAGTATCGCCTGTGCTCACTTAAATAAATGTTAGGTCTCAACTGCATCCAGTCATTTGTCTGTAATCAAATGCTTATGCAATTTAACTCTGTACCTGTAGAGCCCTACTGTTTAGATTCCTAATGAGTACGTTACTTTCAACTGTTATTTATTTATTTTACGGGGGGTTTAGTAAAGTTTGCTACAAATATTTTAACAGCATATTTTTATTCCTTACATCAACTTTATTTCCAAGTTAAATTGTATAAACACTCAAATGTCGGTCGAATTCAGTTTTTACTTGGGTAGCAATTATAAAGGTGCGTTTAGACCTCTCACAAACTATAAGAAACACAAATACTTAAATTATTGTTTCCCTATGGTATTTTTTTTTTGTTTATTGTGTTTGATGTTTTGTATCTGCTGTTGCTAACAAGAGAAATAAAACTAAAAACGCCGGGCTTAGCGGTAACGCTCTTTAAGCCATCATTGAGGCAGGCGGGTATAATTTACTTATTTAATTTTATTATAATTATAATATACCTAGTAAGTGGTTATCTGATGAGCTGTATTAGATGAATTATTAACTAATAACGTGTAATAAAAGCATACAATATAATTATGAATATCACAGTTTTGCTTTGTCATTCATTATTCATGAAAAACGATTTTTTTTATGAAAATGAAAATCTATTTACACTATACAGAGTGGCCCGTAAGTAGAGGGAAATATTTAAAAGGTTGATAGAAGACATCAAGATTAAAAAAAAAAAATTATAGAAACAATTGCCCATTTTCCAGCAGAAAAGTTGGAAATTTAAGATTTGTGTTTTGTTTTTTTTAAGCGAGTCTCGTTTTTTGTCGAATAGGAAAGAATAAAATAAAAAATATTTGATTTAAGCAATTAAAAATTGCTCCATAGTAAGCTAGATAAAATTTACTTTAAACGAAAGTAGAGATTATCATTGTTGAAACTATTTAACCAACACTGTTGGGTGGACAAACACACCTGATTTCTGTTAAAACAAGTTATAAATTATTTGTGTTTTTTTTTTTATCACCGTTCAACTGTACTACATTCACTCCACTTTTAGAAAAATTCCCTCATTTAATAAGATTTATTGTTCATATTAATCAAGTTGAGGTTTATCGGGAAAAATTATGAGATTTTCATCAAGTCGTGTAAAGAAATGATTTTCTATCAAGTCACATAAAATTGCCCGTGTTTTCTGCAAAAATGACTACAATTAACTGTTGCAAAGCTTTTATTACTTGTTTTTTTCCGCGATACATATAATGTAATACATATATATATATATATATATATATATATATATATATATATATATGATACCTTGTAATATAGATATATTTTAGCCAATGAAATCGGTGAGGAAGCTATACTGACCTTACTTGGCAGACGTTTTTTTTGAGTAGTGTACATATTATTATTATATTACTGTATATATTTTTAGAAATATATAGAAAGTTAGTCTTTGGCCAGTTATATATTTTATTTTTATTTTGTTCATTATTGTTATTCTGAGGGGACTCTGTCCCAGAATAAAGTTTCTTTTTCTAAAAAAATAAGAAAAATAACACTAAATCCGATAATATATGTAAATAATTAGGTATCTATCATGCCGAAAGTCCATAATATAATATTTTAGAAAATTACATTAGTGAATAATTTGATAAATTTTCTCTTGGTAAAATCACAATAATATCCACTAACAATAAGTATGACGATTTTTGACCTATCGATAGTAGGCAATGAAAATATTGGCACTCTCCTTTAATATAATCGTCTTCTATTCTTCTTTAAAATTCTTTTATTCTATATATTTTTATATTATTTAATTATATTCTTCTATAAAATAAATTAAATAATTTGTGAAAGTTTGTGCTAAAACTTTGGATTCGAAGAGGGGTATTACAAAATGATACATATAGACCATTACCATCTCTTATTTCCGATATAAGAAATCAAACTTGATATAATAGTAAGTAGAAAGTGCAAGGTTTCGGTTTATAAATAGTTATTTTGGAATGACCGTTAGTGAGAGCGACGAAATTTTTGTGAAGGGATTGAATATAGTGTCCACTTGGAGTAAGTCTGTTGTCGCGATGGGACGGATTCAAGAGTTCTTCGCTTCCAAGACGGTTCTTGTGACTAGGGCCACTGGCTTCCTAGGAGGAGTCCTTATCGAGAGGCTGTTGTCCTCTTGTCCAGATTTGGAGGAGATCTTCGTCGTTGCGAGGCCCAGGAAAGGGCAATCTCCAATTCAGAGGTTGCAGTTCCTCCTGTCCTTGCCGGTGAGTTCTATACAATACGTCATATAAATATTGTATTTAACTATTTAACCTTGTAATTTAGATCTTATCTGATTAAAAAAAAAACTAGCTGGCCCGTGCGAAAAATTCGCACAGCTTATTGTTATCAAATGCCAAATTAATAAGAAAATCAAATAATGCAACGTATCAACAGATAAAGAAATCAAATGTTACTTTATCGATAAATATAATCGACAAAGAAAAAAAAAATTAATTTAAATCTTCATTTTTGTTTGGAACCAACATTTTCACAAATTTCAGTAAGCTGTATCTTTGTTAAAAATAGTCCGATTTTGATGATTTTTTTTCCTTTTGTAGGTAATTTAGAAATCTTTTATATGATCATGGGCATAACCAAGGGAAAAGTGTGTATTTTTTTAGTTATTCGCAAATAAAGTTTGTTTTCTTTCATAACTTGTTTGTCTGATTTTTCGGGTTGATTGGACTATTTTGCCCGCCTGAAGGAGAAGGGAACCTTCGAAATTGGTAGCTCAATCTTGAGATTTGGTGAAAAATTAACGATGAAATGGGGCATGGCGATCAAAAACACCATCGATGTATAATATAAACTCCTCCTCTCTCGATCATAGAGACCTCAAGTCGACGAAATGAGACATGCATTCAATGACAGTACTACAATTAATGTAAGGCTGTGTGGATGCGAACCCTATGCCTTTCGTTTTTGGCTTAAAAACGCAGGATCCGATAGTTCCGGAGGAACTATCCGGGTCTTGCTGTACGCATCAAAATCTTCAAGATTCAATTTGTTCCGTATCGATCTACAGACCTACTACCGTTTCAGTATTGAAGCCTAGCAAAATGTTTGTATCGACTTTATTTATTTTAGACAGAAAAACAAAAGTGGAAAATACGATTCGCTAACCCCCCGTGAAATTCTGAATCCAACGATACCCCATTCATGGTATTTGGTAGGAGCTTATATTTGGCACAAAACCGATTTCCAGCCTTACTGTAATAATATATGTGGGGATGGGGATATTAAAATTTCAGTGGAGTCGAGATACATAAAATCAAAATAAGCTTTCATTTGATTTAGCAGTTTTATTTAGTCTCTTCCAAAGGCAAGGAAGCTTTGCATTCATGGAGTGATTAAAAAAAATCTGGTGCGGTGCGCACATCACACAGCTTTCACTTACCAACCTAAGAGTAGATAAGTATTTTCATTTATGAAAACGACGGTATAACTTAATTTAAAATAATTAATTGCCAAGTATTTTCCGCCAATCAAATTTGTTAAATTTAATACGTTTTCGTTGCTTCTCATTTTCTTTTGCAACTTTGTATAGTATCAAAAAATACAAGTTACCGCTTTTGAAAACCTTGTGGGTTTGCTGCAGTGGTCCAAAAATCATTAAAATTTCGAGCTTTTTTTGGTTTAAGCTAAATATCTCCTTTTTAAAGGGACGTAGATAAAAAATAGTTGTATTAAATCATAAAAAGCTTAAAATATAACATCTGTGAACATAATATTTTTCTAAACCCAACAGGAAGCAAATTATCGAGCTTTCAAAATTTATCCATTTCAATTTATTCACAATAGTGCTCTCTCAGTTTTGAACGAAAAGATTCTGTAATTCCAGTTTGAATCTCGTCCGAAGAATTCGGAGATTTTTCTTGAAGATCATGTTTTTATTTTATTGACTGGAACGGTAGACCGTAGTCGGGAGGTGTTTTGAAAAGTATATTAAACGTTGACCCGGAACGCCTACCGAGCATCTTCCCCCACATCCCAATACATTGCATATAGTTGTATCTCTTGTGACTAATTATTAAAAAAAAACCAATGTTTTCTCAAAATAAAGTGACCGCACTTTCCAAAAATGGCGTTTAAACAAGATGAATTGCCCTCTTTGATTTGAGTTAGTATTTTGGTCGCTGAAATTCAGCAGCTGACTAAATTTCGTCATAATTGGCCTTCTATTAAAGATAATTAGAGAATAATAAAATATGAAAAAATAATACAAAATCCGGTGCGCGCAACACACAACTTTCATTTACTGCTCTACTTCGAAATTCAATTCTTGTCTGACATAAAAAATAGAAGTTTTTAATGCAACTAAACCGTAAACAACATATTTTTGAATTTGGTCATATTCATCAATACAAAAACTTATTAAGACCATCAAAATAACATAAGCCCTATTTATTATATGCATTGTAGGCAATAAAAACCTTATAACTGCATAAGTCTATTTGAATCATATAACTAATCTTCGAGCTCAATAGACAAAGAGAGATTTGAAAGTACGTATATTTCATTATGAATAAGTAAGGTCGTACCGCACAATAAAAATTCTATGAATTAAATCTCTTTTCAAAATTATTTAAATTCTTATTTTTTACCTTTGGAAAATTTACCAAAAAAAGGTCAAAAGTCATAAGTCGTAACACTGATTGTAAGTGTCTGATGTAATTTCGCAACACTCCATAATCATCCTGTTTCCAAAACCAGGTAAACCAGTTAATAACACATCATCCTATAGACCGATAAGCTTACTCCCGATCCTCTCAAAAATCTTTGAGAAAAACCTTCTCAAACGCATCCTACCCATAATCGAATCCCACAACATCCCTTCTCATCAGTTTGGATTCCGCTCAAGACATTCCACTGTCCAACAAGGCCTTCTTGTTGTGGGCCATATATCCTCTGCACTTGAAAACAAGCATTATTGCACTGGTGCCTTTCTGGACGTAGCGCAAGCTTTCGACCGGGTGTGGCACGATGGCTTGCTTTTCAAGCTCAAAACCTATTTACCCCAATCTTTATACCTAGTCCTCAAATCCTACCTCTCAAATCGTTCCTTTCAAGTCCGTTGTGACACCGAATTCTCCATTCTCCACTTACTATCCAGTTGAGGCTGGTGTTCCACAAGGCAGTGTCTTGGAACCAGTTCTCTACATCCTCTTCACTTCCGATATCCCTTCAAATCCCCATATATTTCTAGCTACATTTGCTGATGATACTGCCATCCTATCCTCCCGCTCAGATCCTCAAATAGCATCTCTAAACCTACAATCTCACCTCTCCTTGATTGAGCAGTGGTGCAACAACTGGCGCATCAAAATCAATGAATCAAAATGCAAACATATCACTTTCACCCTGCGACGCAGATCCTGTCCGCTAATCCTTTTTAATTCAATTCCACTTCCCTACTCAGACAGAGTCCGTTACCTTGGCTTCCTTCTTGACAAAAGACTAACTTGGAACCCACATACCAGACTTAAAAGACAAGAACTTAACCGACGATATGCCCAGCTGTATAAATTACTAAGTAGGACATCCCATCTTTCGATTGAAAATAAACTTTTAATCTACAAGACCATACTGAAACCTATCTGTGGCTCTAGTGCCCTCTTTCAGTCTCCACTGGCTTCTAATACTAGTGATGCGGCTGGAAAAGTGACACTGGTATCTCCTGGAGTCTTGCTTTGCCTTCCACATGTGGGGGAAAAAGCCTGGCTCGGAGATTCCTGGGCGAATGTATGTATTGTATATAGGTATGATTGTGTTTAGAAGTTTCTATTTTATGTTATTTGTTTACTTTTTTTCTTCTTTTATTTACTTTATTCATCAGTATTATTTATTTACTTTTTATACTTATATTATTCATCAGTATTATTTATTTACTTTTTATATTCATATTTATTTCTCTATTATGTATATATATTGTATGAATGAGAACTCTTAGCCCTAATACTTACAGCCCTCCAGCAGTGGCTGATTGTATTATTATTCAATAAATAGATTTTTAAAAAAATAAATCATACATACATTCAACTCAATTCGTTTAATTTCCAAATTTAATTTACTTCAATAATTGTACTGGAATACTAGTGAGCCGCATAACTAGACTAAGACTTACACCAAAACAACGATGGACAACATAATATACCGTACTCCTAGTTCCCCTACTCTCTTTTAAAATGCACCATGTGCAGTAAAAGAAGTGAAATATATTCCGGCCTACCTCCTGTTCTCAACACCACATCCCTTGGGGTAAAGGAAAAAAAAAAAAATCTGGTGTCTCCACTCACATGACTTTCCTACCTATTTCAGAAAAGTATTTATATCTTTACATATGTCCATGTAAAGATATAAAAAAAACAAATTGAATTAGATCTGTTTTCCTGAAAATTGCTCAAATAAAAGATTTGAGAACGATTTATTTGATAAACTAAACCAATCTAAACCGCCTTAAGGTAGATCAGTTTAAAAATTTCAATACCCTAAAATATTGCTGATCAAAAACTGTTTGCCATATCCTAATTTTGTCAAGCAATAATTTCTGAGGAAATAGTGAAGCTTCTGTGATGCGGGCAATAGATTTTCTTACTTTCACTTAGTATCTTTTTTCTCTCATTCAGCCCTTTCTCTCTTCTGATATCAGGATATGAACCCGTAATCTTACACTGGAAATTGAATAGCTGTAACTCCGTCAATAGTTGTCAGAAATGAACCATTCGTATTGTTTTTAAGGGTTTTTAGCGACTTATCTCCAAAACATTTTTCTTTTGTTTATATTTTTTCTTCCTGAATTTTCTCGGAAATTTAGTCCATTTACGAAAATTGAAAGGAAAATTGTTATAACATTATAGGAAAGTTTCATCAACATCGTTAGAGCCGTTTTTGCGCAACAGTGTATATAAAAACCTGTTTTTCATTTATTGCACATCAGCTATTGCGCATGGAGCACCCAATTTGTGACACAAGGCATTAGTAGTCAAAACCCTACAAAATAAAAAAGAAGCAACAAAATCGGTTAACTAGTTCCCGAGAAAATCATGGCACAGACGGACAGACAGACCAATGGCTAAAAATGTGTTTTACGAACTCGGGGCTCTGAAACGTATAGATCCGTCGAAAACCGCATATCGGAAATTTCACCCGATAGCAATACTTTCCTTACCTGTTATAGGTAGGAAAGTAAAAATAAGAAAAAATTAAATAATTAAATATTAATTTATTCTACCTCTTGATTAATAAATATAGTACAATAACGTTCGGAGACCGCAACTACATCACAGAGGGCCGCAAGCTTAACCTCTTTACCTATCAAAGTCTTAATGTTGCAAGTATCAAATCGTAAGTCCTTATGAACGCCAGGACGTTTCCGTGATATCAGACCACATCCAAGGCTAGTATTTTTGCTTCGAATAAAGTTTACTACCATGCGGGTTAAGAGGAATTTTAAGTTTAATTAAATTACCTACAAAGGACAGCCCCTCTATAAGGGGATTAGAGGGACATGTACAATGTATGGAATTAAATTTATATATTTCTCTCTACTCTGCTTTGTTGAATCCATTTTCCACGACTTTATTTTATACTAAAAAGTAGAGATATCAAATACTTTTACGGTGCAGTACATCCCAAATTTTTTCTGTATGAATACATTTTTCTAAAATAAACAATTTTTAAAATCGGTTATCCTTAAAAAAAATACAATATTATTATTAGTTATATTACTAGGTCGTTGAAAGCAGAGGCAAAGAATCATTTTGTTAAATAATAATGCATACAAATATATCGATTTCATGATCCTAAGTACAGTTTTACTTTTTGAATTAAAATATGGTTCTAAATAAGGATATTTATAATAAACATAATACGTGTAAATATAAACGTTTTTCATTCTTCCTTGAGCATGCAACTGCCATTTGCTTTCAGCTTCAATGGCATGAACAAGACATCCTTGGATCTCTTAACACCAAAATTGAATTTGTACTGATGAGCCAAAGCGAATGCTCTGATGAACCTCAGTGATAGTATCATCTGTGACAAACACTTATGGACAAAGGTTTTTCCTGAAGACATTCGGTCTTTCAAAAGGCATCACTGCGGGGTTCCGTAATATAGTCTTCTGACTGTTCTTTCCTCACCTAAACTGAAATAAAGGTAATCCCTGAATGCTGAATAAAATAGCAATGAAATATTGAATAAAATGAAATGACATTAGTATATTTGTATGTAATTGTCCAAAATTATTCAATCTACACATTTTTTTTTATTATTGAAATTTACAACTGTATAATGATAAATACAATTAGTAAATATGAAATAAGTTACTTGACATGTACAACATGAAGAGAAACTACCCATTGGTAGCACTCCAATTATATTTCTATATTAGAAGGTTCCGAGACCATCTTTTCAGACGCCTCGGAGGGTTATCAGGAATAGAACAGGAAGCAAGAGGGTTCGGATGGTTCAGAAGTTTATTATGGAAGGATAGGTATCTGGATTGAGCTAAATCGGAAACATATGGTACAATAAGGTCGTTATGGATGATTTTATTTGTGACAAAGTAGGGAGCATTGAGGATTTTACGAAGGATTTTGGATTGTAGAGATTGGATACGAGAGGAATTTGATGGTTTAGTAGAGCCCCAAAGCTAGATCCCGTAAGTCCAAATAGGCCTTATTATAGTAATATATATGAGTCTTTTGTAAACAGTGGGAAGTTTAGAGCGTTTGTCTAGTAAGTGCTGCAGTAGTCGAAAAGGTCGGGCGGTTTCTAGTCGTTTCAGTCTGGTATGGGGCTTCCAAGTGACTCGTTTTTCCAGCTGGAGTCCTAGGTATCGGATTTGTTCAACAGGGATAAGTGGGCTATTGTTGAAGGAAACTGTAGGACAGGAAGTCATAGATTTACGACGAAGAGTAAAGGTAATTTGATGGGATTTATTGGAATTTATTTTAATCCTCCAGTTTTGACACCATTTTTCAAGACTTACGATGTGTGATTGAAGACTTTGGGATGCAATAGATGGATCGTTATTAACTGATCGAATACATGTGTCATCGGCATAGGTGGTGATACGCATGTTGGATTGGGTTGGGATGTCAGTTGTATAAACTGTGTAAAGGATAGGACCTAAGACAATCTAAATCTAAAGCTAGAAAAATACGGGAATAAAAAATATTACTATTATTAAAAATAAAACAAAAAAACAAAGGGTGACAATAACGTGTTTATTTGCTAGAGTGCAGGTTACGATCAGTAGAAATAGAGGAAAGCACCTCACATGTGGAACAAGCCAAAAAATATTAATTTCTTATGGCGACATCAATTTTTTATGAGCGCTCATATTATTATGTAAAACAGCACATGGGCAGAGCAATTGCTGGCAATCCTTAACCTCCAATAAAGCACTGCGGTATACTCCCTATTTGCAGACCAAGTCCATGGGCTTGAAGCTGAAACCTTAGCGTACTTATAAACTATCGCTATATTCAATATATTACTATTAATTAATTTTTAAACTTTAAAAATTTAATGAAAACAAAATAAATGGTCCTTGCTACAGACCCAGGTTTCATGAAATTATTAGCATCTGCCCAAAACTTCGCGTGTGGCATCATTTTATCGTAACTTACAAGTGTTTTATCTAAGAAAATTCTGAATTCTGCGACTGCTATTTAATTGACGGGAGAGTTCCACATGGCAGCATCTTAGGTCTCAGCCTTTACATTATTTTTTCCAATGATGTCCCTGTCCATCCCGGTAACCTCCTGGCAACATTCTGATGACACTGCTATCATTTTAACCAACTCAGATCCTCGTCTGATCAATAGCGTCCTCTAACCTACGAATGCACCTGAACACTGAAATCGCCCATTGAAATAAACGAATCCAAATGCAAAAACATTACCTTCACCCTCTGTCGAAAATCCAGTCCATCAGTTTATTTTAGCTCTATTCAGCTTCCATTCTCAGACACAGTCCACTATCTTGGCTTTCTCTTAGACAGACGACTAACATGGAATCCTCATACTAAACTTAAAAGACAGAAACTTAGCCAACGATAAGGCCAACTGTACAGATTACTGAATAGAAAATCTAAACTTTTTATCTAATTATCTAAAATCAATCTAAGTATCTAAAACAAATCACTAGTCTACAAATCAATCCTGAAACCTATTTGGACTGACGGATTACAACTTGTGGGACAGCAAAGTTTTCCAACATCAAACGCATCAAATCCTTTCAATCTAAAGTCCTTCGAACAATAGCCGGTGCTCCTTTCAATGTAACCAAGAAAAACCTAAACCACTACCTTAACATCTCATTTGTCCTAGACTTTATCTCAGAAAAATTCTTCAAATTTCACCATTACCTTATGTACCATCCAAATCCCCGTGCAGAATCACTATCTAGCACCACTCATCCCTATAATCCTCCAAGAAATTTACAACAACAGAGGTCCCGAGATCTTTTGTAAATATGAACATATTGGATTTCTGGCAATGGCCAAATTCTCCACTTAAGTCACGAGTGTCTGAGGCTGTAGCGCCCTTAATCAACATCCGCTGGCTTTTAATATCGGTGAATTAATCCAAATTCCCTTTTACAATCCCTATCTAGCATCACCCGTCCTCCAGGAAGGTTATAACGACACACAGTGGTCAAAACCTAACCCAGTTGGCATTTTGTTCTTCCAGGCAAAATTTTTAAAGTTCCTTCATATGAGCATTGAAATTAGAGTTTGTAAAGAGAATTTAAGTACTTAATATTGCAAAAAAAAGGAAAAAAAAATTGGGGTATTTTCTAAAGTAATGTAAATTAAAAAAAAAAAAAAACTGTATGCCATCTCATAGAAAATTTAATTCTGAAAAGAAAATAATCTATCAGTTTTTTTTTTGTTTTGCGAAAACCCCTTCTGAAAAAGAGCTATGATGAAAAATAACTGAAAAAAAAAGTTCAAATTTACAATTTGAAAAGTACAATCATTTTTAAGGGGGGTTATAGAATGTGACTTATGCCATGCTGTTCCGCATGATACAGTAAAATCCATCTAATTTGGTTAGGTTCTAGCCGCATTCGGCTAAGTTATCGACATTCAAAGTTTTGCATTTATTACTCTATAAATACAATTTAATATTTATATCGCTAATATATTTTATATTATAATTAATATATTTTGTATAATATATTAAAAATATATTTCAATATTTATATCGCTGTAATCTATATAATTATATATTTAATAATACCAAGAGCATCTATGAAAACCACATATGTATAATTATATAATATTGTCGGAGTCGGAATTATATTAAGCTCATATTACGTATAGAAGCGTCTTCTAATCTTTCGGGTCGCTCGTGTTCCTTTGGTTCCTCAATTACAGCTATTTTCCGCTATGATCTCTTATTTCTCCTTCGTTAATTATCTAATTCATTCATATTCTATATTTAACTACCTTTTATATTATAAATTAATGTGAAATGGTCAATTGTTTTAAATAAAAAAAAAATTAAAGGTACTTTGGGGGATGCCAATATTGAAAATTAGCCATTTAAGCCGTTAGAGAACATCAATCAGAATAAAAACTACATTTTATTGAAAACTGCTTAATTTTACACTGATGAATTTAATCAAAATCGTTAGAGCGATTTTCGAGAAAATCGTAAAAATGTATTTAGTCCATTATATAAAGTGCCACTTCTGGTTAGCCGAATATGACGAAAATATGAAGTTCCTGTACATCCCTAGCATACAAAAACTTTAATTATGCAATTTCACTTCTGTACGACTTTTAGTTTTTGAGCTGGACTTTAACAAACACACACAGACCATTTTGCGGGGCTTGGTTATTTGGATTCAGGGGATCTTAAAACATGTATTTCCGTTGAAAACTAACCATCGGAAATTTTCACGTTCGCAATACTTTCCTTTACTATATATTTCATATAAGTTAAGTTAAAGTAAAAATATAAGTTATCTAACAAAAATAGTGATAAAACCATTAACTATAATAATGATACGAACATTTTAAACACAGTTTACGCAGATATATTAAAAAGAATAAAACTTGATAATTTACAGGAAATTTAAAAATGGTATATAAAACAAGTAATAATATAAGGATAGTGGTAGGGTTACAACAAGGGGATGAAATTCAATTATCTGATCTCTCAAGTTTTAATTGGGAAAATATGCTGGATGTAGGAAGATATTTGTTTTAATGTGTTATTACTTAATTTTATTAGTATTAAAGATAATTCACACCTGATAATAATCAAAATCCGTGCTGGGCTATGCGGATGATCTGCAACTGTTCAGCGAAGATGTGGAAACTATAAAACTAAATACGACAACGTTAATGAATGCCAATAAAGAACTATGGCTCGAAATAAACACGGATAAAACAAAATATATGGTTAGCAGCAAAAAAGGCGATATTACTGGTGATGTCGATATAGATGATAATATGTTTGAACAGGTAGAGAAGTTTAGGTATCTAGGGTCTGCGATAACTAGAACTAACGAAATTGAAGAAGAGATTAAGGTTAGACTGAAGGCGAGAAATGCTTGTTATTTTTCTATGACCAAACTACTTAGCTCGCGCCTCTTATCCCGCACCTTAAAAATTAGGATCTATAAAACCATTGTCTTACCTACAGTTCTTTATGGATACGAAACGTGGCCGCTAACATTAAGGGATGAGCAACGTCTTAAGTTTTTTGAAAATAAAGTATTGCGCAGAATATTCGGACTAAAGAAGGATGAATTAACCGGAGAGTTCAGACGGTTACACGACGCCGAATTGTGGGAACTATATCCGAGTAATATAATTGAGGTGATTTCATCCTAGCGAATCAAATGGACCTGTAAAATTGTTGGGCTTAGTAATGAGATAATTCCTAAAAGGTTAATATTTGCTGAACCGAATCGTGAATGTCCGAGGGGTAGATCGAAGCGTGGGTGGGAAGATTGCATTAAGGCCGATCTGAAAGGGACTGGGTTTGGACGGCGAACGGTGGAGGGTGGTGTGTAATAAGCGATTGGTGGTGTTGGCATCGAACCTTCGGGCTCGCTAAGCCTTTTATTATTATTATTATTTATTAAAGATAATGCATCTTTTATTTTGTTGTGTTATTATTTAGTTAATTTAAAATGGCTAGGTACATATCTTAATAATTATTATATTAATAGTGTATTAAATTATGATTAAAGTGATTGTTCACTAATTTTAGTAAATAATGGTTCTGACGATAGGGATTGTTTCCTCGAACTTTTAACCAGCCGGTATAGCTAATAAAATATATGATTATTTGAAACGCTAAGACACTTATTTAAAAATACAAATTATATTTATTATAACTAGTGTTGCCCAAAATCGGTCTTGGTCTTGCAAAGTGCCAAGACCAATGCCAAGACTAGGACAAGTAAAAAAAAACGATTTTTTAAGTAAAAATTAAGGCAAAGTAGTTACTAATAATTGACAATCTTAGTTACTATATGTTAATAATTAATATAAACAAACAATATACTTTTACATTTAACTCCTCTAATTTTTTATTTGGGCTTACTTAGGTTTCTGCTATCTAAATAATTACAGTAATATCTCTATAGTAATAAGCTAATAAGTAACTGCAAGACTGTTGCGAGACCCTTGCGCAAGAGAAAGACCATGATCAAGACTGAGTTGGCAAGACCAAGACTCATCTCGGTTTCGCATTTGGGCAACACTAATTATAAGACATACAATGCCATACAATACTTTGTATTTTTTCAAAGGTAAATTTTGTTAATATGTTCCTTAAAGCATTATTAACTAATTAAAATCCAGCAGTACTTTCAACGATATGCCTAACAGTTTCTTGTCCAACAGCTATTCGACAACCTGGAAGAAGATGTGAAGAGGAAGGTGACACTGCTGACTGGAGACGTGACAATGCCGAACATAGGGCTCTCCTGGGTAGACATGGAGAGGATAAAGGGGCGTGTGGATGTAGTGTTCCACGTGGCAGCCATCGTCAACTTCAGCGCTGCTTTGGACAAAGCTGTCATCACTAACGTGGGAGGGACAGCCGCCGTCCTAGCCATCGCCAAGGAAATGCTCAATCTACAGGTCAGGTTATATTATATTGATATAGGATATGTAAATATGATATATAGATATTATAATGTTTAGAACAAATATTAGAGTTTTCTATATTTGCTTTTTTATATTCAAAGGCATAGGAAAATACAACATGTATTAACTATTAAACACTCATTAAAAAGGTAGGTTACATAGAGCCACCTATATGGTGTTAATAAATTGTCCTTTATCCGAAACTCATTGTTTTGGGAGACCTCACCTAGCAAATAATTCCATTTAAGCCACTAGAGTTTTGCGGGTGGTTCGCCTCCACAGGGACAGCTTTGGTCCACTTACTATTTGCATTAATAACAACTAAATATCTTTTATTATCTATGGGTCCCATGAGATCCACATATATTCTTGTCAAGGGTTCTTCCAAGGAAGAATTCAAAGGTTCCGGGCTATTTCCAAGGAACAAGTGATAACGTTTGAGGTTCTGCTTGACATCTCTTGCATACTTCACATTCATTTATAACTTGTTCTATTTGACTATTCATACTATATCACCAAAAGTAATCTCGTGCCAGTAATTTGGTCTTTACTATACCCCAACGAGATTCATTAAGACATGATAATACTGGATTAATCAATTTCTTTAGAACTTAAGTCTCCTACTGTATACGTTCATCATCTAAATTTGGATTGAAATTGGAAAAATTTCACAAATACGTTTGACTCATTTTATCTAAGTCCTACCGACTGCGTCAATATAATGTTTAGAACAAATATTAGAGTTTTCTATATTTGCCTTTTTATATTCACATGCTTAGGAAAACGCATTAAAAAGGTAGGTTACATAGAGCCTCCTGTATCAATGCCTTACCTTTATGCATTAATAAACCATTGATCCGATCGCCATGAAGCTTTATGAAGTTGTTCCGTACACTTCTGGGAAGGTTTCTGGCATAGTACTTTTGTCTTACGATAATTTCATATATGTAAAAGAAATAAAAATGTAAATGTTTTTTTGTTCAAAGCTGCAAAAAATGTGTCGCTATAAACTGTAGCGCCAAAACGATTTTAACGAAACTTGGCTAAAGTCTTCCCCTTGAAACCCTTTTAATTTGTGTGCATAACATACTTTCACGAAAATAAGCTGTAAAAATGTTACGATGAATTCAATATTTTATTTACCGTTAACTAAAAATGTACATAATTTGTGATTGATAATACCCACATTTATTTGAAAGATTCCTGATTTGCTGACAAAATAAAGAAAAATCATTGAAATCGGACGGTTCGTTGCAGAGTTATAGAGTTTTAAACATTTACTGCTTTCTCTTCAGAAAAGGCCATTTCCTTTTGCTTCCTCACTACCGTATGTAGGCGAGCATTGTTTTTTTTTTGTTATTGATTAATCTAAAATTTTATAAGTACTACAGTAATTGAAATAATTATTTAAAGACGTGATATGATTCTCCTTATATAGGGCAATACTATAATACGTTCTTTATATTCATTTTTTATTTTAGTTTTACAAGTTTCAATCAGACTGTTGTTGATGATTATGAATAACGGCGCATTCACTCAGTTGATTACGAATGTTCAAGTTGAATCATGAAAAAAAAAAATCATTAGAATTAGTTTAAATTGAAGCCATTTTATAGAAAAAAAAATTTCCCAACTTTTTATTTAAAAATTACAGATGTCCTTTGGTATTAATCCACTCATATGTGCTTTCTATTTTCTTTCTTTTCCATTTTGCCAGGCTAAGCCACAGCAGCGCGTGGTCGGGTAAAGCTAGTATTATATAAAACAGATATAAAGATGATATCCTATGATATATAGATATAAAGATGATAGTATATAACATATAGATTTAGAGATGATTGCTTGGTGATACATTGGTGTAGAATTTGATGGGACGAGAGGGGTGATCATCCTTCCCTCCAATAATGAAATAGACTGGACGAGAATATCGTTAGCCCTTTCTTCCTCCCAAAATATTTGAAGTCCAAAAATTAAAAAAAACAAAACATTAATAACGAATATTCTACATGAATGAATACAATTTATAAACTAACATCAATTAAGAAAATAGGAAAAATCGAATAAACCTAGTGTAGTTAGTTCAGTCAATGAATGCCCAAAAAGGGAGTGTAGAGTGCGTGAGCAGGGACCTAAGTGATTCCTCCAGAAACTTGTTCAGGGTGCTTAGGGTATGAAGACATCAAAAGTCCTGACGTCTAGGTGGTGAACCGGAGGGATAAGATTGCAGTTTTTTTAAATTTCACTTATATATCGAAAACAGAGCATTTGAGGGGAAATTGTTCGTTCGGTAAATTCGTCTGGCTGAGTACACCGCACAGTGGGGCGAAAAACGGGTTTTCGTGGACATGGCCACAGAACTCGTAAATGACGTCGGATTAACTTGATATTTAGTACACTTATTTTTTCAAGGACGAGAGACACGAATATGACTTAAAACACAATAAATAACAAAGTATAATTTTAATATATGTTCAAGTAATAACTTAAAAAGTGTATCTGTTATTAATTATAAATACTCATTTTATAATAATTCTTATGAAATAATAAACATTTTATTTTATTTTAATTTTAAAAAAATTTAAAAGCCATCGAAAATGATATTTTGAACAACATCGATACTTCCTCACATACTCCAATTAAAAAAATATGTAACTTTTTCATGAATTTCAAAGGTTATATTACCAAATAATGCAGATTAAGTCATAAAGGTTCAAACAAATACTCTGATTAAGTTCACCGTTATGAAATTGTAACGACATTTAAAAAGAATAAGGGTTAGAGATTGAACACAATCGTACTTTATTACTAACAGACAGTAATTGTAGTGAAAAAAGTAAATAAAAGTTTTCTTTTTCCTTGAGGCCGTCTTACGCGGGTATTCTGTTTATATATTTATTTAGATTAGAGCGAATATAAAGGATGGTTATATACAGTTAAAAGAATAATATAAAAGTTTATTTCTTATCTACGTAGACAAAAATAAAATTAAAAAAAAAATGAAAAAGATGAATTAATGTAAATTTTTTTTATTGTTTTGGTTTGAGGTATTTTTCGAAACAACCTTATTTTCTTCATTTTCAATAAAATTTTAAAACTAAATTTAAGAGCATGTCTAGTTATATAGGAGATATTAATACATACCTAGAAATTATTCTAACATTTATACATACAAAAATAATTTTAAATATACTTTAACTCCCTACGGAAGTGGGGGGGAGGGGCAAGGCGATTTAAATTAATACAATTTTATCGTTACTAAGATAACTAAGAAGGCCATCGGAGGTTTTTTAAATCGAACTGTTTACAAACATCTTATTTAAAAACACCTATTTTTGTTAACAAAAAAGAAAAAAGATTCGAAGTTAAACAAGTTTTAGAAATGAATATATATATACACTGGCAGGCAAAAAATTCCACCCATTTGATTTTTTCATGTTTTCATTTAAAAATATTTCACCCACTTGTAAAAACAGTTGTATTTGTATATTATACAGAATATTTGTAGATACTACTTAGTATTTATGGAATTTTATAATCTTTTTTACCTTTAATAATCAAAATGTGATTGGGTAAGAAAGATTAGTGAAAAAAAAAATTGAAAAACGAATTCTAAAAGAAATTAATTACATCATCGTATAGTAGCGCGTGTTTCCTCCTCTTGCCTTCACTACTTCTTGAAGACGCCTCGGCATACTTTTTACCAGTCGGGAAATGTCCGTTTGCTGGAGGATAGCCCATTCCTCCCGAAGAGCCCTTTCAAGGTCCTGCAGCGTATCAGGAAGCGTTGCACGCGCTCTTATTCGTCTTATGAAGTTATCCCATAAATGCTCAATGGTGTTCAAATCTGGAGAACGTGCTGGCCAGGCTAAAACCTCAATATTGTTCTGTCGGAGGAACGTCTGCACTATGCGGGCGACATGTGGGCGTGTATTATCGTGCATTAGAATAGAACGATCGCCGATTTCGTTGAGGAAAGGCAACACATGTGGTTCCAAAATCTCATCTACATAGCGAATGCCGTCAAAGACCCTCCACGAACAACAACCAATTCTGTGCGGCGCTCCATTGAAAACCCATCCCACACCATTAAGCAACCACGTTGGAAAGGTTGGTTCTGGAAAAATTACAGGCTGCATATCTTTCGTTTCTTCTTCTCCACACTCTTTCACGCCAGTCTGGAGATCGAAGAGCGAATCTTGACTCATCTATAAAATGTACAGCACTCCATTCGTCCATAGTCCAATGGCTGTGTTCTCGAGCAAAAGCCAGCCGTGTTACTCTGTGAGTTCTGGTCAACTCTGGTCCTCTTACTGGACGAAAAGCCATTAATCCATACTCATTTAATCTTCTCCGAGTGGTACGTTCAGAAATTCGCACACCTTGAATTTCTTTGAGCTGATGAATCGCTTGAACAACGGTAAGGTATCGGTTTCGTAAAATTCTCAAAGTCAAAAATCGGTCATCCCGTGGTTCTGTTACCCTAGGCCGTCCAGAACCGGGCCTTCTATTGTAAGAACCAATTTCCCGAAAACCCCTGACGGCGTCTCGTAAAGTTTCATATGGAACTCCGATGGCATTAGCTGCATATCTAATGGAACGTCCATAATCAATAAGTGCCACACCACGCGCAACATCCTCAGCACTAAGAGGCATTTTTAAACTTAATATTGAAAAAAATTAAAAGCCGGAGACTAAGAAATGTGCTGCAAGAAACTGCACTGAACTAATAATACCGAATAAACATTTTGATTCCATAGAAAGTAAACATTGGAATCTAGAATAATTTCATTGAACTAAGGATTAATGGTTATTGTCCTCTAGATTATCTATTTATTCATTAAATAGACAATCCAAAGCAGAAATATTTTTCGATGAAAACATGAAAAAATCAAGTGGGTGGAAATTTTTGCCTCTCAGTGTATATTTAATTAAGTAGAATGGCGATAAAATGTGTATAAAGTTTCAAGAAAAAGATATCAACCATCAGCTCGAAACAAGCAATTTCATAAAATCTACAAACGTTCCACAAATTAACTACGTTTTCAATTGAACTATTTACTAAAAACAGAATAAAATTTTTATTTCACAGTTTCACAGTTTATCTAGTTTTTAGAGTAAAATAAAAAATTTCTAGCCGATGTCGCAGGTTTTCCATTGGACGGCCCACTGTACGCCGGCCGAGTAAGATCGTCCCTGTGCCATTTATTTATGGTTTTGAACAAAGCTCCCCGATATTTATGAACAGTGGTACCGGTATTAAAATTGTGATATAGAGTGTAGGGGAAAAAATTGAAATCAGATCGTGAATATCATCGCACAGAGAGCGGCAAGTTGGATCTCATTTCTGAGGAGTGGGTCTGTTATCAGGAGGAGATTGATAGTAGGGATGGGACCGTTCCGGGAGGAACGGTTCGCGGAACAAATTCCACCACCGTGACGGCTCCGAACGGAACGAGACCCTAGGAAACTTCGTTCCGTTGGAATGTAATCTAAGAATATAAAAGTCTATAGGTTACAAAAGTCTTTAGGTTTCGATGTGTAAATATTCGGCAGAAAAATCAAATAAGTACAAAAGGAGTATGTAGCAATAGGTTGTTTGCTTCAAAAGTGAACCTTAACAACTAAATTTAATTTATGATTTGGTTAAAGATAAATAAACAGCATTGAATTAAATATAATAAGATCGTATCCATGATTTTAAGATAGACATTTGCAAATTTTAAAAATGTTAATTATAATGCCAAGATCCAAATAAACTATTAGAATAATAATATACTAATTATAAATCATATTAAATAAAGAATTTAATCAAATTTTATTATTAAGACCAATGATAAATATGAGATTCTGTTGCGCAAATGAAATTTGTCATAGAAATTTTATATCCTTGGTTCATTTGGATTTAGAAAAACTAAGATTTCGCATTTTATTTTAGCAAATGTATTTCCTTAGTTATGCCAATATTCCAGAAATAGCTCGTTTGATTTGACTCAAAGTTGGAAGAAAGATAGGTGTTGGTAAAAAAATAATGCTTCATCAATTTCATTGCATTCCGTCGACTGCTTTCTCTTAAATATGCCTGAACGTTATGTTCGTGATACGTCTACATCTTAAAAACATCATGTTCGATTTGGCTCAAAGCTGGAGGGAAGTTAGGGATTGATAAACAAATGATCAAGTAGATATCCATTTTAGAAAATTTCATCCCCTACTTTCAGAAAATACTCCCGTTTTCGATTCTGAAAATGTATTGTTTTTAACACCTATATTTTGAAAACGGCTCTATTTGACCGAAAGTTGAAGGAAATGCGGAGAATAGTGTAGAGATTTCCTAGTACCAATTTCATTGAATTCTATTCGAAAATTAAAATTAATATAAATAACTTTTAAAAATATAATGGCTGTGAAATGTGAAAGGTTCTTAGTAATGTTTTATGGAGTTATACAGTTTTTGAATGTATTCAAAAAAGTTAATTTAAACTGGATGTTTTGTCGTTTGCATATTATTGGCATGACACCTGCTGCCGTTACAAAAAAATTCCCAGTGTAAAAAAAATAAATAAAAAATAAAATAATGTAATTTCCACTGATCGTGGGGGTTGAAACTTAGAGGCCTCAATATAGATTTTGCCAAATCCCTTCACCAGATTTTGTCCAGGCCCTAAATGTTGCAAAGACTGTAAAAAGGAACGTCATATTTGTGAGTTTGTTTGTTCCTTTTGAAGCTCAACAAACTGGTACTGGTCTTGATTTCACTCTCAAATTTCTAAGTGTTAGTATTTATTCCAAATATTTATGAATTAGTTCATAATTCAGGTAGGATGTAAGAATCGATAAGTTTTAAATATGTTTTAAGTATGGACTTCATTTCCTGTACTTCGTTGATTGCATTCATATTCTTACATTTCTTCTTGAATTATTTTTGTTCTAATTGATGGAAAATGTCGATGTATTTGGCGAGGAAACTCTACTGACCTTACTTGGCAGACGACATTTTAGCTACTTGTAAAAGACATGAGAGATATCAGTATTGTTTAAACATTTTAAAAGTTTAAAAAAATATTGGTTTTTATTAAATATTTGCTTTTTTTTATTATTTTATTTTTAATTTATTTTATAAGTCATATTACAACGGCAGAACGAAATAGAAACATAACTAACAGTCTTGTTAGTCGTAATAAAAATTTCTAGAGTCGGTTCGATGAAACCATTCCACCTCTGGAACGGTTCGGAATGCTTTGGAACGGTCATTCTCGTTCCGAGGGGCTTTGGAATTTCGTTCCATCGAAATGTGAACGCTTTTACGTTCCATTACATTGCGTTTTCGTTCCAATCTGAGATTCCATTATAGCATCGGTTTAGAATGATTACGATACGGATTAAAGTGTCTAAATGTGTTTTTACTTTTAGTTTCAATTAGTAAGCCTCATATTAATTAAATTGTGCATATAACAAAAACTATCAATTAGAAAACAGAAATAGATTTTTATTGAATAATATTTTTCTGTAACTTGGGAAAAGGAAGATGAAGACAAATATATGAATTTTACCAACCAAAAATTAGTTTTATTAAAAAAATATAGATAAAATCAAATAAAGCTAAAATATGAAATCTAGAACGAATAAAAAAAAAAAAAAAAAAAAAAAAAAACAGCAAAATTTTATATAAATTAATTCAAAACAGTAATTTTTACTCAGCTGATAGTCGATTCGAACTTTCGTAAATCAACATTTCTTTGGCAATGATGCGCAAATTAGGGTAGTTGGACGAATGTGCAAACCACCACTTAATACGATCCTCGTTGTCCTACAAAATATCCTTTTCTAAGAACCTTTTAATTCAATCATTGCCTTTGATTGAGGTGTTCCATTTGAAGAATGTTGCTCTAGAGCTCTCAATAATGTTCCTAAAACTTCCAGTTCGTTTTTTTTTTCCTTCATTTTTCTGTACTCCTCTCTATTTACCTTCATTTTCCTCTTCCTTAATGAGTTTTTAGCCATTTTACATAGTTTTAGTATCACGCATATTTGCTTCATTATTCTCTATCGCGGTTCAAGTGTTGTTCGGAACTAAGATATCTCAGAACGAGAACTGGAACGAATTCCAGTGGTGGAACATTCCGTTTCGTTCCGTTCCGAACGGTAGTCGGAAATGCCCATTCCTAGTTGAGACTGACTGGCCCCTACCCTTCACTACCAAGCCTCAGTAGAACGCAGCCTAGCTTTTGTTGTCACTTTTACTGCATGCTTATTAAAAAAAATCAATTAATTTATTTTTAAGTATATGGTAGGGAGTAGATGGTATTAATAATTGATAATTGCCATATAATTGATATATAAATAAGCCTATTTAATAAAAAAAAAATGTACGGTTTAATTTATTTATGTACATGTCGGTTTGTGTGTGAGTAGGTATGGATGCGTGTTAAAAATAATTAAATAAAGTAGAAAAAAAACCATGTTAACTGAAAAATTTAATGTTGTATTTTACAGATAATAAAAGTCTCGTGATAATTTTATTCTGTTTTGTCATATTAAATACTTACAATTATAAACCTCATTGTTATCACTATTTTCAATAACTTGGTAATATTCACACTCACAGATTTGAGTGGATTCACATTTTCATTCACTTTTGATCTGCGTATCTTAGCAAGGATTGTTCCTCCATGGCATCTTCAGGAGTGAACGGTGGGCGAGAGACGCCTAGCGAACATTCCTCCACATCTCTATAAATTTCATATCATTGTGTTCTTTGAAACTATTTATTAAAAAAAACAAAAAAAAAACAATGGTTCAACAGATATAGGACAATACATTTATCTTTCTTATTATAAAAAAAGTGTTAATTGAACTTTTTTTCTACTTTATTTAGTAACTGTGTAAAGTGTGTCTACACATATTATTAGATAAACGAACAAAAGTTATATCAAAAGCGTTATAGCTGTATAACAATGCCAGTTAACAATTCCTGAGGAAGAAGACAGTAGACCCTTACAGAAGAATCGCTTTTTCCGTTGATTATGTGCATTTTCTAAGGATTATTTTAAATATTAATCACTGATTTATAAAGATAAATGTATTGTCTAGATCTTTTATTACAAGGCGTTTTTCGTTATCGAGGTCGTTTATTTACAAGCGAGGCTTGATTTTCAACATTAATTTCAACGAATTAGATAAATTGACTTAACCAGTGTTTTTATTGTCTAAATAATTTTTTTTCACTTTTTAATGTTTTATTATTCTCTGACTATTTAGCTTTAATAAAATACCAATTACGACGAAATTAAACCAAATGCTGAATGTCAGTGACCGAAAAACTAACTCAAGTCAAAGTTGTCCATCCGCCATAATGGGCGGCATTTAGGGACAGTGCGTTCACTTGTGGAACCATTGGCTTTTTTTGGATAAATAGTTACAACGACATGAAATTTATAAGGATGTGGGGGAGTGTACGGTAGGGGAGTCTCGCCCACCGTTTGCCAATATATGCCATTTTTGACAGAATATGAAATTAGATATATTTTTTTTTTACATTATTAAAGGCAAATAAATCTCTACTTATCTCAATACTAACCTCAACGAGTTAATATGAACTCAACTCTTATTGAACAAGGAAGATATTCTAAGAGTAAGGTAACTGTAGTCGAGTTGGTGGGTATTTTTTTTTTGTAAAATGTAGATTGTTTAAAAATTAATAGTTCCATTTGTGGTTTTGAACAAAGACAAATTCTACTTGCATTTGAAATAAATTTTGTCTAGCTTACTATTGAGCAATTGGTTATTTTCTGAATTTTTTTTTTTTTTTTTTATTTGTTTATTTAGAAATATTACATTCTGTCACATCAAGAACATTTATAATAGTGATCAGAGAAAGCACACTCACACTCTATTTACAATAAAAAAAAAATAAATAATACAGAAACTTAATAATAATAAATACAATAAAATAAAATAAAAATAAATACAATAAAATAAAATAAATGTATATAAACAAAAGAACTAACCTAATCATACACACTCGGGCTTGAGTGGAGGATCTGGCCATTGCCAAAACTCCAATAGATGCTTATTTACAAAAGGTCTCTGGGCCACTGCCGCTTCAACCTTCGAGGAGGATTGTAAGGATGGGTGCTGCTGGATAGAGATTGTGCAAGGGGATTTGGATGATAGGTAAGGTTTTGGTGAAATTTGGAGAATTTTTCTGGAATAAGGTCTAGGACAAATGGGATATTAAGGTCATGGTGTAGGATTTTGTTATTTACATAGAACGGAGCATCAACTATTGTTCGAAGGACTTTAGATTGAAAGGATTGAATACGTTTGATGTTAGAAGCTTTTGCTGTCCCCCACAGTTCAAGTCCGTATGTCCATATAGGTTTCAGTATTGTCTTGTAGATAAGTAATTTGTTTTCAATAGAAAGTTTGGATTTTCTGTTTAGTAGTCTGTATAGCTGGCCGTATCGTCGGTTGAGTTCTTGTCTTTTGAGTCTAGTATGTGGGTTCCACGTTAGTCTTCGGTCTAAATGAAAGCCAAGATACCGGACTGTGTCTGAGTAAGGAAGCTGGATGGAATTAAAGTGTACTGGTGGACAGGAACTGCGTCGGAGTGTAAAGGTAATATGTTGGCATTTAGATTCATTAACTTTAATGCGCCAGTTATTACACCAGTGCTCAATCAAGGTGAGGTGGTTTTGGAGATTTAAGGATGCTATGTTGGGATCAGAGTTGGATGATAAGATTGCGGTGTCGTCAGCGAATGTTGCAAGAAAAGTATCGGGATGAACAGGGATGTCAGCAGTAAAGAGGATGTAAAGCACGGGACCCAAGACGCTGCCTTGGGGAACACCGGCTTTAACGGAGTAGATATTGGAAAATTCTGTTCCACAGCGAACTCGGAAGGAGCGGTCAGAGAGGTAGGATCGGAGGACTAGGTACAAGGACTGAGGTAAATGGATTTTAAGCTTGAAGAGCAGTCCGGAGTGCCATACCCGGTCAAATGCCTGTGCAATGTCCAGAAATGCACCCGAACAGTGTTCCTTGTTTTCTAGGGCTGAGGAAATATGATCAACAACTCGGAGTCCTTGTTGAACAGTAGAATGTTGGGAGCGAAAACCAAACTGATGGGAAGGAATATTTTGGGATTCTATAATGGGTAGGATTCGTTTCAAAAGGATCTTTTCAAAAATTTTTGAAAGGATTGGGAGTAGGCTAATTGGTCTATAGGATGTTGAGATATTGGAGGTTTGCCTGGTTTTTGGAAAAGGATAATAGTGGAGTGTTTCCATAGCAGAGGAAAGTGGGTGGTGCGTAGGATACAATTGTAGATATATGTAAGGAATATGACTGCTTTGGATGGAAGTTGTCGAAGGATTTGAGGGGTAAGGAGATCATGTCCAGGAGCTTTACGGGGATTAATTTTTTTAATTGAAATTTCACTTCGGAAGGATGAATAGCTTTTGGGGGCAAGGAAAGTGGGATTGGTGATGTAAGGAGTTCTTCTACTGTTACGGTGTGGGCAGGATGGGATTCCGGATGTGAAATAAATGTATTGGATAGGTGAATGGCGAACTCCTCAGCCTTATCTTCGTCAGATGCTGCCCAGGAGCCATCATCTCGTCGGAGGGGATGGGAAATGCGGTGAGGATTTAAGATTTTGGTAGTGGTTTTCCAAAGGGAATTGTCGCGAGAAGAAAGGGAGGATAGGTAGGAGTTGAAGGAATGTGATCTGAAGGTGGCTAATTCCAGTTTTAATTTTTTGCAGTAATAATTATAGGAGCAGCGGTCGCTAGGATGTCGGGTACGTTGCCACAATAATCTGGCACGGCGTTTGGTTTGGATTAGGTCAAGGAGGTGTTGGGGTAGAATGGTCTTTTTAGGAATTCTGGAGGAGTCTTTTGGGAAGGAAGCAGTCCAGGCGGCTTGTTGGATTGTGGTAGTAAAGGAATTTACGGCACTATCAAGGTCATCGGGAGTTTTGAGGGATATGTTAAGATCAATTTTATCGGAGATGAATTTTCTGAATTAAATATTTTTGTAGTTATCGCTTCCTCTTCAACAAAAATTCAGATCATGGTAATATTTTTGTAGATCGTGAGGTCTGCTATTTCTAGTTTTAAATATTCGCTTTACTTACGGTACACTCTGTATAAATGATAACACTTTTCAAATTGATTGACCTTAGAATTTTATTGTTATTGTTATTTAAAAAAGGATTTTCAGTTGCTTAAATAGTGAAGTTGGCATGCAATTTAAAATTGTTTAAATACACATGGCGAACGAGCGAGAGTTTTATGCAATCAGCAGTATATGAAGCCAAATAGCCGCTTCATCAACTGAAAGCTATTATTCAACGTCCATGAACATCCTTCACCTTTAGCACCAGCCAAAGTTGTAAAAAATGGATGAATCCAACGGGAATCAGTTGGGCCTCGTTCATTATTTTCAATACCTGAAACTTATTAAAATTTTATATGTTTCATATTACTATATATGTATTTTTTCATCACGAAATTTTATCATCTCTCAAAAAACAAACAGGCAAAGATAACCGTGATTGTTGTTGCTGGATGATATTGGGGGGGGGGAGGAGTTGCTTTTTCCAGATTTTATGCTCATAATGTTAGACCTTGCATTACAGGTATTTTTTAGCCAATGAAAACGGTGTAACGGTAATGAAGCTATATTGAATTTACTAGGCAGATTTTTTTTTTTTTTTTTGTAGCCTTTTCTTACAAGTATTATACCTATGGGCCTCCCCAATTAAAGAGGGTAATGGTCTAACTTCCCTAGGGGACCAGCCGTTTTGGGAAGCAGGGCCGGGAATCGATCCTACGATCTTTGATTTACTCGAATTTGAATTGCTGAAAATCCATTCGTTCTTTCCAATATATTTGATCGTTATTCAGGTTTTCTTGTTTACTTTATGATATTGTTCACTGTGGCGCGTTATGATAATGTTCACTGTGACAAGTTATTGTTCACTGACGATGTATTATTTTCTTTCCTTCAAATTTGTTGCTATCTTTTAGGAAATTCATCATAGATTCAATGAATATTTTGATCATATCCCGAAGCTTATAATTTTAAAATACTGATTTTAAACTTATGCTAGCGTGTGTCGATTTATTCATAATATTCGGATTTCTTTAATATGACGGTCCTTTATGTTTATGTTTTCGGAGGCACAGTTTTTGAGCATTCCATCAAAGTTACGATTAAGCGGTCATATTTAATTTATTACAAATTTTCGAATTGATTCGCTTTAAGGATTTATTTATAATTTCAATGGACACGCTTCCTCTATTCCTACAGCCACTGTTTGAAACAAATCAGCAATTCGTCTTCTGTCATTTCCTTCAGGGCGCTTGCCGCTTTCTTTTTTTTTTCCCTATCAAGAACAAGAATGTAGTAAGGTTGATTAATAGATTTATCTTCAGGAATCCAGCGAAGATGCACAATTCCACGAATATTGAATAAAACAACCATCATTGCTTTGAATTTCGATTTGCTCATTCTATTTTTTTTTCATAGCTGGCTGAAGATGGGCTCTTCCAGTGCATGAATTGGCGTTTCGTTTCAGAGTCTTACGTAAAATACCAGGATTCGTCAATCAGCATTAATATAAATAAGATTAGAGTCCGTTGAAGCTGTGGAAGTGAAAGCGACAGGGGTCCCGAAGGAGCTGGCAGATGAAGACTTCCAGGACTATTCCAGAGAATAGAAGATTCACATGAAGCGTTGTATGGATAGAGGAGGGCTATATTATTTTGATAATAAATTATTGCTGTATTATATTGAAGGTAATAATAAGCAAACCTGTATGAAATTAGATTAGATGTATGATCCTTGTAATGGTGAAGAAACTTAATAAAATAACATGAAAGAAACAATAATTTCTTAAAAAATGATAGATAACGAGAAGTTGGTAATTGGTATTTCAAGTCATTCTCAAATTATTTAATTAATTTTCATGTTTAACATTTTCAACATTCTGTAGGAAACTTTTTTTGTTTTAAATTTTTATTACGAAAATTTACAACTGTATGAAATGATAATGTGCAACATGAATAGAAACTACCTATTGGCAGCCAATTATATTTCTATATTAGAAGGTTCCGAGACCATCTTTTCAGACGCTTGATGGTTATCAGGAATAGAACAGAAAACATGGTTGGAAACCGAAGAGCGTTCGGATGGTTCAGAAGTTTATTTGGAAGGATTGGTATCTGGATTGAGCTAAATCGGAAATATATGGTACATTAAGGTCGTTATGGATGATTTTATTTGTGACAAAGTAAGGAGCATTGAGGATTTTAAGAAGAATTTCCATTGTAGTGATTGGATACGAAAGGAATTCGATGGCTTAGTAGAGTCCCGAAGCTCGATCCCGTAAATCCAAATAGGCCTTATTATAGTAATAGATGAGTCTTTTGTAAATAGTTGGAAGTTATGAGCGTTTGTGTAGTAAGTGGTGCAGTAGTCGAAAACGTCGGGCGGTTTCTAGTCGTTTCAGTCTGGTATGGGGGTTCCAAGTGAGTCGTTTGTCCAGGTGGATTTCTAGGTATCGGATTTGTTGAACAGAGATAAGTGTGCTACTGTTAAAGGACACTGTAGGGCAGGAAGCCATAGGTTTACGACGAAGAGTAAAGGTAATTTGATGGGATTTATTGGAATTTATTTTAATGATTGAAGAGTTTGGAATGCAATAGATGGATGATTATTAACTGATAAGATACATGTGCCATCGGCATACTCTGTAGGAAACTAAAGACCAAAAAAATCAAGACCATTTTCCACATAATTAAACGGCCTGCATCTCTTTTAAACAGTTGCCTCCCTCCCTCTTCTGGCCAATCCCTTATTATTGATTGAGTAAAATTTAGCTGTTTAAAAAAAAAATAATAATTTAAGGTGAATTCCAATAAGATATAAAAACTGTATCAGACAAAATATATTATTATACTATTGTATAAGTCGTTGAAGTACAATTAAGGGAGGGAGAGCTATATAGATTAGTCGACCCGGTGCAGGGAAGGCGATTGGCGTAAGTAATTGAGGAAACAAACGACAGAGCGGGATTATTAAGCAGGCCGTGGGAAATGGTTCCTGAAATCGGTAAGCGCTCCTAATGAAGGCTGTATCCCGAAATGAATTCAATGATTTAAATGGCACCGCCCCATTCACATAACAGCTCTCATTAGTCCTTTTTGTCATATAATGTGCCCTCCTGTTGTTTACTGGCTCATATGTGCAGCAACAAACATTATCATCTTACAAATTAAAACTTTGCATTTTAATTTAAGTCACTATTTTTGTTTCTGTTGGCATTACATATCATTTAGATCTTATGCCGCCTTAACAAGCCTACTATCATGGACTATTTCTTTCCAGTTATTTGCAAGCAGCTCTTTTGCATATTTGCTGATTCTATCTATCCATCTGCTTTTTGCCCTTTTATTGTTGCATTCATTGTTAGGTAGAGGCTTAGAGATGGTTAGGGTTTTGCTATGAGCTAGGGATTGCTATGATATATTTGAGTAAACGAGGAAGAAACAATAAAATGAAAGATGAAAGATTATTGTAATTAATATCATAATGTATATATATATATATATATATGTTTTGTTTTCTGTTCCACTAATCGTATAGATAAACTGTACAGATTTAAGTATAGTGGTATTGATATATTGCAGAAGGAGAAATACTTTTGCTTACTTAATAGTATGGATAATATATCTCCATTTTCATATATGATTAAGTTTATGGCTTTTTAATTTTAGATATGCAATTAAAATTGAGTTACTGATTGTGTAAAAGCATATTTTTTCAGTATTTCTAGTAGTTAATGTATAAATCTGTGTATATTTGAGTTAAATCTCATCCTATATTGTTTATAAATTAATGTTTACTTTTCATTCTGAGATCAGATTGAGGAAGCCTATTGTAAAGAAAATATTTAAAGAAAAAATCAAATAAACTTAAGTTTATTTAATTTTTTCTTTTCCCCAAGACTAGGAGAATGCTGTGTATTGTAAAGGCCGCCGGTGGAATTCATTTAATTATTTTAAATGTATAAATAAATAAATATCATAAGTGCTCACATCTGGCGGTACCTGAGCGAGGGTAACGACCCACGAGGACAACCTTTTGTAAGTGGTAATAACAACCCTTAAGAACCACCGACCGAGACCGACAACTAAGTGTTTAAACAGGATCCAGAAAGTCCTTTCACACCTTCCACCAGAAATACGTAAAATATACCTGGTTAGTGAAATACCTGGGTCTGGGGGAGAGGGCGTGGTCATCCCTTAGGCTAGGAATATTCAGCCAATCAGGAAGAAGTACAAAAAGAGAGGGGGGTGACTGGAAGCTAGGACGGTTAGAGTTTTGAGGAAGACACTGGATCAGGAGAGGCGGAGAGAGCAAGATATGGACTGATATCTGGGACTCAAGCGAGGACGGTTGAACACTGGGAAGAAGACGGAGGCTGAGGAGTCTCGAAGATGATGAAGAACCAGCTAAGTAATAACCCTCAGTTAGTAATAATGATGTAAACTCGTGTTGGCAACCATAAATCGTTAATTAATAGAATCAATAGAATACATATAACTTTAATCAAACATCAAGCATTCTCCTCCAGTATGATTCTCAACTATTCATTATGTATATAGGTTTAGTTATTATTTTGTATATAGATGTTTTTGGTTGTTAAAGTTGATAAATATAGTAATTAATCAACCATCTTGTTAATTTTACATTCTACCTTGCATGCCACCAATCATCAATAGAAACAAATATTAAATTTAAAAACATGATACCACTAGAAAAGAAATCCAATCAAAATTATAGGGTTTAATCTAGGATACTACAGTAGGGAGTCTGTGGTATCTTACCTTTCAATACATAATTAATATATTTTTAAGTTGATCGGTTCCCTTCTGGGACCGATATAAATATAAATATATGAGTATTAAATACAAATAAATGCGGTTCCTGGGACCCCCTACTCGCCGTAGAAACGCGAGGCCAGGAACATAGCACTACATGCCTCGCCCATCTTAACTTCCGTGCCTTCATGCCATGGGATATCGATGGACCAGTTTCTGTAAGCAGTTTCTTATTGGTTCTTCTTCTTTGTTTGTCAGTATTCTGATCCCAGATCGCACTAGTTATCGCACGAAGAAAATCTCAGATCTTTCAATATATTTTTCTACGGTGATGGTTAGTGTCCAGGTCTTACAGTCACATATTAGAACTGGCATTATTCCTTAATTTGAGATCAACTATTATTTTGTTATTACCATTATTTAATTTTTTTAAACATTAGTAATTAAAATGTATTGAAATAAAAACTTAGTTTATAACTTTAATAAGGTTATTATAAATTGAATGGGGAAACGAGTCCCTCTGTGGCGTAGCAGCGGCTATAAGGCAGGCCAGCGTAGATTTTGGACTCTTCTGAAGGTCGAGAATCTGAAACTTCAGCTCATATGTTGGACAATGTCCTAAAAATATACACCAGCGCCGGAACAATAATATAAAGAAACCACTACTGGAACTCCTAGAAATCAACGACCATACATGTTCCTTGAAGTTTTTAGCCTAGACGCAAAATGTTCAACAAAGTTCGTTGGCGTTGCTGCGTTTAATACGACAGATAAGGAGGTACTAATAGCCCAAACCACGATCAAATTGGAAACGAACGAACAAGATCGAATCCTCAAGATACGAGCAGAGAAAGAGAGAATTTAAACGAAATGCATAAAATAATTTTTTATAATAAATGTATTTATTGGCTTATAAAGAGTGTAGACATGGAGTCTGGCCCAAGCAATGTTAGTTATAGTTGGTTTGTAAATAACAGGTTGCAATGCCATTGCTTAAAATACTATTTCATTGTACTTGTGTGAAAGAAGAAGTGAAATATAAAAACATTTCATGGATACGTATATAACGTTAAATACATTTAATATAGTTTAATAACTCTAGATATAATATTATATTTAAATAATTAGGTATCTGTCAATCGTTTATTCCGAAAAATCATCAAGTAACCTTTTAGAAAATTAAATTAGTGAATAATTTGATAAATTTTCCCTTTGTGAAATCCCAACATTATCCACTTACAATTATTGTGACATCTTTTGAACCTTCCATGGCAGACAATTCAATGAAAATATCGTAACATCATTTTAGTAAACTTTACTATGAAAAATAACAGTTTAATAACTAATAGTCCTACAATCCATAATCATTTATAGGTTAAATATTCAGATTTACTTTCAAATCTCTATGGGTATATATGAGCCTTTCGGTTGACGAAATGACTAACTCCAATTTCAACATTATTTATTATTAATTTTAGTGGTGTTTCTTGCGGCAAAATTTATTCACAGTTTTATATTTCTACTCTGCAATCACCTTCTCTGAAATCAACCCACTCACTGTCTGTATAGATATAACTTATCCAACTAGAAATATCACTAAAATGACATTACTCAAAAATGTTGAAATTGGAGTTAGTCATTCTGTCAACTGAAAGGCGCTCAGTAGCTGAAGTTATGTGGTTTATAAACCCAGATGGAGAAACTAGATTTCTATGCCTACATTCGATATAATAAATAGCCTTATTGTTATTTGAATCGTCTTAATGATTTATTATCATTAATTGTAAGCTTTAAGCTTTAGCTCCGCTTAAAAATTTTATAGTAGCTCAAAATTGTTAGGAAATATTTTTCATTCAAAGTTGAGCGGTAAGTGTAAGTTGTGTGTTGCACCCCCAGATTTTTTTTATTGGATTTTGAGGTGGGCTTAATATTTTTCCTTGGTTGATTGCAAAGGTTGATTATAATCTATAATCCATAATTATTGAAAATAATAAACAGAAAAAAAGCTTTTATTTATCAAATACAGTATCAAGCACTAACTGCACAATGTTCTGATTTAAGAGGGTAAGGGAGAAAATTCATTTAAGTAGGCAGTGATTTAATATCGTGAAATGTCACTTAATGACTTTTTGCAATGAACCGACGAAATGTTGAAATTATAGCGAATTCATAAATGCATCATCGGTTCAGCACTTAATTAGGGCTAGCATGTTATTTGGACAATTGCAGGCACAGGCACACACACAGAGGCAATCAGTTGTAGTTAATCAGCTCTGTAAAGGTAAAGCAACCTTCTGTGACCATGACAGGGTTCATTTGACGAGAGGGAGGATGTGGAGATAACCGTTTGAGTGTGATATCTGCAATATACAGTTTGAGCTCCTGCCATTCCGGTCCCTTTGGGCCAGGCATCACTGCCACGCTCCGTTAGGCAGGGCGCTGGTTTATGCAATACAATTAGCGCCCTTTTCAACTCCAATATTTATAGTAAATTGTTTGTTATAGGCGTTATATATAGTTGGAAATGGTACAAATGAATATTATTAATACTCATTACTCAGCCTGTATCACTACACCTATGAAAAGTCTTGGGTTCAGTACTTTGTAAAAATTAAAAAACCTTTGTACTTTGTTAGGGGCGAAAAAACCTGTACCTCTTAAATACAGGCTGGGACACAAGAGTACTTGTAATCCCATACTCTTTATATGAAACTTGAGATGAATCTCAGGTTTTCCCCAAATAAATCTGAACATAATTTAAAGGAAGGAGGTCATAAAAATACTGGACCGGAATGGTGGTCATAAAATACTAAAATAGTGAAAAAAATATTTTATTTAAAGCCAACTTTCAGGTCTTCTTCAGAGGGGTGCATGGTTGAAACTGCATTTTTTTTTTACTTTTCCACTATTATACCTCGCATGACCTCCTTCCTCTATAATATACAACGGTCAACCATCGAGTATTCAATTCAACTCAACTTAATTTATATGGACTTGAAACTTATTTAACGAGGAAGTTTTTTTTATAAAAGTGGGTTATCTGTAAGTCTCTAATTGATTTCTGTTTTCTCCTATCTCACCTTTTCTGCTATACGGGATCCTTCTCCCCGTACCTCATTTTCCCCCTTCCTTGCTTGTTTGCCATAGGGTGTTACGGAGGGTTAATACGTTGGAAATATGTATGTCTACTGCCGCTAATAAGACTCTTTATTTATTTATGTTTTTAAGAGTTGGTATTATTGTATAATTCTGCAATTTTAATGGTTTTATACTGTGGGCCCGGTGAACAAGTGTGCGACTTATTGCCTCCAGCAGTTTGCTTGATCCTCTTCATGCTGCCTCTACATGTCTTCTTGTTCCTGGGCTGCTGGTGGAAGCCCATTTTCTATCCTAAGGTGCATGGGCTCCACCAACTGTCTCCATTTTCTCACGAACACCACAAAGTGTGGGTATTTCTCCTCTTCCATTAGTGGAGGAAGATTCTTTTCATCTAGAGCGTACAGTCAGTGTCCTCCGCATCAATAACGATCTGGTTTGCTACATTGGGGTACAAATTATAATCACGTGCTCGGCCCAGTCAGGGGAACCGCAGTCAAGAAATAAAGGGTCGATATTTTTCCATGCTTACTGAGTTTGTCTCTAAACTCTTCATGGCCAGTCAGAATCTGTAGGTCCAGTAGTTAAGTTCAACTCGATTTGCCAACACTTCTGGCACTGGAACCTGAAGTCCTAATCTTAAATTTATTAGGTTGCCAGGGCATAAAACGTACTGCACATGTTAGCCCGTTTGGCCACCCCGCCCCACAAATTCTCTATATTAGCTATATTATGTCCTGACGTTTTCTTCTTTCATCACCAATTCCGAATGTATTTTAAATCAACTTTACACACATTCATTACTTAGATTGGCAACACAGATTGCTCACGGTTAGCTTCTCATGAAGAATAGTGAAAGTAGAGTTGAAGGCAATATATTTTTGATTAAAACCTTTAGGATTTCATTTTGTCACTACATTTTTCAATCAATAAGGAGTATTACATTGAAAATGGGAGAGAGGCCCAGATATTACATTAAAAATGTGCCAGTCAGAACAGTGGCGGATTCAGGAATTTTCTTGTGCTCGAATAAAAGGTTGTTCGAAAGAATAAATAAAATTAATTTTTTTTTAAATAAATTTTCCTCCATCATGTATTTCAACTGTGAGACTCGGTGTGGAGTCAATGGGTCAATCAACAAACTGTGACAGGAGAACGTGCCTTCGCATCTCACGGCGGCCCAAAACTACGTCACTCTTTTCTTTAAATTGCTGCTTTTTTTAACTTTTTTGGAATTTTATGTTCACCATCCAGGTAAAGGTGCACAATTTTGTATTAAACGACCTTCCTATAGAATGAAGAAAGTAATATTTAAAAAAAAGGATAATTTTTTTGGTAATAAATTGACTTTACTGATGTTTTTTATTGGCTAAACCTATTACTTTTTAATTTTTGTTCATGTTTTAATATTTTCTGATTATCCAGTTTTAATAAAAGGCCAATTATGACGAATTTAAGCCAAATTCTGATTCTCAGTGACCAAAAAAGTCTTCGGTATGCCATGTTTGGACACCATTTTGAGGCAGTGCGTTAATTTTTTTTGTGGGAACATTGGCTATTTTAAATAAATAGTTTGCAGGAACACAACGATATGCAATTTATAAGGATGTGGGAGGGGAGGGAGTGTACGGTAGAGGGTTCTGACCCACAGATTAAATATAGTATTTTTTAAGATCATCCGTTTCTTTTTAATTTGTAATATTACCGAACTCGTCTTAAAAAAATACAAATTAAAGAATAAACAAAAAAAAAAAATTAAAACCTCTTACAATTTTGAAGGCAAGAGTTACTGAATAGTGTTCATGATTTATTAATATGCTGGTGTAACCCATTCATGATATTTTTTGATCTAAAACGTTAGCATTTTACAAAAATAATCTTTTTATGTCTTCTTGAGTAAAAATATTCCACTTTATTCATTGCTACAAATAGCTCAAATCTCGGATAAATCTCTATTTAAAAATAAAAAACTTCTTTTGTACTCCAGCCATTTGTATCAATGTCTTTTTAGAGCTTAAGCTTTTTTAGTAAAGCAAAAGGGGTTGTGTCTAGTCAAGATGAAATAAAATCCTTATTTTCTTTGAAATGGTGGCTTAATTGACGAAAAATTAATTTTATTTGAATGTATATAATAACTAGGGCTGTATTTTTGTCCTTCATTCATCTCTTTATGTGGGAAGAGGATAATGTTGGAGGATCAGTTTTCTTGTGTGTGAAGGTACTTAGCAGTGGCAGCTATGGATCTCCGACATTATGTTTACACAAAGATTTTTTCGGAAGAGGATACCCTAATAATCCACCACATAAAAGCTTATCTGACAAATATCTTCCAGGAAGGTCATTGAAATTTCAAATCTTAAATTAGACAGATAATGTTTTTAGAACTATTCAAATTAATATATAAACAATGGTGGAAAAACATGGTTAATTTTTTAAAAAAATCATGGACTATTGAATAAAATATAGAAACACACAATTTATTTATTTTCAATTTTTATTAAAATTTTTTAAAAATTTTGTTTATATATATTTAATTTGTTTTTCGACCTAAGGAGTGTCTTAGAATAACAATAACACGAGAATAACGATCAATGAGACATTAGCGTTGATAATTCAACAGCTTTACTCCTTAAAACCCAAACAAACAAATAATATCGGTATTTCTATTCTTTTTTATTGATATTAGCATTAGCATACATTTTTTCAAAATTAAATTCCTACTCTTTTCAATGATTAAAAATATTTTCTTCCCGACAGCAAACTCGCTGATTGTCATTACTTTTAACAGGTGTGGATGAGAAAATCAAGTTGTAAAAAAAAAAAGAAAAAGAAATATCTTTTAACGCCGAATACGCTCATATCTTTATTATTTTTTTAAATATTTTTTTATTTTCGACTACAATTAAAGGGTGAGAAAGAAGGGAAAAAATGAGTAAATATGAGATATGTTAAACATGAAAATTGCATGCACACTAAAAATATTAAAATAAAAATATCCAAGAAATCAATAATGAAAAATAAAGAATTCCCCTTTTTGAACGTTTATAATATTTATTATTGAGTTAAAAAAATATATACAATAGTAAAAAGGAAATAAACAATGGAAAAATATTATCAAAATGCTCTAAAATAAAATCATACATAAAATACAATATTCAGAGAAAATATAAACGAATTAAGCATTAGGAATAAAATCAACTTCTAAAATTATAGATAAAACCAAGAGAAAAAAAGTTTAAAAAGAATAAAAATAAGTTATGGGGGCAACAAAAATAAATTAATGTTCAAATATCTCTTGGTGATGGTGAGAATGAAAAACGAGCCAAGTTGGAGGTTATGCTTCCAACGAGGTTACCTTGTATAGCCAATGACAACAGCAGTCGATGGAGGGGGAATCGATATGTATATCGATCTCGATCGATGACTGGAGATGTCTCAGCTGGGCTCTTCAAAATGGCGCTAGGCTTTCGCGCAGGTGGGGTGAGATGAGATGAGACGAGCCTGGAGCTGGGGAAAATGGTGGGGGTAGGCGTCCAACAAGTGGACCCAACACAAACGAAGGCTCGCTCCAGACTGATTTTCCGGCAGTTTTATCGCATTATTTTGATGTCTTAATCCCTAAGAGTGGGTATTACTGCCGGACTGGAGCATATACACAAAAGCGATAATACATCGCAAATAAACCTTAATATATAAACAATATACATTTCTGGGACACTATCTCTCAGTTTTTTACCAAAAAAAAAGGGGTGAATAGCGAGAAAAATAAATAAAGATATGGGCGTATACGGCGTTAACAATATCAGACATGTTTTCTCGATGGGTTGAATTGCCCTTTTGATAGATGTCGATTTGATAGATGACAGGATAGATGTCGATATTTTGCCTATGTCGAACTTGCCTAGTTAATGTTCAGACCACTTGATTTTGCAGATAACGGTTATGACACATCTCTGTATAATTTTTGTAAAGGCGATTAACTATGTAACTAAACATCCGAAAATAACACATTTAAAAAGATACCTACATGTAAATATGCATATATTAATGTTATTAAGAATTGTAGGATAAATAGATGAATAGCTCATGTTGACACTTATGGATGGCACTTAATATAAGTTAATCTAGTATGACTTACAAAGTTAATGAACCGTTTAATATGCGGCGGTACTTTCCTGCCTATATGCTATGGTAAACTGCTACAAAACTTGTAAACTTGGTGTGTATACTAGGTCCTTCTTCGTCGTAACATTAAAGAGACTTAGTTGCTTCTATTGAACTTGTTCACCAGTTTTACTGTCCAAATATACTAAGCATCAAAGTCGGCGTTCATTAATGCCTCTGTCGCGTTTATTTTAGAGGAATACAAGTTAAAATATTTATTTCGCTGTTTACGGATTTGTATTTAAACAAAACTTGGACTAGATAACCCTCATATTAGATTGTTATTATTCACACAAATACATTCAACATATTTTACTCTGGGACATTTAATCCCTTAAGAATAATAATAATTAACGATAGAAGTATATACAATTAATACAAAATAATATAACTAAAGTTAAGTAAATTAAAAAATACATATAAATACCTATATACACTATTTACAATCAGGCCTGGGAACTCCACGGAGTAGGAGATCCCTGCGCTATTCAGATGCTAAAGCCAGGGGATATAAGAAAGAGCTCTTTAGCCACATACACTCATGTATTGTGCGGAGCATCCTACCATTGCCAGAACTGCAATATATATATACAGCGAGTCGCGTGTGCACAGCACCATGTGTTGCCAGGCAACCTGAAACCGAAGTTAAATTGAAAAATGTTACGAGGGCAAATACCGGTATCCGGTGAGAATTTTAACTCGAAATAATTCTCCACTCTTCTCCTGGGGACTGAGACAAACCCTGTGTAGTCCAAAAGACAATTAAGGGGAGGAAAAAAAAACATAAAAAAAACAGCACTACTACCTGCGGCCTAATTAATAACTGAGTCAGTGATAGTACATAAAAATGCGATATAAAAATGAGAGAATACACTAGATTGTAGAGAGTTATGTTAACTAAACATATTACCACTTGTAACATTACTCACATTTCAAAACAATGTTAATGTAATATAAGAGAAAATTTCTTTGTTCGTTCTAGAACATTCATATTGATATTGTTAACATAAATATATTTATCAAGTAAAATTTCGATCTTCTTATCAAATTGTATCTATTACTCCAAAACAAAATACTTTCGCTTTCAGATCAGAAAATAATTGGCATGTATTTGACATGCCTTAAGTCTGAAAATGGCGCATTCGATTTGAACCAAACTTTGAGGAAATTTGGAAATAGTGTAGAAATTATTTAGTATCAATTTTATTGAATTCAATTTCATAATTAAAATTTATATAAATAATTGTTAACAATATAATGTGCTCAGAACCGAAAAATTCCACTAGCGTTTTACGTTTTACGTTTTACATCCACGTAAAAGGCATATCACCCACTGCCGTTTATTCGATGTTCATGAAATTTTTACGGATTCTACGGGTTGTCGTCTTCGTGGTCCCATATCAATTTTATCAAATTCCATCCAGCACTTCTTATAATTTAAGAAATAATATTTTTAAGGAACTAATATTTTGTTTTTTAAAGAGAAAAACAAATTTGAAAATGGATCTTGGAGCCTAAACATTAAATAATCATTTTTAAATGTTTGTAAAATGTTTTAAATCTAAAATAAAGGCTGTGAGATTAAAAAGAGGTTTTAATAAATACATAACCATAGAAACGATTAAAAATAAAAACATTTTTTTCTTATTTAAAATTTTAGTTTAGTTCATATTTTTACTGTTATATCATGAAAGACTCCTGATTACTAATAATCGTGTTTTTCTAGGCACTGGTGTACGTGTCTACAGCGTATTGCAACTGCACCGTTGATGGATTCATCGAAGAGAAGGTTTACCAAAGCCGGTGGGACCCGATGGAACTCCTCAGGGAAGTGATGGAGTCTCCATCCGAAGAGATCAATAGAAGAACAAAAGAGTAAGAAAAAAAAATGGTGCCTAAAGTCAATTATTTGTAATCTTGCATTGTAAAAAAAGACGGATTTACGATATTTTCTAGATTTCTAATAGACCATCCCAACACTTACTCATTCACCAAACAGCTAGCAGAAAACCTAATTGCTCAGGAATGTGGAGACTTGCCAATAGCGATTGTAAGGCCTTCTATCGGTGAGTTAGATTTTACAATTTTTTTCTGAAGTGATTTTTGTTACGTGTAATAACTAATGTCATCGTAAATGAAATTTGAATACTGTAGAACTTCTCAATAACAGACACGGACGGGAATACGATTTTTTTGTACAGTAGAGAGATGTTCGTTTTAGAAAAATGCAAGTAAATCTTATAAAAATATAAAAAATAGAAGATTTAAATTATATTTTATATCATAAAAACAACATTTTTCATTTAATTATTTATATTTTTTATAATAAAGTAGGCATATAAAATATGAATTTGTATGTAGAAAAATTTAAATTTCAAATTACTTAGTTACAGCGTTTGCAACAGTGATCTGTAGTATTTATTTGACTCTTTTGATGCTTAACTACCAAATTGGCTTGAATAGATAAAATTAGTACAGCTTCTTCACTGCCTTCGTTTTAAATAATTTCTTTTTTCAGCCAATTAATGCATAAAAGAGATTGGGATGATGAGAGGAGGGGTTGTTATCAGACGTTTCCTCTGTTTATGAATTTTAATGTGTGAAGGAGTATGTAATATGACTTATTTATCAAAATTCAATGAACTATTTTGTGAACTTAATTTCTAAGGAAACTAAATTCACTCAGATCCAATCGATTTGAAAAGAACCGTACTATGCAACGAAAGGCAACCGACCACTACACCAAATTTAAATATTCTTGGAAGTCAATTGCAATCTGCTTATGTATTTAACTAAATGTGCAAGTAGATTCATTTAGAGCACTGCAGTAGGGTTATTTTTTAAAAATTAAATTATATTTTTTTTTAAACTCTTATATTTCTTCAAGTGCTGATAATTTATAATCACAGCATATTATCACGGATTAACGAATTATGTGATGTAAAAACTAACATTACTTTAAATATAATCTAATATTTTTTTTTAATAATTTGAGCCCTCTAACTTAAAAACCAGTCTAGCCGTTCGCTCAAAAAATAGTGTCATAGTTTTAGCGGGAAACCCAGGCACAAACCCTTCTTGTGACTTTGCCATAGTAAAATTAGGATTTTAAGTATATTAGAAGAACTCTCTAAATACTTTAAAAATATTTTAAACTCACTTTCTTAATACAACTTAGAACCATTTACACACTTAAAGCCTTATTGCAGAAACATAAAAAAAGTGAAAATAGGTCATGAAGTTTACAGGGTCAGCGATCATAACGAAAAACGGGCAAAACTTTTATATATTTATAAATAAAATAGAATGGTATTTATTTATTAATTAATTAAATATAAATCCATTTAAAGCTATCAAAACAATAGAGAAAAACAGTGTGGAAGAACTTTATGATCTTATTTTATCACCCTCAATTAAACACAAATCCATTGAACAAATTCACCTTCCTCTGACATGGAATTGACAAATGAAATAGATTATACTAATAAATAAAGTTGGAAGGTTTGTTGTTTAAACCATGAACTTTTGCTCTTGATGAAGGCTTGAAAACTAAAGTCAATTAGGTAAAACAAAAAAGACATTACAAAGAAGTGCTGAACTGATAGCCATGGGCCCAGGGCCCAAAAATCGACCTGATCGCAGGCGAAGTTTTGATTGCAAATTACGAAAGTGTATGTTATTCTGAGTAAAAAGAACCTTGTCTGTCGTTACGGAGCCGCTCCTATCAAAAAGGGCGGCTGATTTAAAGAATATTAGACCAATAATTTGAGGATCGAAAAGGGAAATCCATTGCGAAAAATGTGAGAAAAGTTTCTATTTTTTAAACTTGTATATATGGGTTTACACATGTAAAAAACAAAATTTCTAACGCAGGCCACCAAGGGAAAACTTTTTACAGCCAAAAAAGTCAGATTTTGTCGATATTTTTTGAGTTTTTCATCTATAACTCCTAAACGATGCATCAAAGCGAAAAATGTATTCTTTAATAAATTAAAGAACGTTAAACTTTGTAAAAGAGTACATAAACTTTAAAATTTGATTTCGCGGTAAGGTGAAAAACTGCGGACAACCAACGCTGAGTTTTACCAAATTTGCCATAAACTGAGACAAATTACTATAAATGGAACTGTAACTTGGAAATGAATTCCTTAAAAGGAAAAACCTATAGAATCAAAGTTGTCGAGGGGAGAGGAGGGGGTGACCGAATGAGGTAACGCCTGAGCACAGCACCACGAGTTGTCCGGAAACCAGATAACCGAAGTTATGAGAGATTAAATAGAACGATTGCCGAATCCCGGTGCCGTAGGGTAATTCCCCGCCCTTACCCCCAGGCCCGGAAAAATTCCATATAGACTAACAGGCGAGGTGGGAAAGAATAGAAAATGAAAAAAAAAAGATATAGTAGTTTTTATAGTGCCTGAACTATAAAAACTATGTGGACTCTACCCCCTTAAATTAATGGCTGGTATTCTCATTATTTTATTATGATATCTCAGATTATCAAATGGTGTGATTAAACAAGGTTTTATGTAAATGTAAATGTTTTTCGTAATTATTTAACAGCTGCTATATTTTTTACAAGACCGGCACTGACAGAAAACGGTGTTGCTATTTCGTATTTCAATGATTTCCATTTCATTCTGGTCTTATCTTGATCAATTTACGGAGTAGTACATGCTCACAACCTGTTCACACTATAACCTACCTTTATTTTAATCGCGATTTACGACCTCGGCAGACTCCCGAGAGGTCCTTTTCAGTTAAAATTTGTCCTAAAATAGCTTTAATTACTTGTTTGCTTTCGAATCCCAGGCGCTAAGCTCTGAAGGGTTGAAAACCAATAAACAAGCCCCAACATGTTCTTGTCTGTGGAGGTCGAGGCTTCCGTCACTTCCGAACACCCTCGGTCGTTCTTGGGATTCTATTTTTACCATCAGCATGACATGTTCTACTGGACAAGGCAGAGTGACATTTGTACAATGGTACCTGATGTTTTGTTAGGATTGTTGTATGTTGTTAGGTCAGCGTAGGTAGCAGCTGACGTTTCGGAATTGCTAGTTATGTCATGCGTATTTATAAATAAGTAGTCCGCAAAATAGTGCAGCAGGATTTTTAGTGCTCTTTAAAATAACCCTCTACATTTTCTTTTAAAACATTTTATTGAGAAATATTATAATCTGTCACAGTCCCCTCTATATAGCAAACTGTTTACGTTTATGGTTATATTCATTTGTATCGATATCAACACTTATTAATCCTCCTTCAAACGATAATGTTTCTTTACCTCTGTACCATTCCGCTGCTTAGAGATAATTCAGACTCTACTAACATGTCAACGCGTGATTTCCGTATAATTTAGTTTTACGAGTTTAAACTAGATCGGAATGAGGCCCAGACGGCCACAAACATCATTCAAGTCTGGGACTAGAGAATACACTGTTTAACGGTATTTAAAAAGAAATGGAGAGAGAGACTTCAGCCTTGAAGACAAAGAAGGTCGTGGACACACTTCCTCTCTTGATGACGATGTTCTGCTAGCTTTGGTGGAAAAAACCCCGAGAACATCCGTTCGAGAACTTGCAGGAAAACTCAGCCTTCGCAGATCGATTGTCGATGACCACCTCAAGGCGATTGGGAAGGTGAAAAGGCATGCGAATTGGGTTCCACTCACATTAAACAACCGCCATAAAAACTAGAATTAGAGCCATTCGAGCATATATTTTCAGAAGAACAACGACATAAGTCTTGATTACTTGAAGAAGTGGAAAGGAAAGGAGGGTTAATTTAACGGAACCTTGTTTTAGTTTGACATGTAAAGTACCGATACTTTACGCTATCGGTAGTGGCTCAACAAAGGAGAAGCAGCACAGCATTTTCGAAAGCCCCCAACTCACTAAAAAAGGTGATGGTTACCGTTCGGTGGACTTAATTTGGTTTGATACACTACAGCTCCTTATATCCTGGAGAAATCATCAATACCGAATCGTATTGTAACCAAATTAATACAATACATCTTCATTCAATCAGATGGAGCCTATTTTGTTGCATGACAACCGCGGGGTACATGTCTTACGTGGGAAGTCACAAAAACTTTTGGAGCTTAGATATGAAACTCTGCCACATCTGTCCTACTCTCCGAACCTCTCGCCTATGGAATATCATTTTTTTAGACAACTGGACCACTACTTACGTCACAAAAAATTTAATGGACAAAGTGAATTAGAAAATGCGTTTTTGGACCTTATCAATGCTTAAGATAGGAAATTTTATTCCGAGGGAATGGAAAAGTTGCCAACCGTTGGCAGAAATGTATTGATAGTAGTCGAGACTGTTTTGATTAAATAAAACAGTTGTAAACCTGTCGTTTTTCTTTTAAAACTAAAATCCTACTTTATTTTTCGGATAATCCAATAGAATTATAATTATAATTTAAGGCATATGATCTTGTTAACATTAATGGGAGAAATGTTAACAAGATCATATGCATGAAATGTCGGCTGTGATAAGTGCCGGTCTCTGATATTAGGTGCTCCGGACAAAGACATCTCTCAAAAATTATATAAAAATTAAACTATTTTCTATTAAGTAGTAATGTTTAAATTCTATTTAATTCAACATGTCACCGATTCAGCAACATTGTTAATAGGCTAAAATCATCTAATTTCATCCTCTTTGCAATTCAACTTCATCTTTGTAACTTCATAAAAAGTGGCCGACATTTAAGTTAATGCCGACATTGGTTATGATATCACATATGAAGTATCTTTTACCTTTGATGATGATTTCCTTTAAATGAATAAATACTTTAATTAGTGATAAATTGTTTCAATATTATGCATTATGTAGTGATGAACACAGCCGAGCGGCCCATGAAGGGGTGGACTTACAACGTGATGAGCGGTGCCTTCGCCTTCATCGCAGGAGCCGGTCGGGGAGCATTCAGGACAATCTACGCAGATGGAAACGCCGTTGCAGATCTTGTCCCCAGTGACTACTTCACTGCCTTCTTGTTAGCCACTGCTTGGAGGACATCTCTCCGGAGGTAAATTACAAATATAATTATGGTGGTTTATATATTTTATTAACTTGCATATATCGTTCACACGATAAAGTTGAGGTAAAAGTATGTATATTTTTTCATTTCCCATTTTGTTGTTTAATTATGGTTTTCTTTGTTTATTATCATTCAATTATATTATTTAGTTGATTCATGATAATTTATATCAGGTATTTAAACTAAATGTATAAATAAAACTGCTCCTCATTTATACATATTCATTTTAATATTTATCTTATGTATTTTTTTTTAAAACTTATTTATTGAAAAATATTACGATCTGTCTGAAGGACATTTATAACAATGTTCAGAGATCACATTCACACTCTATGTACAATAAATAAAATAAATTATACAGAAAAATAATTTGTATGCAATGAATGAGAATAAAATAACCTAAAAATAAATAATTGAAAAGAACACATACATACCTATAAACAATATTTATAATCTGGCGAGAGAACTCATTTTTCTTTTAGACTTTTTCTTCCAACTATGAAGAGAAAAGCATGACTCCAGGAGATCCCTGCACTTCTCTCTCAACCGCGTCACTGGGGCTAAACCCAGTGGAGATTGAGCAAGAGTACTATCTTATGTAATAAACTCAAAATTCGAGCATATATTTTGAGAAGAACAACGACATAAGTCTTGATTACGTAAAGAAGTGGAAAGGAAAGGAGGATTAATTTAACTGAACCGTGTTTTAGTTTGACAGACGTAAAATTTAAAAGGATAGAAGAATTTTACACTTGTAAAAATATGTTTAAAAACTATGAGTCAAAGTATCGTTCTATCTTTGCTACGCTGTCATCTGGTTATTATCTCAAATACTGCTTTCAGACTTTGTAAACAATGACTTCATAAACAGTCAGACATTATTACGTCACGATTAGTGTGGTGAGTGATAAAAACAATTGTTATTAGTAACAACAAGTTGTTAATAAAAACAATTAGTAACATTAAATTGGTAATCGTTTGCTAGAGATAGCTTATGTGGCAAATAATTCCCCTCAGCGGTTCTTATCTTTCAAGTTCACGGACACGATTTACATCAGAAAATCCTGAGTTCGTACCTAAGACAGTGTCTATAATTTTTTTTCTTCTCTCTCTCTCTTTAATTATTTTTTTTTTACTAAGACTTTTATTTTAGTTATTTACAGAAAACATTTTATTTAATATTTGTATATAGCTTTGTAAATAGATTAGGATCTTATCTTTATTATATTCAGAGAATCTTGAGTTCGTATCTAAGATTTTTTTTCTCCCTCCTTTCATTTACTTATTCATTTTTGATATATACATATATATATTTTTTTTTTACTGAGACTCTTTTATTTTATTTGTTACAGATGTTTTATTTAATATTCGTATAATTTTTTGTAAACAGATTAGTTATTAAGTATTTATTTTATTATTAGTTATACTTTTTTTTCTGCTTCTTCTTCTTTTTTTTTTTTTTTGATATATTATTTAGAATTATGGAGTCTGATAATAGCTGTTCTTTTAACGAATCAGATGAAGAGACTCCCTTCTCCGAAATCAGTGAGACCAATTCTCAATATTTAACAAGGTGAACTCTCCAGAAGCTGTGCTCTCGGGTCGGCGGGCAACTCACCAAAAAAAAAAAAATAAATAAAAAAAAATAAAATAAAAACGCTGGGAATTATTATACAATGCTTTATTATTTCCTAACAATTATAGATCAAAAGTAACATTACTTTCCTTGAAACTTGAAGAAAAAATAAATAAAAGCTGATTCTTAAAATATCCCTAAATAATATTTGATTTCATCATTAGTAATTTACTAAGAAAAATAAAATATATTATTTCATTTGATACTAACAGTTTCAGGATATTAAAAACTAAAACAAAGGAAATAAGCTTTACAGTAAAAAATATTTAAAAATAACATATGTTTGCTCCGAATTGTCCGATTTCTACTTTTTATTTTATTATATATAATATCCACAAAAAAATTTATACTTATGAGTTATTCGGAAATCTTATTTTACAACTCCTCGTAATTTTTTTTTCAAGCTTCTTCGCTAATACTTCTTATTATATTACGTATGTAGAATTCCGCACATTTAACCCTACTATAGAATGTCGTGAAAAGTAATGGAAAGTGACGAAAAAATTATAAGTAACAATGTCTGAAAACTAATACTATTTGAAGGAAATAGTATATAAGGAAATTTATAAGGAAATTAAATGAAATTCCCTAACTAAACGTAAAATTAAAAAAATATTTTTAAATCTGAAATAAAGTATATAAAATTCAACGAATTAAGGCAATGGCATTGTTTAAAAAACTATTTCATTGTACTTGTGTGAAAGAAGAAGTGAAATATAAAATTATTTAATGGATGTATAAAGCATACGTTTATAGCATTAAATATATTTACTGTAGTTTAATAAGTCTAGATCTGACATTATATTTAAATATTTAGGTATCTATCATCAGTTTATTCCGAAAAATATCATACAACCCTAAAATAAAATAAAATTAGTGTATAGTTTGATGAAATTTCCTTTTGTGATATTCCAACTGTATCCACTTACAATTAGTGTGACAACTTTTGACCTGTCTATGACAGACAATGCTAATCTCTTAATTCCGTTTTAGTAAAATTTGTAATGGAAATTAACAGTTTGATACCTAAAAGTCGTGCAATCCATAATTAACGGATTGTCCAATCCATAATCAATGGATCGTACAATCCATAATCAATCGGTGATATAATAAATAGGACTTCTGTTATTTTAATGGCATTTATGATTTGTTAGCTGTAATTTTTTAGCTTTAGCTCAGTTAAATATGCAATTCTAAAATTTTATAATAGCCCAACATAGTCAGAAAATAATTTCTATTCAAAGTTGAGCGGTAAGTAAAAGTTTTATGTTGAGCGCACCAGATATTTTAAATGTTAGAACCCGTTTACTAGTTGAAGAAAAATAATATAAAACAAAAGCTATCATATTTTTCATAACCCATTCCAATATTCAACTTACAAGACTTATATTTTTTAAATCAGCGGCTTTGGAATGGCAGATGAGGTTCATATTACTTAGAATAAGACATTGACAGCCACACTACAAAAGCCTGAAAGAACAAAAACTAAACATTTTCAGGAGACAAAAAAGGTGAGTTCGAACTTCGAAGATTCATTGATCTGAAAAGATCCATCTACAATGAAACTAGAGTTCTTTTTTTTCTCGGGTTCAATTTTCAAATTAATATGAAATCAATTTTCTGTCTCTGACTATCTGGAATTTGGCGGCATTGTATCATTTTTACAGTCAAGCTCATTTTGCAGTTGCCAGGAGGTTTCGATTGCTGTAAAGATCGTTAAATATTATAACAGACTTACCACTCTCTTCTTTGTTTTGTCTAGTTCATAGTAAGCAGTACCCAGCATCAGAGCAAGGGAATTCGAGCATTTTCCCAGATGCACTAGCCGGACGTCTGCCTTTGTAATAATTTAATTTTTTTGTGTTTACAAAACTAATATCTAGAGCAACTACATTATGGGACTAACAATTGAGTGTCTATTAGCTACTTGGGATTTGTTTTGACCTTTGTACCAGTGCTTTCTATAAAAAAAGCATACAAAACGTTTGAGAAAAATAATTTTACCCTATTAATAAAGCTAATAATAATAATAATATAATAATAGCTGGTTACCGAGGAACGCATGTTTTGTACACGCTTTAGCCCGCTCGGTCACCCCACCCCCATTTCCTGTAATACCTTATAGTATTAGTTATTTTCTCTAATTTCTGCTGATCTAAAACTAATTTCCTCTCCGAACATATTTATCTCTCTTTATCTTTTCATAGTTTCTTTTTTCCCCTACTCACAACAGATCCAGATCCGATACTTGGCTGTTACTATGTATTATTGATTCATTATTAATATTATTGTCACCATTCTCATTTCTGTTCTCTTATGACCTAATCCAAATATTTTAAAATATCTTAACCCCTCTGATGCAACCTAGAACATTTACATACCGCAATCCGAATTCCCACACGTGTGAAAAATCCTATCATTGTTTAATCACTTGAATGGAATATGATATATTTCTGTTCTTCTTTTGATACTATGGTTTAATCTAATACAAAGTTCAAACTATAGTTATACAATTTAAAATATATATATATTTATATATATATATATAAATATATATATATATATATATATATATATATATATATATATATATATATATATATATATCTAACACAAAGTAAAATTGATATCTGAAACGAGTGATAAACAAAAGTAACGTTGTGCGAACATTAATAAATCAGGCTTTAGTCATTTAATCAGAGGTTAGTGAGATACTTTCGCCTTACTCTAATACGCAAATAACTGCATTTCATTAGCATAAATATGCGCATACATTTGCATGAACATAAATTGCTCCCTCAAAAGCAGACCTTCTTCAGCTCTACTCGCTACCTCCGTCCTATTGTAATTGTTTAATATATACATATACACACACGACAATGTATATAGGTTTGTTTAAGATGTTTATTTTAGTTTTTAAAGATAATTTTATTACATTTCTTTTTATTTCATTATTATTATATGTGTATTTGTTTCACATATGTCATGGTATCTTGTAATAATTTGGGTACCTAGTAATTATTATCTAGTAAATCTATCGGGGATCTGGTAAATTGGGGACCAAATTAGGTCAACCAAAAATCCCATTAATGTATTTCCATAATTATTATTATTATTGATTTTGAACTTTCTTGGTTTTTATGAGAAATATTTACCTACCCGGACTGAGGTCAAGGGTTAAGCTCAAAAATTAAGAACTTTCTGACGATGTTCGCTGTGCCTAGGAGAACTGCTTTTTGTCCTCCTTCCAACTCTTTTTCTGACAATTTTAAATTTTTAACAAAGCGAATGCTCTAATCTGGAATGAGGACATTGCCGGAAATTACAATCAGATATATCTGTACTTGATTCAGTCTGTAAAGTTGCCGAAGCTCTTGGCACAAATCTTGATATTTCCTAATCATTTCAGAAATCGCCATCAGTTCGGATTGCAATATTAATGACATAGCCACTTTGTGCCTTACGATAAATTAATACTATGTCCAATTTTTTATTTACTAACTTGTGGTCTGTAATTACAGATCGACCCAATATATTATTTTATTATCTTTTGACAGCACCGGTTTGAGATCATGTCGATAATAAGGAACGCTGTCATTTATTTTAATGAGGCCAGGGCTTGGTGAACAATCTTGGCCACGTGGCTCATCAGGTATTCTTTACCTGTCAATGCTTGACATCCCGACGAAATATGCTGGACTGACATGATTGCACTTTTATATAGGTTAAATCGGTACCTAAATATATATTTTTTGAAAGCATTGGTGGATATTGCCTGGTTTTTTATTGCCAAAATAAACTCTTCTGGAAATAAGTATCCTTTCTTAAGCCATTTAATAGAGTTCTTCCAGTTAATTACCGATTGATATAAAGCATTGTAAAAGCGACCATGGAGTGCTTTACTTTTCAAACTTTCGATCAGATTTTGTTCGGTAGGGAGTTGTTTATGTTCCCTTGAAACTTAGTTTAAAGCAGTGTATGAATTGCTCAGCGATTATTGCAGACCATACAGGACAATTTCTAAATTGGAAAGTGCACCTTAAATTATTTTCTTGCTTTCTTCAGCTTCTGAATAAGCAGACAAGTCCTCCTTTTTTTCCAAGACAAGTTCATCTTCTCATCTCTGAATTGAAGATTTGGGATGTCGTTTCCTGGCGATTGGTAAAAAGAACGCTTACCAAACGATTCATTTTCTCTAGGCCATTTTAGAACACCAAACGTATAAGTTAACAAAGGAATAGTCCATGTATTTATTGCTTTAATTAAATTACTAGATGAGAGATACGTTTTGGGTAGTATTTTGATTCTATACTTAAATTCTTCTTTATAAATATCTTCTTTACTTTTCTTGAATTTTAAAACTTGGCCTAAATCTAAATATTTGAAAGAAACAAATTTGTTTAATTAACTTATTGTTCCATTGTTAATCAGTTCCGTGTCTTGTTTATTTATTACCTTGCCCCTTTTAAGATAAATTATAGCACATTAGTCTATTCCTAAAGTCATGCCTATATTATTACTAAATGATTTTATCATGCCGATCGTGTTCTCGAGTACTTCTTCAGTCTTGGAATGCAATTTTAAATAGTCTATGTATACAGCATGAGAAAATCTGGTTCCATTTTTATCTAGTCTGTAACCCATTCCTGAATCATTTAACAATTCACTTAGCGGGTTTAAAGACAGACAAAACAGTTGTGGGCTTAAAGAGTCTGCTTGAAATATTTCTCTATTCATCGGTTTACAAATATTTATAGAAAAAAAAAATTATTGAATATTGACACAATCTGTCAAACTCAACAGCTAAAAGTATCCACTCGTACAATATATACATACAAGAAATAGAAGGTAATTAAAGAAAAAATAAAATAAAAACAAAAGATTTAATAAATAAATAAAATTATTCTAAAGCTCATCCATACAAACATGTAATATTTACATTTGCCCCAGAGACTCCGAGCCAGGCTTTGTCTTCCGCGTGGGGAAGGCAAAGCCTGGCTCCAGGAGGTCCCAGCGCTTCTCTTCCAGCCGCGTCAGTGGAGTGGAGGCCAGTGGAGAATGAAAGAGGACACTTGAGCCAAAAATATCCAGGCATTGACTGGAGAAGCTGACCATTGCCAGGACTCCATTCACATATTTACAAAAGGTCTCGAAGCTACTGCCGTTTCAACCTCCCGAGAGAATTATAGGGATGATTGGAGCTAGATAGGGATTGAGATGAAAGATTGGGATAGTGAATAACGGTATGGTGAAATTTTGTAAATCGGGATGGGATGATGTCAAGGAAATATGGAATGTTAAGGTAATGATGTAGGGTCTTGTTTGTGACATAATATGGAGCGTTAACTATTGTTCAAAGTAATTTGGGATGGAAGAATTTAATAAGTTTGATATTCGAAAATTTAGCTGTCCTCCACAGTTCAAATCCGTAGGTTTCAGTACAGTCTTGTAGATTAATAGTTTTTCCCTAACGTCCGGTCACGTTTAGAAGCAAGGTGGATCGTCCCAGACTATTGGATCTCGCAATTTCTCACAGGCAATGGGGGCTTTCGAGCAAAGCTTCATTGCCATGGGATGGACATCAACCCCCTATGCCCTAGCTGCGGTGTTCCGGAGACTGCTGAGCACATCATAGTGGACTGCACCGCCTTTGAAGAACTAAGGGCTAAGTTACTGAGGGAAACCGGTCTCTACATTCTCACAGAGAACGATTTTCCTCAGTTAGTCACTGCAGAAAACTACCCGTACTACAAAGATTTTGTGTACGGGTGGAAAGTCGCGGTGGGGCCAGCCCATTTTAATTTAAGAAGAGGAGGAAGAGGTACTATACCATTGGCGTGAAACGGATGAGGAAAGCAACCATGAAGAAAGAGGAAAAAATGAAGAAAGAGCAGAAGAACGAGATTCATTTGCAGCAGTGAGATGTTGAGCTGACCTGCCTAACATCTTACTATTGCAGACACCCGTATTGACTACTATGCACGGCAGGGTTGATAAATAAATAAATAGATTAATAGTTTTTTTTCGATTGAAATATGTGATGTCCTGTTTAGTAATCTGTATAACTGGGCAAATCGTTGGTTAACCTCTTGTCTTTTAAGTCTTGTGTTACAATTTCTAGTGGATTCCAATTTAGTCTTTTGTCTACAAAGAAGCCGAGATATCGGACAGTGTCTGAGGTAGAGAGTGAGATGAAGATAAACAGGATCTCCGTCGAAGGATGACATGTTTACATTTTGATTCATTAAATTTTATGCGCAAATTGTTGCACCACTGTTCTATCAGGGATAGATGTCTTTGAAGATTGGGGGATGCGATTTCGGGATTTATGTGGGAGGACAGGGTGGTGGTATCATCTGCGCATGGTGCTCGGAAGGTAATGGAATTTGTAGTGATATTAGCAGGGAAGAGAATCTATAAAATTGGACCTAAGACACTGCCTTGTGTGAAGCCTGCCTTAATTGGGTAACAACTGGAAAATACAAATATTGGAATGACTAAATTTTGGTAAGTGTAATTTCACCTTCCAAGTCTTTATTAGAAGTTCTAATAGCTCCACTATTTTAATGTCTATTTTGCACATCTTTAGTACTTCTATTAGCCAATTGTGAGGAACTGATTTGTACACATTTTTGTAATCGATCCAGACAATAGAAACATTTCGCCTTTTCTCCGATATGTGGAAAGCTATGAATGAATTTAATACCAGCAGCTCCTTACATCCTTATTATATCCTAATTGCTCTTTTGTCAAGTTGACATGGTCCAATGTTTTGCAAGTGATCACATACGTAAGCAATTATAAACCCCATTTAGGATACTCTATCCCATTATTGATACACCTAAAATCTTTAGGTTCACGAAGATTCTTAGTAAATTTAGGGATTAAATATGTTATTCCTTTATAGAAATCTTCTGGTGGAATAATGGCATTGGCTAATAATTTGCATAAGATTCCAAAATTGAATGCGTACTATTAAAGTACTTTAATTAATAACTCAGAATTTTGTCTGAACCAGGTGATTCCAATTTTTCATTATTTTAACTGTTTGTTTGACATATTCTTCGTTAACGTCATTTCATCCATCGAATAAATTAATCCTGTATGTTTCCGAGTCTTCTTCATCGAAAATCCATTAAAAGTGTTCAGTTTCGGAGGTTCCCATATCTTAGACCAAAAATCTTCTGTTTCTTTTTCTTTAATATGCAATGCACCAAGTTTGGGTTGGTGAATTAATGGGTTTTATTTCGATTTTACTGTTTAGTATTCTTTTCCATGATGGCAAATTTTTACTCAATTCTTGTTTCTTCCTTTCTTTTGGTTTAGCTGATCTCTCTCCAACATATATTCAATGACGGATATCATTTATGTCTGAATCAGGCGTTAAATATTATAACAAAACCTTGTGTGCTTGTGTCAGTTTATGAAATGAAATGAAATCAAAATATTTTTTTTTATTATCCTGGGACTGTTGTCCTTTTAGGACAAATTATAGATACAGAATGAATGCCTGTGTGGCTATACATAAAATTAAATATTTACAATTCTCATTAAGATTAAAATATTGGAAAAAGAATAAAACAAAAAATAAAACAATAACACTAAAAACATATAGATATGTATAATACGAACGTGAAAGTTCTCTTATCTACTTTTCATGATCAATAGAAGGGAAAGGAGAGATTTAAATGAGGAAACTGATTGTACATGTCGGATATCGGGAGGGATGATATTCCAGCAGTAGAGGGCTTGAATTATAAAGGATTTGTCAATCGAAGCAGTTCGGTGGGGAGGTAGATAGAGGTCGGAGGTACGAGATCAAGTGGAATGGGAATGAATGGAATATTTAAATTGTAGGCTGTGAAAAATATAGGAAGGCCGCTGAGTTCTGATGACTTGGTATAGAAAGGTAGCGAGGAAGTACAGGCGGCGGTTGGATGGATAGAGCTACTTCAACTTGGTGTAATACTGAATGTGTGTATCTCTTGAGATTCCGAAAACAAAACGTATTGCGCAGTTCATTAGGCGTTTAAGTTTGGCCTCGGATTCTCCCGAGAGTCCGCCGTACACCAGACAGCTATAGTCAGACTGGGGGAACACAAGGGAAGAAACCAGAAGTTGACGGGATTTATATGGAAGGAGATAGCTGAGACGGTTAAACTGTTTCAGGGTAGAGATAGTAAGACGGGAAATTTGGGAGATGTGTGATGTGTGTTGTGGGAGATGTGTTTGTGTTTGAAATTTGGAAGAGGGTTTGATCAAATGTAACACCAATTTTTTTTTACCAAGTTTTTAAGTGTATGTGTGCAGTGTTCCGTTATGCTGATGGGGTTTGGTTGTACTGAACATCTGGACCAGGAGGTACATGAAGCCGCAGCAGCGACGCACTTCACTTCGGCTTGCGGGTTTATTATTATTATTTATTATTTTTTTCTTCTCTCACTATGATATTTTATTGAGTTCTTATTTCGCTATATATTATGTTGTTATTACTTTATTTATTTATTATTCTATAAATGGTGTGTGTGTGCTCTCAAATCTCTATTATAAGTGCCCCTAATTGAGACAGATTGTAATATTTCTAAATAAACAAGTTAAAAAAACAACAGAAATAATTCAGAAAAATATTTTGAATTATCTAGAGTTGTGTTAAATTCATTCCATATCTACATCAATGGTTTGTGTAATTCCTCTTCAGTAATTTTATAGATGGATAGAAAATAAACTTTATCACCAATCATATACAAATTAACAAAACACAAATCTGGCCAACTATGGTAAAATATTTGCTAACAATATATTCAGTAACTACAATAATATTAGGTCGAATTATAATAGAATAACAAAGGAATAAATTTAGAAATATCTTAACTATAAACTTCTAAGGAGATATTTGAAATCGACATTTTTTGATTAAAAAAAAATATATAAATCTATAATTTGGCATTTATAAACCAGATTTTTTTCTTCCAAGCGCGGATATGATTTTATTGATATATGTGTAATATATTGAGTTGTGTAAAATGATGAAATATTGGCACTTTTCCGCCTACAGCTGCTATCTACATTTAGTTTTTCTTACTTTTAAGTGAAAATATGACCATCGACCCAGCCGGCGGAAATTGAGTTTGGAGGAAGATATATTGGCCTTGAGGTCTCCAGTACTGGAGGGAGTAAGTGGTTTTTAGAAACGGCCATTGCGCCTGGATGGATCGCTCTGGGATCAAAACTTTTTATATACAGTTTCAAATATAACACTTACAAGTTGGAAATTTAAAATAAATATTTGTTTAATACCATTCCATTTATAGATCTAAACATTAGGCAAGTTAGAGTAGAACATAAAACGGGGTTGTAAAAATAAGTGAGAAAAAATATTGTGATGTTTAGAAATCATCGACTTTAAATCTGAGGTCATTAGTAGAAAGAGGAATCGGCACAAAGGGGGCAAAATCACCAATTTTGGTGGTAAAAAAAAAAAATTCAAAGTTGGTAGTGTAAAATGTTTATGTCAAAAAAAAAATTAAAAGTTGGAAGTGTAAAATGACATCATAAAATAAAATGTGTTTTATCTATCAATTAAAAATTTTGTAAAGATTTTCTTGAAAGAACGCCTCGAACGATTTTTAGATCATATGGTTCAAATTACTAAATCCTACTTTACTGACAGATACTTCAAAGTCAATCATAACAATGTTTATTCATCTCTTTTTACTCAGTATGCCGGTGTTTCTCAAGGTAGTATCCTAGGTCCTATCCTTTACACAGTTTATACAGCTGACATCACAACCCAATCCAACACTGTCATCACCACCTATGCCGATGACACGTGTATCCTATCAGTTAATAACGATCCATCTATTGCATCCCAAAGTCTTCAATCTCACATCACAAGTCTTGAAAAATGGTGTCTGAAACTACTAAAAATACTGAACAAAATATTTTAAATATATCTAGACATTTGCGTTTTTAAATTAGAATTTTGATAATCGTCAGGCTTTCTTTTGACACTATATTTATGAGTCTGGGTACAGCAGATGAAGGAAGGTAGCCATACCTCTGTATTATCTGTAATTTTCTTTATTGGCACTGTTTATATTTGTATTTACTGGGATGTCTCTATTTATTGTTATACCATGGAATATATTCTTTTTTATTTATTTTTTAATTTTAATGAAATGTACAACTGTATTACATGAAAAATACAACAAGTAAATGTGACATTGCTAACATGACATGTACAAAATGAAGAGTAACTACCCATTGGTAGAACTCAAAGGAATATATTCAAATTTCATGAAAGTTAATTCAATTTACAGATCAGCATCCACGATCCACAAAGCACTTGGTACTTTAAGTATATATGATTTTTTTTATTATTCTATGGTAAATAACATGCTACACACCGCAATAATATAAATGATATATTATATTTGAATATGACAATGATGATTCTCTCCCTGTTGCAGTGACTTGCAGGTCTACCATTACACCTCTGGCACGGTGAGCCCTATCCTGTGGTCGGACTACACTTCTACAGTGATGAAGCATTTGGAGAATTATCCGACGGACAATGTTATCATTCCTCCAAAGGCCAAGTGTCGCAAGAGCTATCTCCACAATTGGTTCATCGTCGTTCTCTTCCACTATCTACCGGCTCTCATCTTAGACTTTTTCGGCCTAGCTTTGGACGTTCCATTCAGGTAATTTAATTTCTTATTATACTTATATTGTATAAGTATTATATTGTAACCCCACGTTACACACTGACCTTAACAATCCTTTCATCACGGCAACTGCCACTGACCTCTTTAATAAATTTTCATGACAGACTGACTCTAAATTCCAATCTACTTACTCAAGCTTCATCTACTGCTACAAATCCATATAATTCGGCCAGAAAACTGCTGAGGCGCTGGCCAAGAGACTTATTGCATTGAGCTACTTGCTGTATTATCCTTTTTTTGTGTGTTATTATGTTATTATGTATGTATTATTATGTGTTATTTTGCTACTGTTTTTTTTTGTCTTTTTGTTTTGTTATTACTCTTCTTTTTTTTTATGCTATCATTTCTTCTCCTCGATATCATATTTGCTGAATACCGTGGTAGATGGCAAATTTATTGTGAGCCAGGAATATGCATAACTAATAAATAAATAAAATAAACCTTATATTGAACCTATTTTCATTTTATTCGAGAATATTATTCTCAATCAAATATACTATTGCCGGTTAGTGTGATATTCGAATTAACGCACAACCTTCTTTAGTACAAGTCTCTGTTTCATTCGATTAAATTTATCTGGAGAACCTCCTTGCAATCAGCTGTTAGATCATGGCCAGAGAAGCACTAGAGTTAAATTCCAATATTCCGCTAGAGCAGGTCATCATTTTTTACTCCATCCCTACTCATTCATTAGAACCATGGGTGTTGTTCTTTCTAAATTATTGGGAAGTTAGAAAATATACTGAAGCTTTTTTTATGTGACAATTTTATAAACCATATGAAATTTTAAATAATTGAATGCTATTGAGGTATTCCGGATACGTGACGCTTTCTATAACGGAAAGTAGAGATGGGCAGGTGAATTGAAAATGGAATCAAAGAACATTTTAAACATTGGTTGGGGAAGGGCAGCGATGTGTCTCCACCATCGCAATATGGATAGACGGCTTTGATTAGGAATACAAAAAGCAAAGGACAGAGATTAAGCTCATAATTTATTTCTTTATAACAGTGGAAATGTTGTGATGTCTAACTATTGAAGGGTATAGCGTCCATTGAATCTTGATATATGGATTTGGTGGCACACGCAAGGTTTGCCGATTCTAAATAAATAATTCTCGGAATAAGAAATGACAGATAGACTATCCTGCCTCGATTCCATGGTTTCCCATATTTACTCATGCTTAATTTAACTAATTAGTCTAAGGTTAGCCAACATATCAGGTCAGCTATGCTGAAAATGGTCATAGACTCATCAAGTGGCCCTATGGACCTTTTAAATTTAAGAGATTCTTAATATTTGATAAATGAACTTGCATTTCTAACAAAATTTTAATAGGTTATTCTATACAAGGCTTTTTTTAACATAATATTTCAAAACCGAGGGTTTTGTTTTTGGATTGTCAAGTAGCTTCACTATTTACACTCTAGTCTAAGGATAACCTTCCACAAATTTATACTTTTAAGGAAAATTCAAAGCAGCACCGAATTCCGAATATCTGTGTTAGCTGAAGGATGGAAAAAGTTGAGCCTTTGTTGCTATAGTTCACTGTTTTAATGATCATCCAATTTGCAATGTGCCCTTGAGACCTACCGGGCTATAGGCTTTTGAATTGCACCACTAGTAGAGTAATCTCTTGAATTGGGACTATTTTGGCCGCTAATCAATGCAGCTAAAATAGATCAACATTTGGACAAGTCCATGTGCCTTTGCCCCGCTTAGTTAGTTGTTTGTCTTTCATTTACTATCTCCAGCCTTACCTGAGTCATCAGCGAATTTAGACACCTGAGCGATAATAGTTAGTATTTGTGTTTGTGAAGTGAACTGATGGTAACAACGAACTTTACAGTAAGCCAACACCAGTGTTGGATGAAAATTGATTTGACTAAAAAAAAAAAAAATAGACTTTTATTGGGTATTTTAAAACATAAATAACAGTGTTAATTCGAATAAATATATATATATATATATATATATATATATATATATATATATATAAGTTAAGCGTAGCGGGCTTGAAACACTTAAAAAAAAGTAATAGGTTTAAGAAACAACACGCATGAAGACGAAATCAAGACTGGTTTATTTCTCCTTCTAATCCTCTATAAATACATTCTGAGATTGTTTACATCACTGCATTTGGTATTAACGCTAATACTGTCCCGCTCCGTACCTTAACTCCCCCCCACCAGTTTACGGACATCCTTCGTAAACTTATGAATAATAATAGATAAAACAACAAAACAAAAAAGAAATAAAACCCATACATATCTACAAAAATTCTTGCACTTACTGTAGCAAAGGTACGGAGTATTCAGTATTTACAATGTAATCAAACAACTAAAAAAAAAAAATCCATATACAATAATAAATAACCAAATAAAATACACTTTCCTCCTTACTACACATTTCACTGCACGTTTCTTCACATATATACACTATGTCGTGTATGAACGCTATATACACACAATACAAAACAAAAAAAAAAAAAAAGATGATATTCTGAAATACATAAAAACAAAAAAAAATTCTCTTTCCGGAGATGAGGGCACTCCAACTCTACGGTTGCTCTGGCTCTGAACTTGGGATATTTAATTGTTCTATATGAACCGCTCTTCTTTTCCTTGGTTCTTTGACACTCTCAATAGTCACAACGTTATGCTCCCTAATGACTATCACCCTGAATGGCCCCTCATATCTCCGCAATTCCTTCCCCCTGTTAGACCCTATCCTGGATACACGATGGACCCGATCCTCAATCCCCCTGTTATCTCCTTTACTTTCAAATTCTCCCGCGCCACTCTTTTACGCTTTTCTCCCTCTATCTTTCCTTTGACTTTCTCCCACAGATTGCCCAATTCCATTTTATTGCTGATGATTCCTCTCGTCACTTCCTCATTCACAGCTGTGCTTTCCCAGTCCCGTTGCCGCCCGCGTAGTCCGAAGAGGATTTCAAATGGAGAGAACCCCGTTACCGTATGGATCGAATGGTTGTATGCTGCCACCTCCTTCCGCATTGCCATGTCCGGTTCGAGCCCTTTCTCCCCCTGGTATACTCTTAGGTGGTCACTGAGAGTGCTATGCAGTCTCTCTATACTCCCCGTACCCTTAGGGTGCCCTGGAGTGTTGAAATGCCACTTCACCCCTAAGCTCTTCATTTCCTCTCTGATCTTAGCATTGTCGAATTCCCTACCCCCATTGGACGTTATGCGATCGGGCACTCCGTAAAATTGGAACCACGTCTGAAGGGCACCGAAGACTGTCTCTCTGCTGATCGGTCCTGCACTCGGTGTGCCATCGCGGCTTTGCTAAAGAGGTCTATGAGCGTGACCCACTTGTACCCTTTCCACGTGAACCTACCCACCTGCAAGTCGCTGAGCGGTGCCTTCACTGTGGGTGTCTCCTCCTGCATTGTTCTGGGGGGGTGTCTATCGTATTTCGTACTTAGGCAATTCTCACACGCCCCTATGAGTTCCTCGATTGTTTTCTTCATACCCCACCAAAAATACCTACGACGTAACGCCTGGAATATCTCTTGCACCCCGCGGTGGTTCGTTTTGCCCTGATGGTAAGCAAGAGTCATTTCTTTCTGTCGTTCCTCGTCCCGCACCGTTTCCACCATCAGCTTACACCGGATGAATGTCCTATCTATCCCTAATCGTTCATCCCGCCATAGCCTTTTTATCTTCTCCCAAATCGTTTCATTCCCCACATATAAGTGATGAATTTTCCTTGCTTTAGACGCGTCTTTCAAAGCTCTGCAGATCTGGTCCACGCTGGCCCCTGGTTGTGACCAAATGGTTGTTATTCGGCTGTTTCCATATTTGCTATATAGTATCTTCATCAGACCCGACGTCCTGGTCTTCCAGATGATCTGGCGGTTCTTATCGTTGACGATTTCCTCCCGTTCTTTCATGTCCGCTGATCTCTCTTCCTCTGGACTTTCATGTCCTGGGGACTCATCTCCAATCTGACCTCCCTCTCCCTCTGGCGTCCACGCGCTCAGGAACTGTCTGACATCCATGGATGATTCCCCGTGTCCTCTTCTATAGCATTTATGGTGATTGCCCTTGACAACCAATCTGCCACCACGTTTTCCTTCCCAGGTTGTATACGATGTCCAAATTGTATTGAGTCAATAATTCCTTCCAACGTGTGACTCTAGCCGAGGACTCCTTCAGCTTGCCTGCCGATTGTAGAGGTCTATGATCCGTGTGCACACGGAACTTCCTCCCACACACGTAGGGTCTAAAATGGTCGATCGCCCACACAATCCCCAACAGTTGTCTTTCCAGCGCGCTATATCTGGTTTCCGCGTCCGTAAGCCGCCTGCTGGCATACGCTACGGGGCGCTCCCCCCCATTCCCTTCTTGGGACAACACCGCCCCCAACGCGTATTCACTAACGTCTGTCGTAATGGTGAACATTTTCGAAAAATCCGGAAATGCCAACACTGGTTCCTCTTGCAGTCTCGCCATGCATCTCCTATTATTATCCTCCATTATAGGGGTCACTATTACCTTTCTGCCTTTCTTTAATAAGTTGTTAAGGGGCACGAGGTATTCCGCCATTTCGGGCACGAATCATCTATAATAGTTGAGGGTACCCAACAGCCTGCGAATCCCATTAACATCCCTAGGTATCGCCATTTTCCGAATTGTCTCTACCTTCTGCGCGTCTGGTTTGACTCCCTCGCTCGAGATCGAGTGACCTAAAAAATTGATGCGGTCTTGCCCCAGCACCGACTTCTCGTTGGAAAATTTCAACCCGAATTGCCTTACTCTCTCGAACACACTCCGTAGGTGCTCCACATGCTATGCCTCGGTTTTGTTAAACACCAACAAATCATCCATGTAAATTTGACAGACTCCTTCATCAATTCCTCTGAGAAACTCGTCCATCAACCGCTGGAATGTTATAAGGGCATTCTTGAGCCCAAACGGCATCCTAGTAAATTCGTAGTGCCCTCTCTCGAATGTAAATGGCGTCTTCGGCTGGTCTTTTGGGAGCATTCTAATAAGATGGTATCCCGCCTTTAAGTCTAGAGTGCTAAACACCGTTGCCTCGCTTAGCCTATCCAAAATGTCTTCAAACTTCGGGATTGGATATTTCTCATCTACCGTATTTTCATTCAATTTGCGGTTATCGATCACGACTCGGTATTTCTCCTTATTCTCTCCCGGTGCGCTTTTCTTCTTCACTGCCCATAGCGGACTGTTGTAAGGCGACGTGCTATCCACAATTATGCCCTGGTTCTATAGGCTCTGCAACTCTTCCCTAATGTGTTGACGAAGCGCCTGCGGATATCTCCTCTCTTTCACGTAACTCACCCTCTCGTGCTTTAAAGGGATCTCGTGCACCGTTTTACCTGTCACCCCCAATTTATCCCCCTCCTTAAAGAAAACGTCTTCAAAATCCCTTCTCACTGTCACCCTCCAATCCTCGGCTCGACTTATAGCCCCTATGCGCGCCCTATCGACCTCATACTTTACTACTGCCCTGCTCATATAGTTCACATTCCCTATTTTTATTCTCCACTCCTTTCTCCTATTCGAGATTCGTACGCCCACCTTTCCCAGCATGTCACAACCTATAATTGCCTGATATTCCCGGGGCATTTCTCCCACCACATGCACCGTAAGTTTACCTCCCTTGGCCGCCCATTCCCTCAATCCTATCTCCACTTCCCATTCCACTCCACACGGGCCACCCAGGGTGATTAACTTACAACTACATACCTTGATTTGGAGTGTCCTCTCTCCCCCGTACAGCTTCTCCAACACTCCACACGTCATAATGGTATTGGAGCTCCCGGTGTCTACCAGGCACCTCACTCCTCCCGCCTCTATTATTGGTAACCAGCAGCTTCTCCCTCGAATGCTATAATTTACTAGCGTGCGGTCACCTCTCGCCTGACACTCTCCTCAGATCCTCTCCACTGCTGGCCGCCGTCCGCTTCTTCCACTGCCTCTTCGCCCTTCTCTGCTCCTCTCGTTTTCCCGGCTTACTGGGTCATCTGGTTCTTCCTCGGTCTCGGTGGTTGCAGATTCTTCTGAAGCCTCTGTCGATGAGTCACTTCTCCTGGACTGCACCCTTCTTCTCCTCAAACCTTGCGCATTCACCTCCATCGGCTCTGCTCGTTGTGGGTCTCTGTCCCTCCGTGAATATATATACGGACACTGCCTCGCAATGTGCCCCTCTGTCCCGCACTCGAAACATCTCGTGCGAGGACACTGTGCCACCAAAAAGGCCATCTTGGCCTCAACCTTCGGAGCGCCTGCTGTTTCCCGCATCTTCTCCGTGATACGGTTGTAATGAGCTACGAGGGTTGCAGCATATTGTCTTGACTGGCGTGAAGACTTCGTTTCGCGGAACATCTGGAAGATGTATTCTTCCATTGTCCACCTGCCGCCTCCGTAAGCTTTCTTCAGCCTTTCTTTGACCGTTTCCCACGGCGTCTCTTCATCCACCTGAATGTGGTTCAGGATACTTCTTTTGACCCTGCACACAGGCGCTGCCCTAAGGGCATCCGCATCTCCAGCGTTGATAAGATTCTCCTCGATCTTCGCATTGATTCTTGTCACAAGTCGATCTTCCCCTTTTAAAAAGTGATTTAGCTCACCTGTTTCTCCGGTGAAGCGCTCGAGATCGGATATAGCCTTCCTAAGGTCCTGTGAAGTGGCTACCCTGATCTTCATCCATTCAATTGCATTTGCATGCACCGCGGCAAATGTTCCCTGCGGTAATGGAGGGATCTCTGGCACGTTCATGGGAGCTGGCTGCCTCAGGTCGAATTTCGGTATCCTGGTAACAGTTTTTTACTGATTGGAAAAAAAACGTACCTCTTTCACCGTCCCGGGTTTCGGCACCAGTTAAGCGTAGCGGGCTTGAAACACTTAAAAAAAAGTAATAGGTTTAAGAAACAACACGCATGAAGACGAAATCAAGAATGGTTTATTTCTCCTTCTAATCCTCTATAAATACATTCTGAGATTGTTTACATCACTGCATTTGGTATTAACGCTAATACTGTCCCGCTCCGTACCTTAACTTATATATATATATATATATATATATATATATATATATATATATATATATATATATATATTAATAAGTACATCATAGCAAATATATTATATTTCAGAATATTAACAAATATTCTATTTTTATTGGAATAAATATGTATAACAAGAAACAACTCGACGTTTTCGACTACTCCAGCACTTACTAGACAAACGCTCTAAGCTTCCAGTTAATTACAAAAGACTCTTATAAATATCTATAATAAGGTCTATTTGGACTTACGAAATCGAGATTTGGAGCTCAACCAAACCATGAAATTCCTCTTGTATCCAACCTAAAGTCCTTCGGAAAATCCTCAATGCTCCTTACTTTATCACAAATAAAGTCATCCATAACGACCTTAATATTTCCATGTTTCCAATTTAGCTCAATTCAGATACCTATCCTTCCATAAAAAACTTCAGAACCATCCGAAATGGATCAAATTTCTTGTAATTGTTTGAAACGCCGTAACAACTATTTATAAATTTATAACATTTTTAAAAATCGATGTTTCAGCTGTCTTAAGATTCACTAGAAGTACCTAATTCTTTCTAGCACAAACCATTAGGTTTGAACAAAAAATACCGGCTAACCAGCCTTAAATATAAAAAAGATGGTTTTCATTTCTTCTCCTATTATCTCACATGAGGGTATTATTAATGAGTCAATTAAATTAAAAATTGCTGGGCATGACGGGGAAAGGGTGGTGGATTGTCACTAATGCAGTTAAAATTCCAAATATTAACTTTTGTTTTTTCTCTCAATGTTCAACTGTAGCGTTAGTTCGCCCCAGTATGCAGCGACCCAAAAACTTACATTTTCTACTTTTATGCTGAAAATTGACCAATTGTTTATATGAACTTTTTTGTAGCTCTTAAGGTCTGTTATCATTCCTATAATAATTTACCTGTATGGAAAACTCTGTATATACATGTATATAAAGTTTTATCAGGAGACGCTCCGATTTTTAGTAATTGAGATATTACAATCCATATCTTCCGTACAACTCATCATCATTTGGTTTTTGACATATTTTTTTCCTTTTCGCCTCTCTAACAAGGCGTTACATTAAGAAACATTTTTGGATAATAGCTCATTACAAAGTTGAAGGAATTATGAAAATTTACTCTGCTAACAATATACAGGTTCGATTTTTAGCTGTTGAGATATTTTAATCCATATGCAAAAACGCTTCAATTGGTCGGCCCCAGCCGACTTTACCCGAGCTTTAAACTTCGTAAATTCGACGGCTCAATCTAATTCAGCCTCTACGAAAAAAGTCAAAACGCACCTAAAAAAAAGTTTTTACTTAAAAGAAAAGTTAAGATTAGATCTTAGTTATGTTGATCTGCTGCTCACACTTTAAATTCAAGCTGACTTATTTTAATTGATAAAAATAAATCTATGAGCAGATTAACAGTTAACGACGACTTTGCTTCAGTGACGTTACTGTTAACAGGTTACTAAAAGACTAGTAATTTTGTAGTTTTATTAGAATACTTGTAACAGGATTTGCCACTTCATGACTACGTATATTATACTCACTCCTTTCAAGACATTTGAAATTAAAACTTAGACAGAAATTGAATACGTATACTCACTTACTTAAGCCCATTTGGACTTACGCTTCACTGATATACGGGACAGCTAAAAAGACTGATATAAGTCAAGAACAGACTTTTTAATCAAAAACTTTCAGGACTATCACCAAGGCTCCCTGGTGCATCAGTAACATTACTTTACATGCAGACCTACAGTTGCCAACAGTTAACCAGCACATATGGACATAGTACAAAATATTTCGAAATAATTTATACGGACATACCAACTCACTAATTTGAGGCATGACCACAACTAACATGCCCGATAGCACCCGAAGGAGGCTTAATAGAAGTTGGATGAGGGATTTAATCCACTATCTATAATATTCAAGACAGGAAGGTCGTCGCTGGGTACTACTCTTCCTCACGCCAATCTTATAAACCTCACTACACTCGCTGATTGTCGGAACTTCCGACAGGTATGAGTGGAAAAATTAAGTTAGTAAAAAAAAATGTTGGCGAATGAGAACGGGCCTTAACTAAGCAATTTAAATATTTAGGCAGGTGTCATGCGAAGGGGAGCAACAGCCCTATAAGTAGACGAACTCAAGAGTACAAGAATAACGAGATGACAGTTTGACTGCCCACTCTTGTGTCTAATCTTTCTTGGATGTTCTCTAGTATTCGTTTACTAGGACATGCATAAGTGACGTCTTGTCACCAATATCCTTGGTAGTCTCCAGCTCACTGTGTACTTGGGAAAAATACAAGATAAAACTAAAATACTCACAAGATGAATAAATATTATAAATAAACCATTACTTTCACTTTTTTCAGAATGAATACATCTATAATCTATAACACATATGTAGTTTTACACCTAAATTTACAAAAGTTTTATAAAATTGTTTTCTTGTTTCTAGGGTTTGGGAGATACAGAAGAAATACACTCGCGGCATGTGCTACGCTTCCTATTTCACCTTGAACCAGTGGTGGTTCACCATGGACAACCAGATGTTGGTTTGGGAAGAGATGGATGACGAAGATAAGAAGGAGTTCTGGTTCAATTTGGAAAACTTCAACTGGGACAGATACATCAAGACCTGTGTGTTGGGAGTAAGGAGATATTTCCACAAGCAGGACGATAGTAATCTAAAACAAGCTAGATCTCTATACTCAAAGTTAGTATAGCATTATTATCGTACTATTGTACGTTGATTATTTCATTTATTAATCGTTTATGTATTGGGTTTAATCGAACTAAGATAGAAAGGGTGGATAATTATTTCTCATTAGAAGCATGCCAAAGTTCAAAAGTGAATATTTCTTGCTTTTTAAAAAGTTACAAAAACTACAAGTATCGTAAATTAATTAAAGGGCAGCGATAAATGTTGGAAATATTTACAAAAACCTGTATTTCAGCCCCTCCTCCAATTAAAGGCGTTGAATGTTGGAGAGGAAGTGAAGTAGGAAGTATGCAAACAAATTTGATCATTATTTTCCAATAAGTGGAATGGAATATTGTTTACATTGTTATCTGATGTTATTTCGCTTCCATGTAGCCATGTTGACATTTTCTCAAAACGGTGTAGAACGAGTGTTTTTAACTGGAGATAGTTATGTATCTATCGAACGTCATAACATGAATTAAATACATTTTAATGAGTAATAACTTGAAATACGATTATAAAAAACCATTATATAGAGTAAAAAAATATAAAGTATTTTACCATCTTCCATAAGACTTACCATCTTCATCGTAACCATAATAAGTTGTATCTAAGTTTTTTAAAAATTTTAAATAAAAAAGGTTTAAAAAGATTCGTTTTGTAATCGTTTTAAATATTCAAAGAACGTATGCCAAATAGGGCTAGCTATAGCTTCCTCACCATTTCTTTGGGTTGTTAATTATTTATGTTTTGAGGTATTTGTTTTTTGAGAATAAAATTTAATAAGTAGGCTGTTTTCAAAGATTTATTTTTTTTTAAATAATCCATATTAAAGGTACTTTAGAGAAAGACGTATACGAACATTGGGCATTTAAACTCTGTGAAGTGACATCAATGGGGATAATACCTAAATGATATTAAAGACCACTTAATTATACAATGATACATTGAGTTAATCAAAATCGTTAGAGCAGTTTTTGAGAAAATTGTAAAAATGTCTTTCAGCGTATTGATATAAAGTTGCACTTCCGGTAAGCAGATTTTCAAGAAAAGGTTGATATAACATCCCAGTTCTATGCTTAACTTAAATGCGCAATTTCAGTTCCGTAAGACTTTTCTTTTTGAGTTAGACTGTTCAGGCACACACTCGCACGCACACATACCATTTTGTGGGACTTGGTTATTTGGACTCAGAGGACCTCAAAATGTGTATTTCCGTCCAATACTCAGATTAAAAAATGTTTACGATCGCAATATTTTCCCTTACTATATATTTCACATATAGATAAGTGAAAGTAAAAACGTAAACCTCTTCCTATGTATTTACTACCTACCACATTTCAGAGTATTATTTACATAATTGGTAAATGGTTGACTGTCGTGAATAATGAAGAGAAGAATAGTTGAGGTGATCAATCAAATAAGCAGGCAAAAATTAATGATAATATTTATTTTGACATTTGCCGACGTTTCGACCTGAAGTTCAGGCCATCATCAGGGCTGAACTTCCTTCAGGTCGAAACGTCGGCAAATGTCAAAATAAATATTATCATTTATTTTTGCCTTATTATTTGACTGATCACCCCAACTATTCTTCTCTTCATTATTATTTACGTAATTTTAAAGGGTGAAGTGGATAAAGGAGATAGATGTCAAGTGTATTTTTAGGAAGAATTGAATCGTTGCTAATAAGAAAGAGGTAAAATATTTTTTTATCAATATCAATATTCTTTCCATTCATGAATTCACTATTTGGTCCCTAACCGACTTTATAGAGGTGCCCATTGACTAATAATAAGCATCTGCCTTATTATAGTTATAAGTAGTTTTTTTAATTAAATGCTTTAATTAATACCTTATTTTTATTGAGAATTAGGTTATTTTTTCAAGTTTCGAACATTTCAGAAAAAATAATAATTTATCAATTTCATTCGTATTGTTCTGTAAAATGAAGTGTAAATTGTTTGTCAAGTTACAAGATAGTATAAATTTTTCGTAAGTTCTGCATTCTGTTAAAATGTGTTTAACTGTAAGAGGAGTTGTACAGGTTTTGCATGTTGGTGAAAAATCATGGGCCATCAGGTTTCCATGGGTATGACGTGTATGACCTATACGCAGGCGCGTAACAATTACTTCCTCTCTGCGCTTATTCCTATTTGACGTTGCCCATGAGGAAAAGTCACACTTAATCTTCCTCAATTTATTTTCCGCTACATATTGATTTGTAATAAATATCATAAATAATTAAATAACAATAAAAGAGTTTTGATTGCACATCAGGTATTCCCGTGTTTCCCAATGACCAATTAAAAAGGAATTAGGGACCAATCAAATCTTTTTTTTTTTGGATGGAACGGAGGGAATAGGAGTTTCATCATTACTTCTGATCGAGACAAATTTCAAAGAAACCTGATGCCATATATATTTTTAAATTTCTCTTGGTTATATATGACATACATAATAAGGAAAAATGTTACGATCGTGAACAATGTTAAATGTGAGTTTTCAAGGGATATACACGTTTTCAGGTCCTCTGAGTTCAACTTACCAAGTTTCACAAAATGGTTCACGTATGTGGGTGTCCTAGCTAGCCTAGCTCAAAAATAAACGTTCTTAAGGAACGTACTCAAGATGGGTATGTGCCAGGGCAGTAAACATACATTTTTTAAAATGTTTTGAGCCAAAATGGTTTTATAACACTCATGGGATATCACTGGAAAATATGGAACACATATAGGAAACCTGCGGCCTTCGTGACCTATCTGCGGCCTCTAAACGTTTTTACTTGATCTTCATTAATCCAATGCTAAAATTATCTATTATTTAATTATTTAGAGAATTTCTATTGAAAACAAGTTACTGATCTACAAGACAATACTGAAACCTATTTGGACTTACTGTGGGGAACAGCAAAATTCTCTAACATCAAGCACATCCAGTCAAAAGTCCTTCGAACAATAGTCGATGTTCCTTTCTATGAAACTAACAAAACCCTATAATCATGACCTCAACATCCCATTTGTCCTAGACCTTATCCCAGAAAAATTCTCCAAATTTCACCAGAACCTTACGTATCATCCAAATCCTCTTGCACAATCCCTATCAAGGACCACCCACTCCAAGAAGGTTGAAACGGCAGTGGCCTCGCGACATTTTGTAGATTGTATATATTGGAGTTCTGGCAATGGCCAGATTCTCCATATGTGGCCACAGTGCTCTCGATCAATCTCCGCTGGTTTTAGTACCAGTGATGCGGTTGAGAGAGTAGCGCAGGGTTCTCCTGGAGTTCCCTCGCCTGATTGTAAATAGTGTATATAGGTATGCATGTGTTTTTTGCTTAGTTTTAATTTTATTATTTTTAGGTTATTTTATTTATTGTATATACTTTTTGATTATTATTTATTGTTATTTTACTTCTACTTATTTTATATTTTTTATACATATAGTGTGAATGTTATCCTACCTCACTATAACTAGTGTCCATGTGACAGAATGTTGTAATACTTAATAAATAAATTAAAAAAATTATTTAGATAGCGAAAAATTGAAAATTTATAGAATTAAGTTGAATATCTGCACTTGAGTATGAGTATTATATATGGAATAGTAACAATTAAATATAAAGGAGTATTATGGCCTCCATTATCATTACCTAATCTCACTGCGCCTTTAATGGTAAAAAGGTTCCTCATCTCAGACCAATAGACTTAAAATGGGTTCAGGTTCTTTCAAGATATCGTTACATACCTCATAGCGGATTGATTAAAAAACAATTTATACAAGAATTCGTTCATGTTTTAAACTCAATTGTTTCAACACTCTCGGGATTTCACTGAATAATTTGAGCAAAGAAACAATAAAATCCGTCCAGGCATTTCCTTAAAAAAATCATAACATAACCTTTAGTGGACAACCCACCATTATATGGTCATGCCTTTTGTCTGGCATGACCATAGTCGGTTAATAAATAATAATGCCTCGGCAAATGGTAATATTTCTTTTATATTTTAAAATGAAGTCATATATAAATATATATATAAATAAAAGATATAATATATAAACCATATAAATAAAAGATGGAGATTTATTCTTTAAAAAAATATTTATTTTTACTCTCTTATAAAATACTCTATTACTATTAAATAAATTTATTATTCTATTTTAGTGTAATTCTGATGGTGAAGACCCCACCTAATAGGTTTTGAGTACATTTGTACTAAAAGCAATTCGGGTGACCTCAAAGGACGCTATCAGTAGCCTGGTCATTATGTATTAATCCCGCGGTTCTCTCTGCTTCTTAGAGTATCCTTTGCAATATTCAACAAAGGACACTCCTCCGGAAAAAGCTTCAAAGGGCCATGAAACAAAAGGGTAAAAGGTTCTTGTTAGTGCTCGTATTCGGCAGGACGTTTGAAAAGACGTATGTTGCGGCTGGTCCCAGAAGATCGTACTGTCAGTCTGATTTAAGTGATCATTACTACGAATCGGTAAATATCTATCAAATATAAGTATCGACAGAATATAATATTACAGAGATATTTTGTTGATTTAGATTTTAAAAATACTAAAAATAAACAAAGTAAAATAACTGCGTCCTGAGAGCGTTTTATTTTTTAATGATCGTCTATAATCGGAAGTGGATCAATCCCAAATGGGAGCCCAAAGCCGTAACATTTTTGGATCAATCTTCAAACAATGTTTCGACTTATCTATACTATCATTACATTAAGATTAAGTTCAGTATCTTTTTCTACTCATTTCGTAAACCTATTTTCTTTTTCTTTTTTTTGTTTATTTAAAAGCTATTGACGAGCTTTATAGTTATCGATAAAAACATTTGAAAACAGTGTATATAAATAAAAATGTTCGTTTGCTTAAAACCGCGACTCTCCGTTTTCTCAGCAAACGCAATAATTATCCCAGTTCTTCAACAATTGTTTGAATTTTGATAAAATGATTGCAACGAAATCATTAAAAATTTAGTAATGTTTTATAAACATTTTATTACAACCCGGCCTCTCGTTTTGAAATGGCGGCCGAAAAACTTGTGTCTCTAGGAACTGCAGCGCCAAAACGGTTGTAACGACTATCATGAAACTTGGCTAAAGTCTTCTCCTTTAAAAGCACTTTGAATTTATTTATATAACTTAATTCCCAGAAAAGAGCCTGAAAAAAAAGGATTCAGAATTGGATTTGCGAATAACTCAAAAACTACACAAATGGTACTGATTGAAGTATGCAACAGATTACATTTTTTTCCACAAATTTTCAATAATGATAGGGCTCTAATTTTGATTCCTCGCTGAAGACTAGTATGGATTGTACTATAGTATAGATCCATTTTAAAATTCTTAGGAACGGCGAATTTTGATTAATGAGAAATCTCGTGGAGAAGTTACGAATGTAGTAATAAGCATATATGTAACTGCAAGACTGTTGCGAGACTCGCGAGACCGCGCAAGACCAAGACCTCGCATTTGGGCAACACTAATACTTGTACAGTATGCAGGTCTGATTTTTAGAAAGTGCTCTTATAGTGCAGAGGCTAGACGTATTATTCTAAGATGGCGATAGTTCCCGGTTCAAGACTAGTTCCACCATTTTCCTTTCAGGGAGTGATGTGTCCGAGCGGGCTAATGGATGTGCACAGCACTGCGCGTTGCCCGGCAACCTGATAGCCGAAGTGGAAAAATAGTTACGAGTTCGCGTTTCGGTGCATGGACGGTCTTTTAACTCTGACATTAATCACCCGCCCTCACCCTCTCACCCGGGAAAATCTCGTATAGCCTAAAAGGCAAGGAAGGGATGAAAAAAAAATGATCTGATTTTAGTGTTTGAGATATTTTAATCTATATGAAAAAACACTTCAATCAGTTGACTCCAGTCGACTTTACCCGAATGTTACACATTGGAGATCTGTCGTCTCAATCTAATTCACTATCTACAGAAAAAGAACGAAACGTGCTCAAAGAAATTTTCACTTTAAAAATTGACAAATCGTAACGAGATTAATTGTTTTTAAGAGATATTGACATGGATATCAAGACTAGTTCTAGCTCAAAAAATATATCTGACTGAGCAAGTCTTAAATTGTAACTTTTTCGAGATAAATGGTAATTTTTTCCTGAATCCTCTCAGGTGCTACGATTGCCCTCGAATACTTATCACATATTTAGATTTTAAAACTTTAAATATTGTAAATTATGATAGTATTCGATGAACTAAAATTGCACTGCACAGGTATAAAAATAGATCTCTAACACCTTAAGCACTTCAGATAATTAGGAAAGAAACTTTTTTCTATTTTTATTAAATAGAATAAGTTATTCGTGTTTGGATTTTACAGGGTGTTTCAGGGTTAAGTGGCCAAACTGAAACTATGACTTAAGGACCTCAAAACAAAAATTCCTCTGAAGGTATGTTCGCAAACGCTTTGTTTACGAGATATTCGCACCTAACGATTTTTGTTGTTATGAATTAAGTATTAAGTATATTGAGTAAATATTTATTTGTTCTAACTACTTTACTAATTAAACGTAAACATTAAATTCATATTAAATGTTGTTCAAAGTGATTTGACAGGCTCGGTATGTTTCTTCAACAACAGCAGTGGCAAAACGGCAATGGATATGTTTTTTTTTTTTGTTTTTTTTGTTCTTCCCTACCTCGCCTTTTAGGCTATACGGGATTTTCCCGGGCGGGGGGGGGAGGGTGAGGGCGGGGAATTTAAAATCCCCTCCGGCACCGGGACGCGAACTCGTACTTTTTATATCATCTCAAATCTCTGTTATCCGGTTGCCAGGCAATTAGCGGTGCTGTTACACACGCTTTAGCCTATTCGGCCACCCCGCCCCCTACAATGGATATGTTATTGTTTTACAAGATTCAATTTTCCTTCTTCTTAAGGAATTAAGGTCATTGACCGGACTTGCTTATACTTTTTGTTTAATGCCCCCCCAAACAAAAAAAATCCGTATACTGTTATTCACCGTAAGTATAAATGGAAGGCATAATGATGAGTACTGTGCGAATGCCTCTTATAAACTGATAAATGTTATTGAGAGTTCCCAATGCTAATTCCAAATAGTATTAATCCTTATGTTGCCAATAGTTTGTATACAGTTAGGGATAAAAAGCCATATTAGTATTCTATCTAATCCATCTCTTTTTTTTCTTGTTTCGAGGTCCTCAGTTCATTTTTGCAGTTGGGCTAGTTAACCCTGAAACAACCTGTATGCTGTCCGTAATATAATTCTAAACTCTTAGTAATTGATGAGAGAAGTTCAAAGTGACCATATGCAAAAAAAAAAAAAAAAAAAAATAGTTCTTCTGGTTAGCTGAGTCTTATAATTGACCTAATAAACTGAAGGAATTTTTTTTCAGTTGAACAAGCTGATCACTTATTAAGTAAATTGTTACTTTAAATTTTGTGTGTTGAATAGAAGGTCTTGTAAATATTATATCGTAAATCAGAATATCATGCTTTACTGATGTAGCTCATGCCTGCATTAGGGAGGATATCTATCCAATGTGAGGATTCTTAGTAATTATTGTTAGTCCATGCATTTAACATTTTGTTTTTATATTTGTTATTTTTAAATTTTTCGTTAATTTCCAAAACATTTCATGTAAAATATAATATGACGAATCCATATGCAACTGTTTATTTCACTAAAAGCTTAATTCGCCACCAGATAACTAAGAAAAGTAAAACGAAAGAAAATGATTAGTCATTGCTTATTGAAGTTTTACAAAATATTAAATATTTCATGAAATGTATTAGATTTTCAGTATTCATAGAATATATAACAAAACTCTATTTCGATAAAATAAATTATGAAGAAACTAAATTTTCTAGGTAGATAGGACTTTATCACTATCTATGGCAAAAAAGAAAAAGGGAAATAATCAAATTTATCAAGTTTTTTTTTTCTTTGCCTATATTTTAATGAAAGTTAGTTCTAAAGCAGTACATAATGAAATAGGCAATAATGACCTTCATCAAATTAAAGAAAGTGTACAATTAAAATTTAATGGTAACTGAAGGGCGCTGCCAGTAGCTACCGAGCTTAAAATTAAATAAACTGGGAGTCCCGCCTCACTCGGAGATATTAAATTTCACCGAGGGCACTACAGTATGTTTGATCAATTTTTTTTTCTTTCCCCTTTTTTCCAACCGCGTCTGTTTTTTTTATTTTATAATCTTTAATTTCCAGGTTCCATATCTGGTAATAAAATCTAAATTTTAATTAAGGTAATAAAATGTTTAATTAATTTCTTAGCGGTGTGTTAGGAATTTAATTAACTTATTAATTTTTATTTCATGGTAAGGAAAAGATATGGTGATGTCTGAAACATTGTCAGATAAGCATATCATGGGATGAGTACTACAAGGAACTACAAATTATTATAATTATATTCGAATAGATCCACAATGAAATGAAAAATAATTTTATTCTGGGACTGAAGTTCCCTTAGAATAATAGTAGAGTTTAAATGCATTAGTCTGGCATGTATCGTACAAATACATTTTTTTTTTAATTTTTAATTTTTTTTTTTTATTTTAATTTTTTTTTCTCTTATGATATGCGGCATTGTCAACAAGTGATGTCTAGTAAGGTGCCCACTGAGAGGACTCGGTCAGACGGCGTTAGTACCCCTTGTGATTCACCAGCGAAACAAAGAACGCGTCGTTGCCTGCGAGAAATAGCTCCAATAACCACAGTGAAAACTTCAGGTCCTGAACCTCAGCCTCAAACAGGTACCTCTTCGCAAGAAATGGTTGAAGAATCTCCTTTCTTCACTCCAAACCCGTTCCTAGTGCTTCATAATGACAGAGAAGTAATGGAGTCAGCAGCAATACCCAGGGAACCAAGACCTCCTCCGATATTTGTAAAAAATATCAAAAATTTCCAACTACTGTGTACACAACTAAACGAAATCTGCTCCGGCAGTTATTCTTGCCTCAACAGGACCAACGATACAAAAATAACACCAGATACTGCAGAAACCTACCGAAAAATTGTGAAGTACCTGTCAGAAACGAATGCAAATTTCCAAATGTACCAGCTGAAACAGGAGAGATCGCTACGAGTGGTGGTAAGAAATTTACACTCCTTAACCCCAACTGAAGTGATAAAAGAAGAACTAGCAACGCTTGGTTTCAAAGTGCGTCAGGCAACCAACGTTCTGAAGGAGAATAAGGAGCAGCCAGGAGTAAGTAATAAAGTTCCACTACCTTTATTTTTCGTGGACCTAGAGCCATCACCTGGTATTGAGAAAAGTATATGATATCAAGAGATTGTACTACACTATCGTAAAGATAGAGAAGCCATATCCCAAGAAGTAAATTGTGCAGTGCCACAATTGCCAGGCGTATGACCACACGAAAACTTATTGTCACCATCTGCCGGGTTGCGTGAAATGCGCTGAACAGCACAAATCTGTGGAGTGCACTAAACCGATACAAGATCCTACAGTGTGTGCACTATGGCAGGAGGGACACCCGGCCAACTACAGAGGCTGCCAAACCTATAAGAGCCTCAAATCCAGATACCAGAAGAACCGGATTCAAGATGAGACAACGAGACCAAGAAGAGAACCTTCTAGAATTGTTAATAATAATTTATCATATTCCGAACTACTTGGAGGTAATAACCCAAATAATACATGTGAAACCCTGCCGCAGCAACTACCTCAGCCCCAACCTCAATATTCTGTTCATCCTAACACACATAATCATCAACAACCTCAAATTCCTTATATTCCTCCTCCTTCAAATGCAACAGATCTCACCAGTTTGTTAGCATCTTTCCTCACCGATTTCAAATCCCTAGTTACTCCACTCATATCATTCCTTACAAATCTCGTATCTCACCTCATCCCTCCTTTAAAAAATCCTTAATGACTCACATCCCAAAACCCATGTCCATTCTCCTTTGGAATGCGAATGGTGTTAGAAATCACGTTGACGAACTAACAGCTTTACTACAAGACAAGAACATTGCCATAGCCCTAATTACAGAAACTCGACTGACCATAAAACAGCATTTAAAAATCCCACAGTATATAATATACCGTACTGACCATCCTGACGGTAGAGCACATGCCGGTACTGCTGTCATCGTACACCAATCCCTCTCCCATCACTTACTCCCATTACCTACTCAAGATTTCCTGCAGTCAACCGCTATTGTAATCAAAACCTTCTCCTTTCCAGTCACCCTTGCATCAGCATATTGTCCTCCTAACAGATCCATATCCAAAGTCCAGTTCAGTTCTCTCCTCAACTCCTTAGGTCATCATTTCTTTCTGGGTGCAGACTTAAATGCCAAGCATCAAGTTTGGGGTTCAAGAACAACGAATTCTCGTGGCAGAACATTTCTGTCTGCACTCAATAAACAACGTTTCAGCCTCCTTCCACCCAACTCACCAACCTACTGGCCCACAGATCCTAACCGCAATCCCGTTATTCTTGATTTTTTCATCCACAGTGGCTTAGGTCCCCTCAATCATTCCCTTGCCCGTCTTGCCGAACTATCCTCAGATCATAGTCCATTATTACTCCAATTATCTCTAGCTTCTATTCCTAAGTCTTCTCCACCGTCCTTCACCAGAGGTCCAGTTAACTGGTAACTCTTTCACCAAATCCTTTCCGATAAAATTGACCTCAGAATAACCCTGAAAACCCCAGATGACCTTGAAAATGCCGTACACCTGTTTACCACCACTATCCAACAAGCAATCTGGACTGCTTCCTCTCCAAACCACTCTTCAAGAACTCCCAAGAAAAATAAGTTACCTCAACACCTCATAGACCTAATCCATTTCAAACGCCGTGCCAGATTATTATGGCAACGTACTAGACACCCCATCGATCTTCGCTCCTATAATTGTTACAGTAAACAATTAAAGCAGGAATTGGCCACCTTCAAATCCCAATCCTTCAACTCCTACGTTACTTCCCTCTCTGTTCATGACGATTCCCTATGGAAGATCACCAACAAAATCTTAAAATCCCATCATATTTCCCATCCCCTCCGTCGAAGCGATGGCTCCTGGGCAGCGTCTGATGAAGATAAAGCTGAGGAATTCGCCAGATACCTCTCCAGAACATTTACCTCTCATCCGGAATCCAACCTCACCCATACCGCAACAGTAGAAGAATTCCTTACATCACCATTCCACCATTCCACTTTCCTTGCCCCCTAAAGCAGTTAATCCTTCTGAGGTCAAACATCACTTACAAAAACTTCCTCTCCGTAAATCTCCTGGATACGACCTCCTTACCTCTCAAATCCTTCGACAACTTCCTCCTAAAGCTGTTATATTTCTCACTTATTTATACAATACCATCCTTAGAACCACCCACTTTCCTCTTTTGTGGAAACATTCCACTATTATCCTGTTTCCGAAACCAGGCAAATCTCCCAACACCTCTACGTCCTACAGACCAATTAGCCTACTTCCAATCCTCTCCAAAATCTTTGAAAAGATCCTCCTGAAACGAATCCTACCTTTTATAGAATCCCAAAATCTTCCTTCCCATCAGTTCGGATTTCGTTCACAACACTCCACAGTCCAACAAGGACTCCGAGTGGTCGATCATATTTCCGAAGCACTGGAAAGCAAGCAATATTGCTCGGGTGCTTTTCTGGACATAATTCAAGCTTTTGACCGGGTGTTTAGGGAACACATCAAACTTGATATTTGAATTAAATCAAGTAAGCACAACACAGCTGTTATGCTGCATATATACCTCAGTCATTGTTGTGACGCCGCCATTGTTGAAGCGTAGACGCTCACGTACCGTGATTGACTAGACTGGCTAGTTGAAAATTTTGTGATTCCACTGATTTATTAAACATGGAGTAAAACACTACAGCGGCCGGCAAGGGGCCAAGAAAGGAAGAGAGGGAAGATGAACGAGAAGACTGACACAACAAGAAAAAGAAAAAATGCAAGTATCCCAACCCACCTATATTTAACCTCCTTATAAAATACATGTAATAAAATATAGCAATCAATTTTACTCATTCACTTCTTTAATCCTTTAACTCCTCTAATTTTACAGTCCACAGCAATAAATTATCACCCGCTCTTAAAGCAGAATTATCATGACAATATCCCTGACAGTCTTGGAAGGGATTGGCATAGTAAAGTAAACATTTGATCCTCCGGGCCGGATATGAACCACCTTTCTCTACTCCTCGGACAGCCCGATACCAAAGTCCACCACGATGTTGTCCGTTCTGTAAAGAACAACATGATCTGCCAGGCTGTTTTAATTTTTGCAACATCTCCGTAGAAGATCGCATAGCATTCGTTAGCAGTCTGAAATGTTGCAAGAATTGTCTTCGCCAAAATCATAAGACATCAGAGTGCAAGTCAAAGTTTACATGTCGTTTCTGCAAGGCTCGGCATCACAGCTTACTGCAAGAGGTTAAATCAAATGAACGCAGCACTCCTCCCTCTACACATTTTGCAGGATTTGGCTCAACTTCCCAACACCATAGCACTGAATCCTATTATGTACTAGGAACGGCTCAACTCAGCATTTTGGACCCTGAGCATAGTTTGCACACAATCCGAGCAGTAATAGACTCCGGAAGCCAGCATTCCTTCATCTCACAAGCCATTGTAAACAAGCTTGGATTCAAGACCAATCCGTTAAACATTAGCATCGCTGGTCTTGGTGGTAATCCAGTCGTGACGCCAAACGGATCAATTGAATGCACTCTGCAACCACGTTTCGGCAACGAGAAATTCATCACAAAAGTTCAAAAAGTTCAAAAATTCATCGTTGTGAACTCAATCGCTCCACTACTTCCAAGCACTTCGTTGAAAGCCCATGTCAGGCAGCAGTTATCAAGATATCAACTGGCAGATGAATGCTTCCATACACCCGATACGATAGATCTTTTGATCGGCGTTGATTTGTACCCACTTATTATCAACGGTACACCATTCAGGAGCGGTGTTGATGAGTTATTCCTTCAGCCAACAGTGTTTGGCTTAGTAGTAATGGGGAAGACAGCATGCCTTTCAACTCCAACTAAATCTTCGCTCTTCACTGGATTACAGATAAGTATCAAAGGGGAGAAAATAGATACAACTGACAATCCGGACAAGATAAAGGTGGGCGGCGAAACTGTGGAAACTATTGGACCACAAGCAGCTACTGTTCCATCTTTTGGTACCTTATCGAAGCAAAATGAATCAGCACTCAATGTTCTTCTGTCCTTAAGTCAATGCCCTGTGGACAAAAGAGATCACGCATTCCTAATGCCAAACCCTATTTCTCATAGTTTTATAAACAACAGAAATGACAAATTGAATACCAAACCATCGATTAAGCATTTCGCCGCAGCAAAAGCTGCAACAGGTACAGCTGCAAATGCATAATTATCAGTTGCAAAAGCAACACCAGTTTCTACTACAAACCCAGCGCTCAATGAAACCGCAATTTCGACAACACATTCGGAAACAGCAACCATTACAGAATATGGCACAGCACTCTGCGAAGCAGCGTTCCCAAGAGCATCTAACGCACTTGGGCTAGCACTCAATGCGGCAACTACCGCGACAATATTAAGTGCAGCAGCACGAATTTCAGCATTTAGTCAGGTGCCATCAGAAACACAAGCATTCGAGGCTCATTCACTCTCTCTGAAGTCTCAGAGCTCTGGAGTCGCAAGAAATGCGAGCTCATCAGTCACCTCGACATCAAAGTCATGGGTAAACATTTGGGTAACACTCCAATAAACGAGGCAGCTATCGTTCGAAACTCCCAAACCACTTTGATCGAGGCAATGGAAACATCATCAAGAAGGGTCAACTCCAAAAGTAGCTTTTACGCTTAGATCATCTTATCATTTTATCACTCACTCCGATCATCGATCACCTACTTCCAGAATGTCCGACCAGATCTTGTCAAGTAGAGCAATCACCATCTTAAACAAGTCCATATGGTAGATTTCCTGTTCGTCTCTTTGCGTCGTTCGATCCATTGTTTCCCTTTCATTAGTGATGGTTACTCTCCCTCATAGTGGTATATATTTTATTTGTATATTCTTTAAGCAATTTATTTCCTTTCATATTAGTTGTTAATCTTAGTTTTATAAATATAAGTGCCAAAATTCTTTATTTTGTTTAACCAATCGTGTTTTGTTTAACCAATTTTGTTATTTTGACCAATCAAAGTGCGATTATTTTCTTTTTATATTTTATTTACAATTACCATTAACTTCCTTAATTAACAATGATTGCTTATTTTAATTTCATCAAACAAGATGACAAGCTTTTTTATTTTGTATTACCAAATTTGTATTAGCACATCAAAGCACTATGTTACGCTTTTTGTTTTCATTGTAAATTAGCGTAGCTTAATTTAGGTGGGCGGCTTGTTTAGGGAACACATCAAACTTGATATTTGAATTAAATCAAGTAAGCACAACACAGCTGTTATGCTGCATATATACCTCAGTCATTGTTGTGACGCCGCCATTGTTGAAGCGTAGACGCTCACGTACCGTGATTGACTAGACTGGCCAGTTGAAAATTTTGTGATTCCACTGATTTATTAAACATGGAGTAAAACACTACAGCGGCCGGCAAGGGGCCAAGAAAGGAAGAGAGGGAAGATGAACGAGAAGACCGGCACAACAAGAAAAAGAAAAAATGCAAGTATCCCAACCCACCTATATTTAACCTCCTTATAAAATACATGTAATAAAATATAGCAATCAATTTTACTCATTCACTTCTTTAATCCTTTAACTCCTCTAATTTTACAGTCCACAGCAATAAATTATCACCCGCTCTTAAAGCAGAATTATCATGACAATATCCCTGACAGTCTTGGAAGGGATTGGCATAGTAAAGTAAACACCGGGTATGGCACGCGGGGCTCCTTTCCAAGCTGAAAACCTATGTACCCCAGCCCTTGTACCTAATCCTCCGCTCCTACCTCTCTGATCGTACCTTTCGGGTTCACTGTGGTTCAGAATTTTCCAACTCCTACCCAGTTGAAGCCGGTGTTCCTCAAGGCAAGACAAGAGTGTATGTGGCTAAGCGCTCTCGCTCAAACTCCACCGGCTTTAACACCGGTGAGGCGGTTGAGAGAGTAGGCAGGGATTTGGGTTTTCCGCCTGATTGTATATATTGTATATAGGTATGACTATATTTTTATGTTTTTAATTTACTTATATTTAGGTTATTTTATTTTTTTTATTGTATATAGTTTTTTACTTTTGTTAATTTTGATTCTTTTTTGTATATATTGGAATCGAAGGAATTATTTAATGATAGTTATGCATTTACGGAATGAATTTAATCTGGGAAATGTGGTTGTTCCAAGTGAGGTTATGATCAAAGATCACTCCAAGTTTTTGACTGTCGGAATGTAATGGATGGGAAGGTTATTTAGGTAAAGCAAAGGGGAAAAAGAAAGGGAACTAAATGAGGTGCTTGGAGCCGATTTGGATTGCCTTGATTTTGTCTGCATTCAACTTTAGTTCATTTTTTTCCGCCCACTTATGGATACAGTCAATATCCTCTTGTAGTTTTCGGATAGTCTCGGGCGTCTCAGATGGTTGGAACGATAAGTAAATTTGTAGATCTTCTGCGTATAAGTGATAGTGGGAATGACTAATGGAGTCAGGAAAGTCGCTAATATAAATGGAGAACAGAGTTGGAGAGAGTGAGGATCCCTGAGGAACACCTTATGTTAATAGAAGAGAGGGGAAAGGAGATTTGTCAGGAATAACTACTGTCCGGGAGCGATTGCATAAAAGGAGGAGAGGAACCATTTCAGAACTCTGTTTGATATGGAGTTTGGAAATGAGAGTATTATGATTGGCGGAGTCGAAGGCTTTTGAAAAGTCGAAAAGGACTAGGATGGAGATTTTCTATTTGTCTACGGATGATTGGAGGTCTTTGGTAATCTTTAATAAGACAGATTATTAACATACTATATTATGACTAGGTAACATGAAGAGCTATAAAAATGAGCAGTTCATTTGAGAACATGTTGGGAGCAGTTCAATGGGTGTGTATGGCGAAGGGGTGCATTTGTCTGTTTGGTTCGTGGATCATTGTAATTTTTCAATACTTACATCTTAAAGGGAATAATGAAAATTTCTATAAGTATAGCTCCATGATACTTCACAAACATTACTTTAAATAGCGACCTTCAGATCTAGACAGTTAAGGTAACTTACACAAACACACTAACCAATTCATACAAGGTGTGGCCCCAATTACAACCCTGATAATGCGCTTAGAAAACTCAAAAGAATTCGGATGAGGGATCCCCTCGCTTAAATACGAAAAATTAAATGAAGACAGGAAGGGTGCCACTGGGCGCTTCTCATCTCATCAACGCTTCTATTATTTTTATTTCAACTTCTATTATTTTTATCGACAGAAAACTCATTGGTCATCAGTGTATCTGACTGATGTAGGTGAAGGAAAGAGGTAAAAAATAAATAAATAAAGAATTTTCCAAAATATAAAATTTAATAATTAGGAAAAAATCCATTCTCTAATTACAGTGCGCATAATACTTTTTTTGTAGGGGATGAAGTAGCCGAATGGACTAATGCGTGGTCATTAAGAGTTGGAATGCCACTGTCGAGGAGAGTTAAACACTGGTCCGCCTAAGACTTGGTGTAGCCTAAGAGGCGGAGGCAGGAGTGGCAGAGCGGGCTAATGCGTGTGCACACACTTGCCCGGCAACCTGACAATCGAAGTTAAGATAAAATAAGTTAGAGTTCGTGTCCCGGTGGCCGGGGGAGGGGAGGCTTTTAACTCTAGCATTAATCCCCCGCCCTCGTCCTCTGACCAGGGAAAATCCTGTAAGAAAAAAAACCTAAGGAGAGCAAAAAAAAATTACAGTGTGCTTCGTTAAAATTGTACCCCGCAACTCTACCTCCCACATTCCCAATACTTGATCAACGTCGTGATAATACTTGTATGCACGTATAGGCACTTGTTTTTAAATATATTATTCTCCTGTTGTAAATTTAAAAAATATACCATATGAAAACAGTTATCAACTATAATTTGTACTAGATATAGAATAACATGCGGATTTTAAACAGACTTATTGTGTTCCTACTAACATTCATATTTCAAATCATATTATATTTCCATTTAACTTTTATATTTTGTTGTTCTGTTCAATCTAAAATAGTTTTTATGTTTCCTCTATATTTTTCGATTCACACCTGTCACTGACTAAAGTGGCAATAAGCAAATGACAATCTACTTACATTCACATCACATGGGATAAGATGAAATCCAGCAGCACTACAATGTTCCAGAGGTCCAAAAATGTTTCTAGCTCACTTTTTTTACAACCCTACAATTGTTTACTAACTTTCTATTTCTAAATTAATTTCAGGCCACCAAACAGTCAATTTTTGTAAATACATAGTAGCCTTTTTTCCTTCGTGGAACTTTTTCAACTCAACTCCTCTTAAATACAATGGAATTACAAGTCTATTCATCCACATTAGTAAACCCTTTTCTATGCCCAGCTCTCCTCTTAGCCCTGGAGCCAGGACCTAAAAATCGACCTGATAGCAGGCGAAGGTTTGATTGTAAATTACGAAAGTGTATGTTATTCTGAGTAAAAAAAACCTTGTCTGCCGTTCCGGAGCCGCTGCTTTCAAAAATAGCGGCTGATTTAAAGAATATTAGGCCAATAATTTGAGGATCGAAACGGGAAATCCATTGCGAAAAATGTGAGAAAAGTTTCTATTTTTTTAACTTGTTATGGGTTATGGGTTTAGACATGTAAAGAACAAAATTGCTAACGCAGGCCACCAAGGGAAAACATTTTACAGCCAAAGGTAATTACAGAAAGGGACCTAAATTAAATTATTTGATATTGAGTATACGCAAAATTTGATGCTCTACAACTTTGATTCTATGGGTTTTTCCTCATAGGGAACTCATTTCCAAGTTACAGGGCCATTTATAGTAATTTGTCCCAGTTTTTGGCAAATTTGGTAAAACTCGAAGTTGGTTGACCGTGGTTTTATACCTTACCGCGAAACCAAATTTTAAAGTATATGTACTCGTTTGAGGCAAACTTTAACGCTATTTAATTTATTAAAGAACACATTTTTCGCTTTGATGCATTGTTTAGGAGTTATAGATGAAAAACCCAAAAAATATCGAAAAAATCTGATTTTTTTGGCTGTAAAAAGTTTTCCCTTGGTGGCCTGCGTTAGCAATTTTGTTCTTTACATGTCTAAACCCATATATACAAGTTAAAAAAATAGAAACTTTTCTCACATTTTTCGCAATGGATTTCCCGTTTCGATCCTCAAATTATTGGCCTAATATTCTTTAAACCAGCCGCCATTTTTTGAAAGCAGAGGCTTCGGAACGGCAGACAAGGTTTTTTTTATTCAGAATAACATACACTTTCGTAATTTACAATAAAACCTTCGCCTGCGATCAGGTCGATTTTTGGGCCCTGGCTCCAGGGCTATCTTTTCTCATAAAATGTAATCAAACATTACTTAAAAAAACTTCCCCTCCATAAATGTCCTGGATACGACCTCCTTACGTTAAGTATGCACTGGATTTTTTTTTCAACCGCGAATCGTCAAATATGCATGCAATCGGCATATGAGCAACTCTTTCGCATTTTAGTATTCGCTGATGAACTAGTGGATATCAAAATCGTGTATGTTGAAGTAATACTGAATTTCCGAAAACGGCTTCTTGCAGAAATTTTATTGTAATACGAAAAAAATTAGACCTTGTAATATAGATATTTTTCAGCCGGTGAAAACGGTGAGGAAGACTGACCTTACCTGGCAGACGTTCTTGTGAATAGGATGTGGCAATCGTGGATTCCCTAAAGCTTGAATAAGGTTGAGTCCATGTGTTATTTAAAAAAACGATACATTTTAGAGCTTTCAAGCGCAGAAACCTGTGTAGTTTTTATGAATTATACTGTATCTTGATTTTCGGTTCAAATTACGATATTTAAAAGACTTTATCCCGCCTCGATCCATCGATTTTTGAAACTGTCAACTGTTATTGACCTCCTAATTTTTAAATCATTTTTATTGTAACTGTAGTAAGGATTTAATATAGTGATTGCCGACTAAATTGATTTGCGCAAAATTTATGGTCATAGGGAAATTTATCTAAAGGGAGATAAGGGTAATTATTGCCTCTATCTGAGCATGCTCACATTACAATTATGTACATGGTAGGGGAAATCAGTATTTGTTTCCCCTGCTCCTCCACGTTTAACTGGTTTAGCGTTTCAATCATCACTACCTGGAATCCCAGGTTTATTGCAGGATTCTAAATGCTGGTTTACAAAGCACAGCAGAGTGTGTTACTGGTTCGGCTAATTAAATTAATGACTCGCATTGCTATCAATATTAGTTTATATATGTTCCGTTACGCTCTATTTGTCGAAGATCAATGTGTAACTATATCATCACATAAATCAATTTTTAACTTTAAAAAAAGTATTCCCTAGATCCCCGAGATATTCTTTACGTTCACTTAAATTCAGATCTGTGGACGTAAGTGAAAGAAATGTGGTTTTTCGTATTGTCGAATCAAAACGGAAATATTCGTTTTTATCACGTCCAAAAAAACGTTTACCAAATGAGGTAAGTATAGCTTCCTCACCGTTTTCATTTGCTAAAAAATATCTATATTAAAATGTCTAAACATTTTTTTATGAGAATAAAATCTCTGGAAGAAGCCGTTTTCGGAAATTCAGTGATCCCTCAATATATACGGGTGTGATATCCAAAATTTTTGTTGATCAGCAAATGCTAAATGTAATGTAATGTTCAGCATTTGCAGATTGCATATTTGATAATTCTGTATTAAAAAAAAGTTCCAGTGCATACTGAATATGTATCTCGATACTGTTTAGTGCAAATGACGTTTTTAAAATTGAGATTTATGATTTATTAGTATAATTTTATATTCTATTGCCCTCTCCTATTTTTCATAGTAGTAGACTCCTTATATGAATTGCAGACTACATAATGTCAAAAATAGAATAAAAATTGAAAACTTTTATATACGATCTTTGCACTAACAGTAGTGATATATACTTAATAGGTATGTTTTCACTCGTAAACTGGATGAAACAAAAAATCCATAGGAAAAATCCAACTTTTTGTTTGATCGGAATTAACCAATACTTTTCTTCAGCCAGAAAAAAAAAACACAATCACAAATAAGTCATTTTTTTCCAAATTCAGAGTAAAAATTACTTTAAATTTACTTGGTTCAAGTTGAATGCGCCGTTTTCAAACTGTAGGTATATCAAATAACACATTTGCTGATCTGAAAGCGACAGTTTTTTTTTAGTATTAGATAGAATTTAATAAAATCGATGCCTGTTTCATTTTACGTTTACCAATCGCTGAATTCCTTACAAGTTAGAGATATATACCTATCAAGGACAACGGATTTGCGCATAGATAAAAGAAAGCAATGGACAGATTCAATAAAATTGACCCTACATTATCTGATAACTAATACCTACATTTTATTCAACTTTGAGCCCAATCGAACAAGCCGTTTCTGAAATATTGGCATATCATCGAAACTGCGTTTGCGCGTGCGAAAGTGGCAGTGCTGGTAAGAATTTATTAGATACGAAACCTAGTCTTATTCCTTAAATGGTTTTTATATTAATGTATTCATAATAGATTTTTTCTCACAAAATACCTACCTATGTTTGTAATGCTTGCTGTCAGGTTTTTTCAATCTGTTTAAATATACTTTGCCTGTGTCGTTAATCGTTTCCTGGATGTATTTTTGCCTCATAATTGTTTCTCAGAACATTTAATCCCCAAAATCACTTTCCAAGAGAAGGTTCAAGACGACAAGAGAAAGGTGGAAATCGAATGAACCTTTCGCCATGTTCTTCTGAAATCGTTCCAAGTTCCAACTTATTACAGCACAATCCAGTCCCTCGGGATTCCCGTTACTGGGATTACCAGATATTATTAAATACACCTGTGAAAGTACGAATTGAATATTACGCAAGTATTCTTAACGTACTCCTTATAGAAAAAGGCATGTTCAAATTAATTATAAAATAATTTGTATCAAAGAAAAAATAAGTACAGTAGTACTTTTTGTAAGTTCACCTTAATAAGTATTTTAAAACAAACGACATATTAGTATAAAGATTTATCATTATTTTATAATATTCATTCACTCTCACAAACACACATTTGTAATATACCTGTGTTTACTCAGTTGTCGAAATTCGATTATAATCATCGTTAAAAATTTTAGGAAAACATAAATAAATTTACATGTCTCTAACATTATTTTTTCTACTCTTATATATTCGTACATAACTTTTTCTATATGTACTTACAATACAAAACAGTGTAGCACAATTCGTGTACTTTGTGGATGTGTGCAGGTTATTCGCAAATAAAATTCCGAGTCCAGCGTTATTTAAAAAAAAAAATATATTTGAACCTCCTTTGCTTATTCGGTCTGTACAAATTGCTTCATTTCAACATTATGGTTGTACTATAGCAATATGTCAAATACAAATTTGTCATAATAGACCTCTCCTTAAAGATGTAAATTGAAAAAATACAATAAAAATTTATTAGAAGATATAATATGTTTCGATTACGATGACTTTTTTCTTTATGATTTTTTAAGGGATTTAAGAAGCTTTCAAATACTTAGAGGTTTAATAAACCAAAATTTATGTTCTTTTTGAGTTATTTGCGAATAAAATTATGAATTCAACGTTAATTTTTTATAAGCTTACAAGTATGTCGAATAATCTGAAAGGGCTTCAAGGAAAAGACTTACCCAAGTCTTATTAAAATCGTTACTGCCGTTTTGGGGCTTTAATCTACAGCGCGACTCACGTTTTCGGCCGCCATTTCGAAACGAAAGGGCGGATGACAATGATATGCTTATAAAAACATTTCTCAATTTGATTGCTATAGCGTATGTAATAAAGTTTCATAGCGATTGGTGAACTTTCGGAGATTAGGGATTTTGAACTTTTGGTCTCAATTGTGAGGGGAAACCAAATCAGATGGTTGGGCCATGTGGCGCGTTTGCCCCGAGACGCGTTGCCCAAAAGCTTACTAGAGGATCGGCCTGCTGGAAAACGTAGAAGAGGAAGACCACGCCTGAGATCGCCTAGGACAGCCTCAGAAGGATAGGAATTCGAAAATGGAGAATGCTCGCTCGCGATAGAGGAGAGTGGCGAAGGATCATAAGAGAGATCCAGGTTCTTACAGGACCAAGAATAAAAAAAATATAATATATATAATATATAAAGACCCAAGAATTTTTTTTAAAGCAGAGTTGGGTCCATCACTCACCAATCAGAATGGAAAGTATGCGCCTAAGGTTTCACCAGAAAGCTACTAATTTTTCTCTCGTCCTTTTTGTCTAATGGATTAAGTTAGGCGGCTAATACATATATGATTATTCCTTTGTGAATCATGGATTAAAACTCGAAAATTGAATTTGCATCTGTGAAAATTCCAAACTTTCAATGCGTTTATCTGAAAATATTATTATGAACACTTAACATACTATTCGCAGATGCCACAGATATATAGTAAAAATAAAACTTATAAGGATAGAAGAATACAAATTATTTTCAATACCTTTAATATATTTGTTTATTATGTATTTAATTGTTATTTATTTATCTTTTTTTTTTTTTTTAGGAGAAAGTTGCTTTATTATTGTGCCTGGATCTTCACCTACTTCTGTATTGTCTGCTTTCTTCAATTCTTCACCAGCGCTTCAATTAGTTTATTCAGTGGTTTTGTCTTGATACTTTTCTTATATTGGGTTTGAACATGAGATTCGTAAATGTAATTACTTATAATTGTAAGACAAAAATATTTGTATTAATAAAACTGTTTTAAAGTATTTCTACATTGATAACTTTCTTCACTGCATTACGAGCATCAAAAAAGTAAAAATTAATATATTGCAATCATTTTTTTTTGTTTTTACACAATACAATACCTCAGAAGCGAATGAAACACAGAACAAAATTTTAAAAACACTTGGTAAATTAGTATAAATAACTGTTGATTGTTTCCAAGTTGATGTGCCAGTATATTTTCACTTAAAAAAAAATCCTGAAGTTCGTTTATGTTATATTTTGTTAAATTAAACCCTGCCCTTCAGTGATCCAGACTGTATTAATACTCAATAAAACCATAAAAAAAAAAGAAAAATAGATTAAACCTATGTATTTCCAGTGATATTTATTTTTCAACAAGAATGCGATGAGCTTGATCAGTTACCAACGATACGATTTTTTGTGTATGTTGATTTTGATCAATAAATAGAAAAAAAACAAACTGAAACAAACAAAAAATCATATTTACCAACGTCGACGTCACCATCTGATTTTAATCTATTAGAGCATAAACAAATAGGTTTAATAAACACGAGGGTTGGGAACATCAATGTAATAACATTATTTATTGAAGTAAGAGATGATTTTATTTTAACAACTGATAAACTTTCAAAATTATTTAGTTTATCAGCGACCATTGATCGCATCGAATTCTTTTGAAGGAATTTATCTAAAAAATATCTCATAATTTATTTTTAAAGCAATATGTACTTTTAGGAATCACTTTTTAAGATATTCTAAATTCTCCTCCATAGTTTTTTATTTGATGGTTTTATTATTTCTTATAATTTCTTTCATGAGTTGTAAATAAAAATGTATCAGTAGGGTCTGTTATTAAAGATAAGTCAGATATTAATTAAATTATCAAGAAAAGTCAAGGTTATAAATAATATTTAAAAAATCGTAAGGTGGCAATTTTAGACAAGATCTTGACATTTTTAGGCAGATAAGCACGGTATAGAAAAGTTCGTGGAGAACTTTTTATAAATTCTTCGTATAAATACAAGTTAATTTAGATTAACGACTTCTCAAAAACTATTATGATCTATAAAAATTGATGTAATATAAAATTTAATTACATACCCACAACATAAACACTGTCTATGATAGTTAAAAATAAATATATATATATCAAAATAAATACGTGACCTGTAATTTGGAATTAAAAATTTATATTATTTCTGATTAACGTATAAATATTTTTTAATAGTGAAGAAATAAATGAAGCAGATATAGAATATGTTTTAATTATGCAAAAACAGTTAGAAATTTGCTCTTATAGACCAGTATACACTTTTACGAAAAAAATAAAGAATTAAAAAATAAAAATGTATCAAATTCTCTATGAAAATCAGCTCGAATAGTTAGCAACTATCTGACTGTTTTTGGGATAGGAATTGGAATAGGAGGGTTTTGAATGTGGATATGGATGGGGAATGTCGAATTTTGATAGGGAGGGAATTCCAGAAATTGACAGAGCGAACAATAAAGGAATTTTGGAATGAGGCAGATCTGTGAGAAGGCATGTAAAGGTTAGAAGGTCGAGATCTTGTGGACAGGGAATGGACTGAGGATTTCAACTGGAGAAGGTTGTAGGCGTAAGAAGAACGATGGTTGTTGATGATTTGGTAGATGAACGTACCTAGGAAATATTGTCTTCGGAAGGAGGGGAAAAGCCACTTTAACTCAGCGTAGTGGTGAGAAACATGGGAGTATCTTGGGGCCCCGATCACAAATCTTACGCAGCTGTTCATTAGTATAACATTTAATTGATATAATAATATATTAATTATATCTAAAGTCATAAGGGAGAGAAAGAGAGATAGAACCATAGATCTGAAGAAAAAAAGATGTATATATTTGAGATTACTCTATAGAAGTTAGATAATGCTGTTGAATATACGACTGACAGTACAAATTTTAATGATTTTTATTCTTTTATTATTTTTATTAGACTTGAATGAGTCTAATAAATTTAGTTAATTTGTTTTGTTTTTTTAAGATTAATCTGCTGTTTTTGATGAAAAACTATCTTTGTTGTGCATTTTCATTATTCATCATAAATTTTAATAAACACCTGCATCACAAAAATGAATAAATAAATTAGGTACTTACGTACTTTTATTTTATTTTAATGTAATTATTTAATTAAATAATAAATCATATGGTTGAAAACTGATTTAATAATTCAATTTAAATATAGACTGTTTGTAAGTGGCACTTGTCTTAATTAATTACAATAATAGAATACATTAAGCTCAGATCAAATTTTAATTTGTATATTAAAGTTTAGCAATTATCTCTAATATAAGGTAAGATAGATCAGTTTAATTAATTTAATAACAGAATAATGGTTGCTAAGGTTCAGAGAGAGAGAGAGAGAGGGGTGGGGGAGGAGGGTTTTGAAATTGGGTTAATAAAAATGTAGCGAATGAGACCAAAGATTTTTAAAAAAATTAAAATTAATAAAAACAAGCTACTTATTAGCGGAGAAATTAAGCATTACGAGTTTCAACGAATAAAAAAGTTAGTTAATTGTCTCTTTCTTAAATTATGACAGTGCGAGCACTAATTTTCTGTTGAAATGGAGCCTTATGTTAAAAAGGTTAATAAATACATTATTGATAGTTCACAGAATCGGCCATATTGACTCGTTAATAATGAAAGAGGTGCTTGGTAATTAACGTAATAAAGCTATGACAAAATTTTAGGAGAACTTGGACGCCGACAAAGGGCAGTCAACTTTGATTAAATTCGTATCTTTTGTTCCTTTGATCCAGTGAGAAATTCAGCATTGATCGTAGCGGATGATCATTCGAGGTATGAAAGAATCTGATTAAAGAGAGCATTCATTTTAATTCCATCAATTTCCCTCTTTTATTTTTTTGGTCGCGTGAAAAGCGGGATGGTTGATAAGCAAAAGAGAAAAAAAAAGAGGAAAGTTTCCAAGAAGGCTCAACAAGGTTTATGATCCTTAGGAGAAATAGAAAGGGGTGGAAGAATTTTTATTTTTATAATTGAATTTTAGTTGCAGAAAGGGGATTAAAACAATTAGAGTTGGGTGCGACCCGCGGTTACAAATCATCCCCCCTCTCCTCCCGCCAAATGATAGATTTATTCAGCCAATAACTCTTCGGCTTAAATAACTGTCTCTAAAATAAACATTCGTTTTCGAAATCGTGTTCAATTTTGAGCGGGACAGTTCTTACTCAGACAGAATCTCATCGCAATTTACCTTTAAACCACTGAGTGAAGAATTCCTCGTTATGTAAAATAAATGATTCTGTCTTTTGAATTTTTTTCTTAACTTCCAAAAGTACTGCAGTATCCAAAATTATGTACTTACTCCTTTTGTACTAACTTTGTACCCTTACTGACAATGGCATGCTTTTTTTTTTCTTTGGGTTTCAGATCTCAGGAGAAGGCGCGGCGTTGTGCACAGGCGTCACCCCGCCCCTCCAACAGTGGCGTAGCTAAGATTGGCTAGTCCCCAATGGAAAAGTTTGCCTCCTTCCATCCCTCCTAAATATAAGTACTTTGTACCTGGGTACTTAATCTCGCAAAATTTTTAAAATTTCCTCCTTCGTCTTTGTCATATTATTGAGTGCCTCTCAGCGTAGAGATGCACCGATCCAGAACTACCAATTCCTCCCCTCCATCCCGATCCATCGCCTTAATTTAATTCATAGACTTCTCCTTCTTTTAAATAATCCTGGAGATGTGGTCCATACATAGCAATCTAGTTCTTCCTCTAGGACTGAGTCCAGTAGGCCTGGCCTCGAAGAATTTCTTTGGATCACGGTCCTCATCCAAACTGCATAGATGACAATATCAACTCTCTTTTCGACCGTTTCCCTCAAAGCTGGCACTCCCATGGTCTTCACGTATCCTTTCATTCCTAACTCTGTCCCTCCTGCTAATCTCTGGATGAACTTCATTTCTGGAGCAGTAGCTCTCCTCCAGTGCCTGTCAAGCCGGACCCAGCTCTGACTTTCATAAATAAAGGTAGGTAAGTATATGGACTTACAGGTATGTAATTTTTCCAATTCGCTTTTTTCCACCACTGTGCTACATAGCTGGTAGTATATGCTGTTAGCTTTCTTAATCCTGTTTGAGAGCTCTTGATATATTTCCCTGTTTCTGCTGAACAGTACTCCGAGATAAGTGAACTCCTTTACTACTGTCACCAAGGTTTCTCCTCCGCAGTAAACCGAAACTTCATCCTTTTCATGAACAATTTCAATTTGAGTTCAAACCATTTAGTCGACAAGATGGATGCATTAAAAGCAAAACAATAAAATATTTTTATTTTATCTTACATATATACATCTTTGACATTATTGCTCTAACTTATCAATTTATGTTTATATTAATTATTTTATGTTAAATAATAAGTGTTTCGTAAAAATAGTTCATGACATATAAATATTTCACGTAAAATAAATATTATAAAAATCTTCGTGGTAGATAGCAATCCATGTCTTGTAGTTTATATTTCAAATATTGAATTTTTCAGATATTGTATAATTTATTACATAATCCAAACGACCTATTATAATAAAATATAAATATATATAGTTACATGTATGTAATAATAAAACTTTAAACATTTATTTTCTTTACCTTAGTTATTAAACACGTTATATGGTTGCAACTTGTAGGTACATACAATTAAATATTGTTTAGTAAAAACTGGGCCGATAGTTACTCGAATACGCTATGCTATAGACCATGCTATGTGCTATAGACCATACGAAGTGAAAAGATTAAACTGGCGAAATTAATTATATGAGATATAAATTATAAATAAATAAATAAATTATAAATTATAAATAAATTATAAATTCGCGCGGGCTCATTACCGCGTATGGGGAGCGTCCCACGGGTGGCGGATGTGTGGATGGTCGGTGGAAATTCCTTGGAAGTTCCTCCCGGCTAAGTCCGATGGACTCGCTGACCAACAATGAGAGGGGCCCTCCAGACTTGCTGGAGGGAGGGGACCTCCAGACTTGCTGGAGGTAGGGGCCCACCAGACTTGCTGGAGGGTGTGACGTAGGATTGAACGCCCTACTCACATATCTTTAGTTCACCAAACACCACAAAAAGTCATGGATCTCCCTAAGGTAAAACGCTCATTATCCGGAAGTAAACTAGTCCCCCGTTCGGGTCTCCGGGTGGGGACTGCTTTAGGGGATTCATGGCGCAAGTTGAAATATAGGGATTTAAATATTGGTACGTGGAACGTAAGGAGTTTAAACACAGCAGGGGGGCTAAAATCGGTCGCGAATGAGGTAAATGGGTACAATTTGGATGTCGTGGCTCTGCAAGAGGTTCGCTGGCCAGGGGAGGGCTCGATGAGGGAAGGGAAGTACACTATTTGGTACGGAGGAAGCGGGAATCATTGTTTAGGTACCGGGTTTCTAATTAGGCGTAGATTACTATCCGCTTTGAGGGACGTACAATTCTTTAGTGATAGAATTTCGGTAGCTACATTTCAGGGACGTTGGTTTAAAATCGCATTAATAAACATACATTGTCCGACCGAAGACAGTGACGATGAAGTCAAAAGTGAATTTTACGATAAACTCGAATGGGTTTATGATAAACTACCACGAAACTACATGAAAATAATTGTAGGTGACGCGAACGCAAAGGTAGGAAGGGAAGAAGTTTATATTCCGACGATTGGTAAAGAAAGTTTGCACGAATATAGTAATGATAATGGGATCCGTCTGATAAACTTTGCCATCTCGAAAAACCTGATAATTAAAAGTACGACGTTTAAACATAAGGATATTCATAAATATACTTGGACATCACCGGATTCGCAAACACGAAATCAAATCGATCATGTCTTGATACAACACAGCTGGCAAAGCAGTATAATTAATGTACGGTCTTATCGCGGAGCAGAATGTGGGTCGGATCATGAATTAGTAATCGCGAAACTTCGACAAAAACTTAATATAAAAAAGAGAAAAGAAAACCGTTTCGATTTTGAGAATTTTAATTTGGAAAAATTAAAAAATCCATCAATTAGAAACCAATTCGAGCTAGATGTTAAGAATAGGTTTGAAGCTTTAGAGCTTCCTGACGAGGACCACGAGGATATTGACAAGTTATGGATAGAGATCAGAGATAATATTAAAGCGGTCGGTAACTCGTGTCTAGGAAAAAAGGAAAATAAGAATAACAAACCGTGGTTTGATGAAGATTGCTTAAACATGTGTGAAAAAAGAAAAGCCGCTAAATTAAAAGCTCTAAATAATCCTAGCGAAGACAATCTGGAATACTTCCGAATCTCAAAGAACGAAACGACAAAATTGCTCAAAAATAAAAAAAGGGAGTATCTTAAAAATAAAATAATTGAAATAGAAACTAATAGAATTGAAAATAACGTAAGAGAAATGTACAAAGGTATAAACAGATCACGTAAATATGTAGGGCCCGTAACGTCTGGAATTAGGGATGATAATAACAATATTCTGACCGATCCGGTGGACATATTGAATAAGTTTAAGGACCACTTTGACAATATTTTAAATACGGTAAATTATGATCTGTGTCCTCCTTCTGAGTACCAGAGTGCTGAACCATTAATAGAAGGACCAAGTAAAGAGGAAGGTGAAGTAGCTATCGGAAAATTAAAATCATATAAAGCAGCGGGAATCGATAATATTCCTACTGAACTAATTAAGGCATGCGGAGAAGCTGGAGTTTCTAAAATACATCGGTTGGTTAAAAAGATCTGGGTGAACGAGAAATTACCTGAAGAATGGAAAGAATCTATTCTTATTCCGATTCACAAAAAGGGTCCGAGGACGGATTGTAATAACTATCGAGGAATTTCACTGCTTCCAGTATGTTATAAAATATTCACTTTAATTTTAACCAGTCGAATCACGGAATACGCCGAGGAAATAATCGGAGAATACCAATGCGGATTTAGACGGAATCGTTCGACTATTGATCAAATATTTTCTTTACGGCAAATATTAGAGAAAAAATTGGAGTATAACGGTATTGTTCACCAGCTGTATATAGATTTTAAAAAGGCTTACGATTCTATTGACCGCCAGAAACTGTATAATATTCTAATCGAGCAGGGGATTCCAAAAAAACTAACTACGTAATGCGAACCGAGAAAGGGTTGGATCTGGGCGAGACAACATCCGTGCTGGGCTATGCTGATGATCTGCTACTCTTAAGCGAAGACGTTGAAACTATAAAACTAAATACGACAACGTTAATGAAAGCCGGTAAAGAACTAGGACTCGAAATAAACGTAGATAAAACAAAATATATGGTTAGCTGCAAAAATGGCGATACTTCTGGTGATATCGATATAGATGGTAATATGTTTGAACAGGTAGATAAATTTAGGTATTTAGGTTCTACGATAACTAGAAAAAACGAAATTGAAGAAGAGATTAAGGTTAGACTTAAGGCGGGGAATGCTTGTTATTTTTCTGTGACAAAACTACTGAGTTCGCGCCTCTTGTCCCGAAACTTAAAAATTAGAATCTATAAAACAATTATCTTGCCTACAGTTCTTTATGGATGCGAAACTTGGCCGCTTACATTAAGGGATGAGCAGCGTCTTAAGGTTTTTGAAAATAAAGTATTGCGTAGAATATTCGGACCGAAGAAGGATGAGTTAACCGGAGAGTTCAGACGGTTACACAACGCCGAATTGCGTGAGATGTATCCGGGTAGTATAATTGAGGTAATTTCATCGCGGCGAATCAAATGGGCTTGTAAAGTTGTTGGGCTTAGTAACGAGAGAATTCCTAAAAGGTTAATATTTGCTGTGCCGAATGGTAAGCGTCCGAGGGGTAGACCGAAGCGAAGGTGGGAAGATTGCATTAAAGCCGATCTGAAGGGACTGGGTTTGGACGGCGAACGGTGGAGGGAGGTGTGTAACAAGCGATTGGTGGTGTCGGCATCGAACCTTCGGGTTCGCTAAGCCTTATTATTATTATTAATATTATTATTATTATAAATTATAAATAATTGTTCATTATAAACATGAGAAAATGCTGAACAATTCCATAGCTTACAGTGTATAGGTCCGATTTTCACTTACTGAGGTATTTCAATCCATATCTTCCATAAAACTCGTTATCATTTGATTTTCGACACTAGTTTCTCCTTTTCGCCTCTCTAAAATGGTATGGCGTTGAGATATACCTCCAGATATACCAACTGAAAATATGAAGTTGATTTTATAAGGTATAAGAAAATGTTGAGAGAGGATGCCCGCAGGGTTCTGTTCCGGGCCCTGCCTGTGGAATCTGTTCTTTAACGAGTTGCTGGGATTGCTGGCGGATCCTAGCTACGGCCTACGTCGATGACCTCGCCGTTTTGGTAGCCATCGGTCTAGGGCCAGGATGAAAGATGAAGCTGAACAATGCGCCAACCTGGTATAAAGATGGTATGAGAGAAAGAAGTTGATGATGTCTGTCGCCAAGACTCAGGCCATCCTCATACGAGGTCATCCTATAACAATGACAATGCAAGGCTGCGTCCGAGTGAAGTCGACAACTACCTTGGAGTTAGGATTAGAAATAAATTTAATGTGACTTGGTCTTTTTAAGAAGCTGGGTGGCCCTAGCCCATTGATAGTCTCGATCCTATCAGGGGCTCTTTTTGTGGCCTCAAATGTCAGATTACCAATATAAAAAAGGATATCTTCCTCATCCGCATTGTTTGCGATTCTCTTATTGTTAACTGCAATCCATTATATGTCGACATTGCATAAAATTGAAAAAACAGCTTCTTTTTTTTTTGGTTTTACTAGAACTGGAGATCCATGTAATAAAAATACTGGAATTACCGAGGACGGTATTATCATAAATATGCAGCAAATATTATAAAAGTCAGCAAATAGCAATATGAAAAAGGATATCATTCTCATCCGCATTATTTGCATTCTCCTATTAATTGCAAGTCATTGTTAGAATGAAGATACAGATTTATTTATAATGGTTTTATTAGAACAGGAGGTCCATGTAATATAATTATTGGAAGCATCGAGAATATTTTTTATGTATTATAAATATACTGTAATTATTGGTATAATGCTCATGTTACGCCATCCACCTTGGGGGAGATGGGCACCACTGAATCCGGCAGTATTTTTATAAATAGCGCCTCCGATAACATAATAGTGGACCTCACTATCAATTAAATATGAGAAGAAACAAAAGCGTGATAGCGGCTGCGCATTCTCAAACCCGACAGTATTTTCTTAAAAAGCGTCCCCGATTACATAATAGTGGATCCTTGTGTCATTTAAATGTGAAAAGTAAAAACAATTAATGTACGGTTGCGCATTCTCTAATCTGACGGTATTTTCATAAAAAGCGCCCCCTAAAATATAATAGTATACTGTAATATTGATTAAGTGGGTCTTTCATAATCCCAATATGGACACCATTATTTAAAGAATTAAAAGAAAATATCTATACTCATAATAATGATGTTGTATTTGAAAAATAAATATTCAGAGAAAGTTTGATGAGTAGTTTCTGTAATCTGAGATAATACCTCGGGTATTTTCTGTACTTAACTAACGTATAATTAATGGAGCGTAAGTACTCTTAGTACTAGCCGCGTTCGAGCCGAGTACAATAAACGAGTACTGCTATGTTTTGGGGTGTGAAATTTATTGGGGATGCCACTGGATAATTATTGATGTTAATTACTCAGAAATATTTATTAAATATTAATAATGAAAGATTAGTTAAATAAATTTGTATCTATAATATATTGATTGGTCCAGAATTAATTAATTGGATTACTTTTCTCAAAGGCTGGTTTGTGTTTATCATGCTTTCTAATTACCAGCATTGCCAGTGATCATCGTGATATAAATAGGTGGCGGAATTAAAATAACTTTTACCAAAAAACTTATTTTATTTCTATGATTAATGAAGAATATATACAAATTATATTTACAAGAAACTAAATACGTGATTCAATGTATTTAATAATTAACTGTGAAGGTATGATTTCAAATGGATTATTTTGAAAATTATTGCCATGAAATATTATAACATTAGGATTGGGAATTACAACTTAACTATTAGTCCAGGTCCAAAAACTGCCAGGATCCCATCTTCATGGTCTATGTAGGGCGAAGGCTTCAGTCCCCAAGCCGGAAGACCTATCCTCAAGGCCGAAAATCAACATAAGACACTTTTTCTTACTTCTTACTTGTAGATCTTATACAAATATTCAAAGTGGGGCAAGGATGGTTTTCATTGGTTCTTAACTTCATGATCCTATTACTTCACAATTACTGGTAACACCCTAAAATTAACCAGTTACTTAGTCCGTTACTGGTTTTTACTCTGAGTCTTCGCCAGGATCGAGGTATAGGTCGGTCCTTCCAGGTTTCAGGCAGGTATCTGATGTGTTTGGTGTTAGAATTCGGTTTCATTCAACTTTTTCTTCAGCCGCCCATATTAAGTTTTAAGAACTTATTTGCTATGTTCAATACAATTCAGCAGTACTTTTTCCTAATAAAAGTAGTAAATTCATGAAATTAATCGAGTATTGTCCATCTCTACTTGAGAATACGATTCTTTCAGAGTTATCGACTGTTTGATGTCATTCTCGATTCATCTCTGTCCATCTCTGGTTGATACCAGATCAGACAGAACATTTAAAAAATTGAGTAAAAGTAAAAGACGAGGTAAGTAGGTTTTTAAAAATGTAACATAAATATTCTAAAAGTTATTCACATATTTTATTGGAATATAATACTTTTTTTAAGGATGTAAAATTAAAATTAAATAGTTAAGGAAAAAACTGATTTTAAACCAAAATTGTAACTTGTGGTAACTTTCCAATATAATTATTGATAATGTTTCGAGAGAAGTTTTTATTTTATTTTTTTGGTTTATCGAAGACAATGTTATATAAAATGAATTAAAATATTAGTCACTGATATATGACTTTATACTTATATTACGGCAGAATTTCAATTATTTTTAATCTTATTATTTAAACTTCGAAATTACTTATTTTACGGTAAATTATTTGTCAGCTACTGTTCATTATGTAGAGTTGAAATCAACCCAATTTGTATGGGGGCGATCGCCAAAAACAAATAGATAAATAATATGGACCACGTTTAATGAGTTTTTCTGTTTACAAGCTGTGGGCTATATGTCTTCAAATTAATTATTTATTTTGTTTGTATTAGGAGCAACATGTTATTGGGTTGGCAAATAAGTCCTTTCGGTTTTTGTGTTTATTTTTATGTCACTCTGATACACTTTTAATCTGGTGAATTAATCCCTAAGGTGAATTGTTTTTAATGTTTGTAATATGTCAGCAACTATATCTGATAACTCTTGTTGAAACTAGCTTAGTATTGTGTTTGCTATTGCACTGCGAATATGGAAGAAAATATTCATTACCGGCTTAGTTTGTTGTATTATTTTAAAAAAGGTAAGCGTGATGCAGAAGTTGATAGAAAAATTTGCAGTGTTTATGGGAACGATGCCTTAACCGAACGCACTTGTCAAAATTGGTTTGCCAAATGAAATTAAAACAAGCAATATTAAGGCCATTGTTGATCAAAATCCGATCCAAACTGTACGAGAGATTGCTACGATCCTAAATAAATAGAAAACAGTTTTCACAAACTCGGCTATGTTTCCAGGCTTAATGATTGGATCTCTCACATGATTTTTTTTCGAAAATCACAAAGAATGTTATAACTTCAATACGACTTTAGCTATTTATAAGAAATTTAGCAGGAATTTAGGGCCACATAAACTACACAATATGACATCAACAAGACATTCTTAAACAAACTATTAATGGAGATAAAATAAAAACCTATAAAGAGTTTTTGTTTATTTATTCCTTATGTAGCAATTAAATCAAAAAAACATTCATTGAAGAGCAATATTAGCAAGCTTTCAGAGAGTTGTGTTCCACCAAGACAACGCTAGGTCCCATAGTTCATTGGTCACACGCAATAAATTATTGATCCTTGGATGGGACCTTTTGCCCCATCCTACCTATTCACCTAGCTCCAAGTGACTACCACTTATTCTGATCTCTGCAGAACTCCATGAATGGAAAGAAATTCCAAAAGGAAGAAGACATCAAAAACACTTGAGTCAGTTTTTTAAGAACATACTGCAGACATTCTATGTATATGGCATTATGCAGTTAGTGGAAAGATGGGAAAAAGTCATATTAAATAATGGTCAATTGCAGATTAAAATAAATTTTAAGACTATAATACATTGAGTTTTATTTCACCCTGAAAAATCGAAAGGACTTATTTGCCAACCCAATATTATTTTTCCTAAAAAGAGATATTTATACTTGATAATTTCTCTGAAAAATGTAAATTCCATCCTTGGTTTTTTAGAGCAAGGTTAGGGCTAAGGACCCGTTGCGAAAGTTGATCAATTACGGGCGACGTTCCTCCTTTATCATTCAAGGCTTCCTGAAGCCTGCCAAGATGCCGGGCTTCACGCCACTGTAATGGTTGTGTATATGATACCGGGGATTGTGTGTGAGCCATGGCGAGGTCCAACGGTTATGTATCATATCGTTTAAGATCTTCACAGCCATTGGATTAATAATCAGAGCCATTTTTCACAATGTTTTATTATAAAGGATGTCCCGTATGTAGTTAGGAGATATTGATTGGAGCATAAAGGGTTCCAAGCATGTTTATTATAGTCCAATTTTCAGCATGAAAGTATGAAATTTAAGATATGTATTTTTTTAAGCGAGTCACGTTTCTTGTGGAATAGGAAGCGATAATTAAAAAATATATGATTTACGTAACCAAACATTGCTCCATAGTAAACCAGATAACATTTTCTTTTAAAAATGTAGAGTCCTGTTGGGTAAATAAACACAGCTAAGTTCCTTTTATAAAAAAGTCATAAATTATTTTTCATTTTTTTATCATTGTTTAAGTGTACTACAATAACCCCAATTTTAGCAAAAACTTTCTCGTTTAATAAGCTAAGTTTATATTAATAAAATTGAGGTTTATTAGGGAAACTGTGTGGGGAAACTCTCAAGTTGTGTAAAGAAATTATGTGATTTCCTATTCAGTCACTTTAATGCATCCATGTTTTCAACAAGAATTACTATAATTAACTGTTGAAAAACTTTTATTTCTTGTTTTTCCTTGACACACGATGCATTTTAATAAACATAATTACCTAAAACAAATTACATTTTATAAATATAAAAATCTAATTTTACTACAGCTCGTAACTTTCTTTCCTGCTTCTTTTCGTTGAAATATGTTACATAAATAAATTTAAAGGCATCGAGATGCAGTTCATTGAAATCGATTCATTGGTTTTTGAGCTACAGTCTAGCAGTACAGTTTTTTCGGCTGCCATCTTCAAAAGAAATGGCGGATAGTAATGTCGATGTAGGATAATCCTCGGGTCACCTCTGAATTTAAATCCAAATTTGAAAAAAATCGGTCCGGTAGCCTCGGAGATAATGCCCTGACAAAAAAAATATTAATTCGATTTTGGAATTTTGCATACCCTGAAACGTAAACCTTACATTTTGAGAGGGGGTTTAATTTTTTCAATTTTTCGGTAGATTAAAATAGTTCATTATTTAAAACAATCAACCAAAAATTTAAAAATAATCAATTTTTAATTATTTTTTACATAAATTGGTTATAAAACTGTTTTTCTTCCAGTTCTCCGTCATAGGAGTAGATACGTATTTATCAGTGACAAAATAAATGTTCCTTACTAAAATTGTTGTTTTCATGAAAATAATTTACGTAATCAGTAGGTTTCTTTATTATTTTTTTTAATTTATGATATTTACAACTGTATTTATAAATAAAATATATTCTTTATATTAAACGTAAATATTTTTTAGGTTTTATTTATTTTATCTTATATCCATCCATATCTTCAAATTTTAGATATTGTAATTTTACAGGTTTTGTTCTATTTCTACTACTTACCCCCTCACCATTCCCAAACCAGGTCAGCAAATTTCCCCAATATTTACCGTGGTTTTCCAGTTCTAAATGAAACTTCATGCTAAACACACCTGCAATTCTCTATTTTTATTCTTCTAATTTTATTTACTTATTTTTTGGTTTTTCTTTTCTTTCTCCACATCCTTTTATGTCCATTATTTTATATTATATCCTTTTTTCATTTCCTCCAATCTCTCCTGTGGATCTGTAGGAGTATATTCACAATTGCATATATTATACTACATCAATTTCTACCATCTATTTACTTCAGTTTAGGATCTTTTTACTTAGCTTACTCTGTTTATACAACTTATTAGTCTTAATATTTTAATGTACATACTGTTTATAATTTTATTCACATTGTTTATAATTTTTTATCTAACTATGATGTAACTTCCCCAATTCTCTAAATATTTTTGTATCTTGTCCGTTTTAGCCCTGAAGAAGACTGCAGAGTCGGGTCGAAACGTTGGCTTTTAATAAAATAGTTTTGCCACTGTTTTGTCTATTAATGACCGCCACCCCGGACCATCTATTTTCTTCATTTTGTTTAGTTTAGTTTGTTTCAGTTTATATACATTTACTATTAGTATTATTATTTTTCTGTACTATTTGTTTTTATTTATTGTAAATAGAGTGTAAATGTGCTCTACGAACACTATTATAAATGTCCTTAATCATGACCGATTGTAATATCGCTCAATAAATATGTTTCGAAAAGAAAAAAAAAAAAAAAAAAAGAATATTTTCCACAGAACATTTATTTGGTTTACAGGTAAATCAATACTTTGACAGTGACCTATACACTCGTTCCACATGTCCATTCTTTCGTTTACGAGAAAAGAGAAAAAGGCTAACAAACGAAAATTCATAGAAACGGTAATCTCTCACTCATCCTGCTCTTTTTCTCCTAAAATAATTAATACCCTACCAGATTATTTACGTTTAATTAAAAATATATCACGTTTCAAATACTATGAAGAAGAAAATAATTACAGATTATTGAGAGGATAAATTAAATTGTTTTTATAAGAATATGGAGAATTTCAAAGGATCGGCAAATCGAAACGAATTATTAGATATACCACTTAGCAAGAATGAATTTCCGGGTTACGAATTCCAGAGATTATTGGAATTCTAATTTTTTTGGATTTGTCTACTCTCGTGAACCATTTTCCTGCTACTGCAGATGATGTTATTGGGTGGAACTATCGGCTTGATTATCGCATATTTCATGTATTGTGGGATCAATATCTGTTAGTAAACAAGAATGTAGTTTTTTTTTTTTTTAAATACATTTATGATTATAGTTTATTCAATCGTCCATCAGGTTACTTCGAAAGATTATAATGACCCATTATCCACCATTGCCCTTGCACATAGCCATTACAAGGCCCATTATGCTTCTATGACCCCGCAGCTGACATCCTCTCCCTAGCTGTCACCACAGAGAGCGAACTACCTGCTGACTGTTACTCAATAATGTAACGGAGCAAATGGACCAGCGACCGCATGATAATTAATTGATTCCTATCTTACTGATTAATTGAGGAATGCGAAATGGGAATCAGCGGAGGCCGGTAATTGGGACAAAGGGAAAAAAAATCTGTGATTGTTCTCATCTATAATCAATTGTTGTTAACTAAAACTGTCGCGCGCGGAGCTCAATCTTTTGAAAGAAATCTCTTAAAGCTGTATCAATGGACTGGTGTTGAGTTTATACGGATATGTAAAGGAGTATAAGCATATAAACAATGAAATAAACTATCTCACATGTAAATAAATATATATTGAACACAAGGATGCTTAAAAATACATATATTTATCGAATTCTAAGTAAAATAAAGTATAATTAATGTTTAGAGAAAATAAATAAAGTTAATATCAGTGCTGTAAAATAAAAAAATGTATTAAAATAAAATTAAGTTATATAAATTGAAGATAATTTACACTCATAAATCATACGTTATAAAATAAGGCAAATTTTTTTTGATAATTAAACAAAATGTATTAATGTATTCTAGGATAAAATTATTCTAAAAGAGAAAAAACAAAACATCTTAATTTACAAGGAAGAAACTAAAACAACTTCTCTAACTGGTTTACTAATTATTTAAAATATTTTACATAAATAAAAGAAGTTGTATGGTATTATTTGTTATTTAGCAATGATTACTTCCAATTAACAACATTTATTTATTTATGCCTCCCTTCCTTGCCTTTCGGCTACACGGGATTTTGCAGGGATGGCATATCACACACGTGCATGCCATTCCTGCTATTAAACCACAAATTAATTTTCAATTTTGTTTTGTTTTTTCAAATATCTTTTTTTTCCATTATTTTCAATATATTAGTCTGGTGGCCTTCTATTAGCAGGTTCTCTTCCTAGATTAAAGTGAGAGGGTCCCAGAGCAGCTTTCCACCCGTACACAAAATCTTTGTAATACGGGTAGTTCTGCTCCGTCACTAACTCGGGAAATTCATCCTCCGTGAGGCCATAGATTCCCATTTTTCTTATCATTTCGGCCCTTAGTCCATCAAAGGCGGTGCAGTTGACGATAATATGCTCAGCCGTCTCCGGTACTCCGCAAGTGGGGCATAGGGGATCTATGTCTTTTCCAAAACTATGTAACTTAAAGCGGAAACCCCCATGCCCAGTAAGGAATTGAGAGACCCAGTAGTCCGGGAGAACCCACTTAGCTTTCAAGCGACTTCGGACGGTGGGGAAATATTTTCTTAAAGTTGCTCCTTTCAAGGTTGTTACCCACCGCCGATTCCACTCATCTATGGTGTCCTCCCGGATAATCCTCTTCCATTTTCTTGGGTCTTCTGCAATCCTCACCCGGATATTCTCCGGAAGACCTGCTGAGCCTTCTCTTTTTAACTTAAATATTAGCGAGTCTTCTCGCAGGAGAAGGTCGAGAGGTACCCCTCCTGCTAAGATCTGCACCGCCTCGTGAGACACACTTCGGTATGATTTTGTGACTCGCAACAGAGCCGTACGTTGAATTGTCGCCAATCTGCGTTTCTGACGGTGTGAGAGATTCTGAGACCACGCAGGAGAGGCGTACCTCAGAATACCCACTATCATTCCATCGTAAATGATCCTCGTAGCTGGGTATCTGAGGCCCCAAAATGCACCCCCTAGGCGACTAAGTCCATTCAAGGCTAGGGCCACCCTACTTCCTAAGTAGTCCAAATGAGGGGTCATATTAAATCCTCTTCCAAACCTTATGCCAAGGTAGGTGACCACCTCACTTGGACGTATTCTCGTTCCCTGTATACACAGATTGATAGGGTGTGCCCTATCCGTCTTTCCCTTCAGCAGGATCGCCTGGGTCTTTGATGCGGCCATTCGTAACTTCATCTCCTCACACCATTGCCCGACCAGATTGGCGCACCGCTCTGCTTGTAGCTTTATTCCGGCTCTGCTGTTTGACGCTACTACTGCCGCCAAGTCATCGACGTAAGCCGTAGCAGGGAACCGCTCATTTTCGAGCACACCCAGCAACTCATCAAACACTAGCTTCCATAGAGTCGGACCAAGGACTGATCCCTGATGGCATCCCCTCTCTATGGAAGCATCAGTTTCATAAGAGCTACCTCTGACCTTAACAAATCTGTCCTGGAGATAGCTACTTATGAGGGTGTATAGATTGCTGGGGGCATCGTACTTCTGTAGCTGCTGAAGTGCTCGCGGCCACCAGACACTATCGAAGGCGGAGGATATGTCAAAAAGCAGCAACATGACATACCGCTCAGCCTTCTGTTCAACGTCCGCTTGTACTCGAAGCAGGGCATCACCGGTTCCCTTTCCCTTGGTACTACCGTATTGCCGCGGATGGCTAGCCCTTGCGAGAACTGGTCGTAGGCTGGTTAAGATGAGATTCTCCAGGACCTTGCTCATTATAGGGAGGAGACATATAGGTCTATATGACTTTGGGAGCTGCTTATCCCTGCCTCCTCCCTTGTAGAGGAGTCTCAAATCGGCGATCTTCCACATTTTTGGAAAGTATCCCCGATCCAGGCAATCATTGAAAATCCTCAATAATCGCTCATCAATGTAGGGGATACTGTTCTTTAAGATCGCCGCATCTATTGAATCGAGTCCTGGAGCACGTCCTGTTCTCTGCTTTTCCACGGCAATACGTAGATCATGTATGTCCCACGGTGGGCATAAGTCCGTGCCAGGAGGGTATAACGTAGAACGTCGCACGAAAGCTTCCTCCTCATTGTCCTGGGATGGATCATCTCTGGGGTATGTCGCCTTTATGAAGATGTTAGCCGCTTCCTCGAAGGTGGTTGCCTGCGCATCTCCATACTTAAGAGCTGCTATTGTCTGCGGAGGGTTGAACTTACCCATAGCGACTCTGTATGGGATACCCCAAGGATTCTTCGAGGATTCTTCTGCAATAAATTCATCCCAGGACCTACGCTTTCGTGAACGTACCTCTCTTCGGTATACTTTGGCTTTGGACTTATACTCGTTGCGAAGTGCAGCGCGCCTCTCGTCACATCTGCACTTCTGGTACGACCGCCGTGCCTTGTAGAGCTCTCTCTTCATTGTTGTTAAGGCCGGCGTCCACCATGGAACTGATCGAGCTCTCGCTTTCCGATGTTGGAGGGAGTTTTCAGCGGCATCGAGGATAGCATTGGTGACCAGGGATACCCTGTAGTCCAGGTTATCTGTGATCTCCGATTCTGCTACTTCCCAATCTTCATCGGCGAGTTCTCTCTCCAACTTCCAATTAACAACAATTTAATTTATTTGTTGTATTATCAAATTGCATGTTTACAAGTTAACATTTCGGGATATTTACTCCCATCTTCATAACCGCAATCCCAATGATCTTGTGGATACATAGCTTAAATCTAATGTGCTCCATCGTCAGTTTCTAATGCCATAGTCATGGGAGATACACAATAATTGGTCTAAAAGCAAGATGTTGCTCTGGATGTTATATACCTTGATTTATTATAACTTGAATTAGAATCTAACGATGGAGCACATTAGATTTAAGCCATGCATCCACAAGATCATTGAGATTGTGGTTGTAAAGATGGGAGTAAATATCCCGATACGTTAACTTGTAAACATGCAATTTGATGATACAACAAATAAATTCAATTGTTGTTAATTGGAAGTAATCATTGCCAAATAACAAAGCATTACTTATTTGATATTCCGAGAGAAAGAGATAGAAAATAAATGTAGATCAAACTAAAGTATTAGAAGTAGTTAGAAGAGTATAATTACTACAAGTGTACACCAACGAGTCATGGGCAGATGGTCTTCAAATAATTTAGTCCTGGATTGCCGATGATGATTTTAAGATAAACACAACTAACCACCTACAATGGAGTTGTCAATAGAACAGTAGAAGACATGTATATATATATATTTATAAGGTGTCCCTTAAGTAGAGGGGAATATTTTAAGTAGACATCAAGATCAAGAAAAAAGTTCATATAAACAATTACCCAATTTCCAACAGAAAAGTAAGAAATTCAAGATTTATGTTTCTTTAAGTGAGTCACGTTTTTTTTAAATAGGAAGCGATAACATAAAAGATATTTTATTTAAATAACGAAACACTACTCCATTGTAAACTAGACAAAATCTATTTTAACATATAATAGAAATTGTCATTGTTAAAACTATTTAAAGAGGACTTTTAAGTGGTTCAAATAAGCTAAGTTGCATTTACAAAAAAGTCATAAATTATTTGTAATTTTTTATAATAATAAAAAAATTAAAAATAATTATTTTTCAAATATTTTGATGTAAGGTGGGTATAAAATTGTGATTTTTTAAGATTCCTATATAATATATATATATATACATACACACATATATATATATTAATTTTCTTATGATGAAATATATGTAATATATATATATATATATATATTTCGAGAAACCATTTATAAGTATATTATGATAAATAAAACAATTCAACACACAAATGACTTTAACACTTCTAGTATGCATCTAAATCAGTGCTAACACTGATCGATTAGAAATTAATTTGACATTGAATGTATTAAGCACACAATTTAGAATGAATATGATAAAAATATATTTTTATTTTTAAAAAACCGACCACGACTTGAATGGTAAAATTTGACATTTCTCTCAGTTTTGAAATTCCTTATTTTTGGTATTTTTAATTCCTCGTGGGTTCTTGACTGTTTAACTCTTTGCATAGCCGCCTCTTTAACTATATTTCGAAATGATTTATTCTGGAAGGATTGTAGTTTTAATAGATTAAAATTTTTAAGCACATCATCACATAGACATAGGAATATAATTGACGGTTTAAATTACCTACGTATAATTCCTTGCCAGAACAATGAAGTGATTCGGGATTTTTAAGTACCTCACTTTTCCAGAAATATTTAATAGAGAGGTATTTTCTGCTTAATACTCCCTATTCTTGACTCCCAAAATTCCTCCTAAATACCTTGATTCTAACAAGAAAACTCGAGAGCATGTTCTAAAAGGAGGATTATATACAGAGAACACGGATCACGCTGAGCATTGTTGTTATTTAATAAATTATTCACGCTAATTCAATTTTTATGGTCTTGTGGCTTTGCCTTAAAATCATTAGTTTTTAGCACATTTGGTTACTTACTATTTGATGGCATATTGTGACTTATTTTAGTGCTATACTATTTGAAAGTTTCAGAAATGTATTAAAAATAGAATATGGTTCCCAAACTAATACAAGCGTAGCTCATAATCTATCTCCAATCATTCATTCATTCATGTATGGCACAACATCCCGTTACCGAGACTGGGCCTCCTCCAAGAGCCTCCGCCAGTTGGCTCTGTCTTCTGCTGCAGCTCTCCAGTTCCGCACACCAAGCAGGGTTCTCGCATCATAGGCCACGTTGTCCAACCATCTCGTCCTCGGCCTTCCTACCCGTCTTACGAGGTGCAGCTCCTCCATCATTATTTTTTTTGGTATTTCAAGGGTGCTCATTCTGGCCACATGCCCTGCCCACCTTAGTCTGGCCAGTTTAATATACGTGACTACGTCGATGTCTGCATAGAGAGAACTGAGCTCCCTATTTTTTCTTTTCCTCCAGACATCACCCTCCTTTACTGGACCATAAATCCTTCTGAGGACTCCTCGCTCAAAGACACTCAGCTTCATCTCATCCCTTTTAGTCATCGTCCAAGCCTCTGAGCCATATGTCAAAACAGGCCGAACAAGGGTCTTGTATATGATCAGCTTGGTCTTCTTTGAGAGGTACCTACTTCTTAAGTGTCGGCCAAGTCCAAAGACACATCTATTGGCAGCCGTGATCCTTCTTTGTATTTCTTGAGCCATGTCATTCTTGCTATTAATTTCAGACCCAAGGTATATAAAACTTTTCACTCTCTCAAACTTAAAAGAACCTACCTCAAATGGAGAGTTCAGATCCACCTCACCGCCAACTCTCATATACTTAGTTTTCCTCTCGTTGACTTCTAGACCAAGTGGTCTTGCAGCTGCTTCAAGGCTTATAAACGCTTCTCTGAGAGCCCGTTCAGACCTACCTATTATGTCAATATCATCAGCAAAACCAAGAAGCTGTGTCAGGCGATTGAAGATTATATCTTTGGTCTGAATACCGGAGTCTCTTACAGCTTTCTCCTCTGCCAAATTGAACAATAGACAGGCGAGGGCATCCCCTTGCCTAACCCCACTGCTCACTTTAAACTCTTCGGAGTCGTCAGAACCGACGCGTATTCTGCATCTCGAGCTGTCCATGGTCATCTTGATTAGGCGTACGAGCTTCTGAGGGATGCTTAGCTCCTCCAAGGCACAGTATAGTTGCGTTCTATCAACGCTGTCGTATGCTGCTTTAAAGTCCAGGAATAAATGGTGGGTGACTACCTTACGCTCCATAGTCTTTTCTAGGATCATCCTCAGAGAGAACAGTTGATCAGTCGTTGAGCGTCCTCTTCGAAATCCAGCCTGATATTTCCCCAGTTCCTTTTCAGAATACGGGAGGATCCTCTCAAAAAGAATGTTAGAGAGCAGCTTATAAGCACACGAAAGGAGTGAGATTCCTCGATAGTTAGCGCATTCTGTTTGATCTCCTTTCTTATGTATTGGGCAGATAATGGCTGTTGCCCATTCCGTAGGCATAGCTTCCTTCTCCCAGATGGTCAGCATTAAATCATGCAGAGCTTTCTTGAGTTCTTCACCTCCACATTTCAACAGCTCTGACTGGATTCCGTCCGGGCCTGGCGCCTTTCCATTTTTCAATTTCCTCAGGGCGTTTTCCATTTCCTCCTCATCCGGGGGTTCAATAGAATTCAGGGAGTCTTCCTTCATTACACCTACTTCTCCAGGCACCGTTCCTCTGTTTAATGCGCCTTTGAAATGTTGTACCCATCTCCTTAGTACGTCATCTTTGTGGCTTAAAAGAGTTCCATTTGTGTCTTTGCATGCCGTCACTCTGGGCCTAAAAGCTGCCCTACCCTCGTTTATTCTCTGAAAGAACAGGCGACTTTCATTTTGGCCTCGCAATGCCTCTGTGTCCTCCATGTTCTTATTTTCCCAAGCTCTTCTCTTTCCGCGGAATAATCTCTTCTCTTCGCGTCTTTTTCTTCTATATGTTTCTTGGGAGAGCCTTGTGGGACGCTGAACCTTCTTTCTGTAGGCTTCATTTTTCACTTTTACTGCTTGAAGGCACTCAGCATCAAACCATGGGGGCCTTCTAGATTTAGTCTCGTAGCCAAGAGCTTCTTCTGCTGCCTGTTTCATTGCGTTGCTGCATCTCTTCCACTGTTCATCGACCATAGAGCTGTCATTAATTACTTCTTCATTAAGTTTCGTCTCCACAGCTTGTTGATACGAATATTGGTGGTCTGAGTCCTTAAGTTTAACCACATCAATCTTCTTCTTTGGTCGTTGGTAGTGGTTTTTAATCAGCGAAATTCGTGATCTGACCTCGGCAATGCTCAAATAGTGATCCGTGTCCATATTTGCACCTCTATAAGATCTTGCATTTATCATGTTGGACTTGTGACGGGCACTAATGAGTACATGGTCTATCTGTGATGCTGTTTGCCCATTTGGAGAGATCCATGTTGCTTTGTGGATATTCTTTCGAGGAAAAAGAGTTGTTCCAACAACCAGTCCGTGCAATGTAGCAAAGTTCACCATCCGTAGCCCATTATCATTACTGGTCTCATGCAAGCTGTGGGTTATCAGCCCACTGCCCCCGAGTCAGGTAGAGGGGCTGCCTCCTCCGAGCATCCTGACTAGCTCCCCCATCCGGGGCGGCTACCTAGGGAAGGTGACCCTAGGGTGTGTACTGTAGGTGACCTTTGTCTGTAGTGTTTAGGTGTTGTAGTGTGCTGTCTAAAGTGTACTTGGTGTGTGAGTGTTCGTGTAAGTGTTCCCCCAACCTGGAGGGCCAGTGGCTGGTTGCGGTACAATGACCGGGCGATGGGACCGCCACCTCCCTACGCCAGTCTATCTCCAATCAATTCCTGATAATTTCTAAGATATCTGAGGTAAAGCCCATGGTTTTTTCATAGTGCGTGTCACGGATAATTAAAATGTCTTAATTACGCCACGAGGATGCTATAAAATTTAAAATAGTTAAAGTTGATTAACATGAACGTATTAAATAAAATTATATAAGATTTAGATACAATTTTTTAAAATTTATTTGTAAGATACATGTATCTGCCAAAATAAAATTTGTTATCTACAGTAGAAATGAGCAAATATGATGATAAGACATATATATGTATATGTCAAGAACAGAACAAAACGAAATGAAAAATAAACAAGCAAGCAAGAATATGAATAATAGAAAATAGTGAACAATAAAACACTAGTAAACTAACAAACTAAATTACAGAAAAAAATCTGGTACGGGCAACACACAACTTTCATTTACCGCTCTACTTTGAATAGAAATTATTTTCTGGCAATTCTGGGCTTTAATAAAATTTTGTGCATTTTAAACGGAGCTAAAGCTTAAAGATTACAGATATCAAATCATTTAGACCATTCTAATTACAAGAAGTCTATTCATTATATCGACGGTAGACAATAAAAATCTAGTCACTTCATCTGCTTTTATAAACCACACCTTGCCTTGCTGAACCTTTCAATTGCCAAAATGAATAACTCCAATTTCAACATTTTTAAGTAATGTCATTTTAGTGATATTTCTAGTGCAAAAAGAATCTAAACAGACAGTGAGTGAGTTTATTTCAGAGTAGGTGATTGCAGCGTAGAAATATAGAACTTTGAATAAATTTTGACGCAAGAACCATCACTAAAATTAATAATAAAGAATGTTGAAATTGGAGTTAGTCATTCTGTCGACCGAAAGGCCCATATATGTCTATTAGTGTTGCCCAAAATCGGTCTTGGTCTTGCACTTTTCGAGACCGCCTAACTGTTGCAAGACCAAGACCAGGACTGGTATCTCTTTGTTTTTGAGCTAGACTGCTAACATAAACAAACACACACTAAAGAAATCTCTCTAAAGGAATATTTAGTTGAAGTTCTATCAATTTTGCACAGAGCAAATCTTGCAAATAACTGTGAGGAGTAAATATGGCTCTAGTGGACACAGGGGTCTTTACGTGGGGGTCTTTCGGGTTGAACCTCCCTCCCCCCAAAACGGAAATATAACCATGTTTTATAGAAAAAAAATATTAAGAACTATGTCTTAAAGTATTATTGTTCCTGTAATTTCATTTAATAGGACTTCAAGAATCACTTAAACACCTTTTCATATAGGTAGTTCATTTCTTTCTCTCTTTTTAAAAATTAATTATCGTTGTATATATATGAAAAAAAATCTTTCGGGCTGAAGCCTCTCCCCAAAATTAAGTCCTGGATCCGCTAGTGGAAGTGGATGCGATTCTCTTGATGAAGCAACAACCGTTTCCTCATTCGCCATATAAACGTATTGTTATTGTATATATTACTTAGAAGGCAATTGAAATTATCATTTTGAAATCGCCTGATTTCTTCGCTCAACTCCTCAGTTAGTTTATCAGAAGGATATCGAGTGTGCTGCCACCCTGGTCTCTCCGCACAGTGGGACGACATCTATTTGAATCTATCTCAATGTATAAAACTTTTTTTATTTTTATTTTTTTTATTTATTTATTTTTTTTTTATCTCAAAAATCTAGGTAAACTGTTTTATTGATACGTTGTGAAGTTCGTGGAGTATCCAAGAATATTTTAAGTTGGCACAATATATATATTTGTCACTGTTTTTATTGTTCAATTAAAAAAAAAATTGATTTAACCGATGTAGCGAGTTTTCCTTTACACGTCCTACTGTGCTCCGTAGTCTGATTCTATGTTACAAAGTAATTGGATTTATAAAAAAAAAAAAAAGACCGTTTTTCAAACAAATATTTGTATTATTATTTCTTCTCTGTCATGTAATTCTTTTCATTTTTTTTTTCACATCTGTTAGTTAAATAAACATAAAGATTTCAGGGAACTGAGCTTGACACTCCATGTTGTTTTTCTTGAGGCTAGAGATAACATGTTCGTGTCCAGAACGTTACTCAAATATCTCAGAAAGGATATTTCTCTATATCTGTTTGCCCCAAATATCAGGTTCCTCTAATCGCAACATGATCCTGATGACAAAGGCTTTCTAGAGAGCACACAAAGACAAGGAAACTGGCGGAGCGTGACGTAGAAGGGTGACAGGGAGGCAGCGGCCCAGATCCTGCTAATAAACTCCTTTATCCGATCAGGTCCTAATAACATTAGAGATGGAAGAGGGTTCGGATTGGATAGGGCCCTTCCATTATAAAAGATAGATCTCATTGTTAATTTGCATCTAAAGGTCCTTTTAATAAAGTCTCTGGAAATCCAATTCAATCTAGAGCTACTATTCATCTTAAAGTTAAAAAAAAAAAAAAAAATCATGTACAAAAATAAATTATGGCGTGTGCTTAAGACCACATGATTGAAATGAAAACACCAACAAGCATGGAATAATAATATGAGATATAAACATTTTTATATTACAAAGAGGATGAAATAATGAACATTCCTAGCATTCAATATGGAGTCCGAATTTTATTTTCTGAAATATTTTAATCCAAATGTTAAAATTAGTGAACTACGACCGGTTTAATTCGAATGAACGTTACAAATCTGAGCTTCAGTCTCATTCAATACACCCAAAACAAAGAGCAAAGTTCGTCTATAGAGCTTTCAATTAAAAACAAATTATTTCAATTGAGAAGATATAATTTCGCATTCATGAGAAATCATTGAAGTTTGAACTATTAAAATTTATATCAAAACACTTCTGTTTTAGAAGAAATATAAGTAACGTTGATATTTTAATGATTTTTTCAGGATTATTTTAATAGAGGGGTTCTATAGATTTTTTTTTTAATTATTATTTATATGATATTTACAACTGTATAAAAATAAAATACATCTAATAAATTCGTACATGGATATAATGACATGAAACACATGCTGAGAAACTACCCGTTGGTAGCACTCCAATAATATGTCTATTTTAGGAGATCACGTGGCCATCCTCTTTTCAGACGCCTCGGAGAGTTATCAGAAATTGAATAGGAAGGAAGGTTAGAAAGAAGAGGGTTGGGATGGTTATGAAGTTTATTATGGAAGAATAATAGAGCGAACACCTGATCGTAAGATTGTTATCTGTTTGGGCGACTTCAACGGACGTGTTGGCAGCAAGTTCAACGATGAGACCGTGGGACGCTTTGGAGAAGAGGTAACTAACGATAACGGTGCAAGATTAATAAGTTTATGTGAGCAATTAAACATGAAAATATTAAATGGATTCTTCAAGCATAAAGAAATTCACAAATTCTCCTGGTACCAGCCCGCTAAAGGTCTAAAATCAATCATAGATTATATAATCCTCAGGCGCACTACTAGGATAAAGGTAAACGATGTTAGAGTGATGAGAGGGGCGGAATGTGGTTCGGATCACTTTCTTTTAAAGAGTATTCTGAATTTTAAATCCCATAATCTTCTTAGAAACTCTCCAGTGACCAGAGGAAATTCAGACTCTTCGAAAACGATTCGATACTCAATTGAGAGTATGAAAAATCAAGAATCAGTAAAAAGACTGTTCCAAAGCCGACTGATGGAGAAATTGAATCAAGAGAAAGGTCTGAATGATCAACTAAATTACGAAAATATAGTAAAGTGCCTGCATGCCGCAGCTTTAGAAGCTGTCGGAGAGGAAAGGAAAGAGGTTAGAGGAAAAAACAAGCCTTGGTGGAATGAGGATGCTGAAGTGGCTGTTCAAGAGAAAAAATATTTATACAATAAATGGTTGAGCTCTAAAAATGAGAAGGACCTGAGGGAATATAGAAATGCCTGTAAAAAAGTAAAAGCTATTAGAAGGAAGGCTTTAAATATCTATTGGGAGAAAACCTGCAAGTATGTGGACACTTACATTGATGGACAAAAGTCTAGTGCTGCTTGGAGGACATTAAAAAGATTGAAAAATCCCAAAAGATGTGGAGATAACTTCCCATTGATCAAGGAGCAGCAATGGGTGAATCACTTTGAAGAATTATTTCATGAGGAGCGACCCGAATTCGCATGGAACCAATCCGATGAAATAATGCTAAATAAGGAAGATATACCGCCAGTCACAATCATAGAACTGGATTCAGTCCTCAAAGGAATGAAAAATAGAAAATCTCCCGGCCCTGGTTCTATTCCAATTGAATTAATTAAAGCAGGCCCGACCGAACTCAAAATGGCACTGGCAGAAAGTATGACACTTCTGTTAAATGGTGGAGAGATTCCTGAAGAATGGAAACAGGGTTATATCACTCCAGTTTTCAAAAAAGGCCAAAAGAAAGATGTTTCCAACTACAGAGGTATTACTGTTACCAGCTCGCTGAGTAGATTATACGGCCGGATAATTAAAAGCAGAATTGAAAATGATTTAAAGGAAGAGATCAGCGAGGAACAGGCGGGTTTTCGAGCTGGAAGATCATGCACTGATCACATTTTTAGTCTCTCACAACTTATAGAAAAGAGGATGGCCCACGACCGTGAACTCCATATGATATTTGTAGATTTACACAAGGCCTATGATTCAGTACCTCTAGCGAAATTGTGGAAAGCTTTGGAAGCCACATCTATTAAGAGATACCTCATCAGAGCAATTCAAGAGCTCTATAAAAATATAACGGGGGCTATAAAAATTGGAGATAGAGTGTCTAGAAGCTTCTTCATTAACAAAGGATTGAAACAGGGCTGCTGCCTTTCACCCCTGATTTTCAACATTTATATAGAACAAGCCCTTAAAAACTGGAAAAGATCGTGCTGTGGAATGGGTGTTCAAATCGGGAATGATGTCATCTACAATTTGCAGTATGCCGATGACCAAGTCATAATCGCATCGGATCCGGATGATGTTAGCTATATGATGAGGAAGTTGCTGGACACGTATTCCAGATGGGGTCTGAAAATCAGTGAAAGTAAAACAGAGTATATGGTTTTTAACGCTCCAAATTTGCCCCTTGAAATTGATGACTGGACGCTAAATGTCAGCCAACAGTTCAAGTACCTCGGATACTGGTTATCTTCAAAGGGTGGTAGTGAGGTTGATATCGAACATAAAATAAATAATGGGAAAAGAATAATAAGTTCGATAAATTCAACCCTATGGAGGAAAGAACTAAGATTAGAAACTAAAAAAAAGATATACCATTCCTTTGTAGAAAGCGTAGCCACTTACGGATCAGAAGTCTGGACACTGACAAAAAAGATGGAAAATAAGTTGCTTTCCATGGAAATGGATTTCTGGAGAAGAAGCTGTGGCATATCCAGAATCGAGCGGATCCCAAACGCAGCAATTAGAGACAAGGTCGGATGTCAAAAGAACATCCTTCACCTGATCGGGACCAAACGGTTAAAGTGGTATGGCCACTTAATGCGGATGGATGAGAACCGCTGGCCAAAGAAAATTTATAACTATGTGCCACCTGAAAGAAGGAAGCGTGGAAGGCCAAAGAAGAAATGGATAGAGGACGTGGAGGAAAGCATGGCAGCCAGAGGGCTTCGTGAGGGAGATTGGATGGACAGGGAGCAGTGGCTTTTGGGTGTTGGGGATATGACTCCTTGAGCTGTATAAAACCCAAATAAAAAAAAAATAAAAAAAAATTATGGAAGAATAGGTATCTGGATGGGGCCAAGTCTTAAACATAAGAAACATTAAGGTAATTTTGGATGATTTTATTTGTAACAAAGTAAGGAGCATTGAGGATTTTGAAGGTTTGGTGGAGCCCCATAGCTCAACTCCGTAAGTCCAAATAGGTCTTATTATAGTCATGTATATGAGTCTTTAGTAATTAATTGGAAGGTTAGAGCGTTTGTCTTGTAAGTGTTGAAGTAGTCGGAGACGTTGAGCGGTTTCTTGTCGTTTCAGTCTGGTATGAGGATTCCAAAGTAGACGTTTGTCCTGGTGGAGTCCTTGGTAACGGATTTGTTCAACAGGAATAAGTGAGGTGTTGTTAAAGGATACTGAAGGACAGGAAGTCATTGGTTTACGACGGAGAGTGAAGGTAATTTGATGGGATTTATATCGATATTTAGTATTTAAAATACCTGATTTTACATTTGGACAAAAGCACAAGTTGGAATTCTCATACAAGACTGAAACGACATTAAGCCGCTTGATGTTTCCTACTATTTCAGTTATTATAGACAAGGCTATACTAAGCCCTATTTGGAATAACGGATTTGAGCCCAATATCCAAAGGACTCCACTTAACCATCGAATATTCTTCTTGTATCCAAACCTTACAATTCAAAGTCTTTCGTAAAATTTATTAATGCTCCTTACTTTGTCACAACAAATCATCCATCGTGACTGTAATCTCCTATTTGTTTAGCCTATTCCTATCGTTTCTAACCTTACTTTTTCTTTAACCCTGATTAACACTCCGAGGCTCCTAAAACGAATGTAGATACCTCGTGATCTTCTAATGTAGAAATTTACTGCTACCAATGGGCAGTTTCCCTACAACTATTTTTATGTCATTATGTTTCTTTGTTCACATTCACTAGTTGTATTTGTTTATACAATTATAAATTTTATGTAAAAAAATCCTGTTGAATACCTTGACTGGTTGACCGTTGTATATCATAGAAGAAGGAGATGGTCCGGGGTGGCGGTCAAAAAGAGACTTAAATATTGGAAAAACTATTTTATTTTAAGCCAACGTTTCGACCCGACTTAGCAGGCCTTCTTCAAGGAGGTGCGTTCAGCAAGGAGTTTCAGTTAAAACTGGGTTTTCACCGTTTAAAAGTTTATACCTTTTGAGTTAATCGAAAATCTAATTTTAGCATCCTTCGAACTATTTTCTCGGATTCTTTTGTTATATAGATAAATTTAAAGGACGTCGAGAAGAATACTTTAGCCAAGAATCATTGAAATTGGTACATTTGTTTATTCACTACAGTTCATAACAACACAGGTTTGTCGGCAGCAATCTTGAAAAGAAAGAACGGATAATAATGTCGATGTAGCAGGATCAATGTCGAGAACCTCAGACTTTAAATCCAAATTTGAACAAAAATCGGTCCATTATTCTCGGAGAAAATGTGCGGACAGCGGACGCCAAACATTTATATTCCATTTTCGAATTCTACGTATCCTGAAGCGTAATACTTCGAATTTTGAGAAGGGAAGGGTTAAGTTTTTGATTTTTTTGGACGATTACAATGACTCATTTTAAAAATAATAAACCAAAATTATAACTCTCAGACCTGACACTTTTTAGAAAACCAATATGTTACAAAGACTATATTAAAAAAAAAGGAAATTGAGATCTAGTTTTATCATTAATATTTTTAATTTTAAAAGAGAAAATTGTTGGATAGAGAATCCCCATTTTTACTTATAATTTTTTATAATTTACAATTATGTTCGTAAAATAAAACTTCTGAATACTTTATTCGTCTTGACTGTTTCTTTTATCAAAAAGTCATGCTTAGTTCTCTTAATATTGGAGTTCTAGCAATGGCTAGATTCTCCACTCAAGTCATGAGTTTCTGCGGCTGTATCGCTCTCACCCATCCTCCGCTGGTTTTAAATACTAGTGAACTGGTTGAAGGAGAAGCGCAGGGATCTCTTAAGCCTCGCTTTTCCCTCCACGAGTACGGGGACAAGATTGGTTCGGAGTTTCCCTGACTGATTGTAAATAGTGTATATAGGTATGCTTGTATCTAAGATTTTCATTTTACTTTTATATATATATTTTTTTTTTCACTCTCCTTATAATATTTTATTTTGTTCATATGTCTATGTATTCTTTTGTTATTACTTTATCTATTTATGTTTCTGTATATTCGGTGTGAATGTACTCTATGGACTCTATTATAAGTGTCCTTAACTGAGACAGATTGTAATATTTTTCAATAAATAAATAGAAAAAAAAAGTTCTCAAAGTTTTCCTGGCAGTTGAAGTGTGCTCAAATGAAAGAAAAGATTTATATTTTCCTTTAATATACCGAATTCAATTCCTCTCACATTCGAATACCCAATATACTTTCACAGTAGTAATTAATTACAAGAATAAAAATCCTCTGGACATAATTATTCATTTGTCCTGCAGTAAAAAGAGGCTTACAAGGTTTTTTTATTTTTGGAGAAAAATAATATACAATAGACCCGAAGACGACGTGTGACTACCTCAACATGACAGAAGAAGGTTCCAGAAAGACGAAGGAGAAAGACGGATGGGATGTTATGCAAGATGGGAAGGGGGAAGTGTGGGGGGGGGGACCTCTGGTATTAGAAGCACTTTCTCTAGAGCAACAGTCAACCGACTGCATTCAATTTGGATAAACCACGACACCGTCATGAAGCTGACACTTGCTTTCGTAAGTACCAACTATGAATATATTTTGAAAATTTATTAAATATAAGGATTTATAATTATAGTAATTTAATTGCACTATAGTAAATTTATATAAATAAAAACACTGACGGAATATAAAATAAAAAGTATATTTCACTTATAAAATAAATGGGTCTGTGGGAGACATATGGGTTGTTAAGGTCATGCTGTATAAAATGTCGTTTTTATAAAAAATTTGTGATTTGTTCCATTTAAAAAAAATGGGTCATACAAATATATTTCGGTATTACGAATTTATTTATTTATTTAGAAATATAATAATCTGTGATGTGGACAATAATTATAGTGATATATGAACTCATTCACACCATATATACAGAAAACATAAAATTAACATAAGTCAAATAATAACTATATAATAATCAAACAACTATTTACAATAAAAAATAAAATAATCTAAAGATAAATAAATTAAAAACATAAAAACTCAATTTTGGTTTTTATTATTTTTTAATATATTTGAAATTTGGAGACGATAAAATTACGTCGTGTTTTCCTGTCATATGAAACGTTAATATTCTGGCTTGTTATTCTCAATTGCATGTAAAAGTGATTCGTGGTTGTGTAGTGACGCTATGTCTCTATGCGAGATTAGATATATAATTTCTTATTGTATTACAAAATACATAAGTTGCCAGTGTAATAATATTTTTTTAAATATCATAACTTTTTTTAAAATGGAATTATAAATATTATTTTAATTCCTTATTTCACCAAACTACAATAAGTCAATACCGTTGTTATTTGGAATTTCGAGTCGATAAAATAACTGGGTAGTGTAAAGACGTTGTATAAAATATTAACAGTGTGTGTTCTAAGTTAGTACCCTCAATTGCTTGAAGAAAACAACCCGACTTATCGATTTATTATAGTTGTGTGCAGTGAATAAATGTTAGTAATTTTTTTAATTAATTTTTAATTTTCTTATAAAATGCTTTAAGTCTTGTTGAATGTGCTAAATGATTTAAAATATTTTTCACATTTTTTTTTATTATGAAATTCATTATATTGTTTTATTTTGGTAATTAAAAATAATCATAAAATTTAAGTTAAATTTACAATGCTGACAGAGCTAAAATAAGACAATTTCGTTTGTAATATTGAACTGTATATTTTAAATTTTTAACAGTAGCGTTTTAACCACGACACAGGTAATTTGGTAAGTGCTTACAAAGTTGCTTATGCAACTATAACTATTCAACTTAATAATATTTCATTTCCACGAATTCTTAAAAAAAATTAATAATATTTAGCTAACGACTAGTGTAAGAAATAGAGATCAAAGCCATGATAAATGCAACAATAACATTTATGTTAGAAACATAGTTAAACCAATACTAGGAACTGTTGGATATATACTGATTAGAAAATAGTTACCAAAATATTAATAAAAAAATATATTATTCATCTTCTTGTTAAAACAATGTCACTGATAAAATTTAGGTGTACAACGTAAGATGGACAAAAACCTTATAATATTTATTTGAGGATTACTTAAAAACTCTAGCTCTAAGAAAACATTGACTTCAATTTTATTGGCAATCTGTTTTTTCTTTTCATTAAATTAAACACAGTACTAAAAAGATGAATGTATATAGAATTTGCATGGAAAAACTTCGTCGATGGCGGTGAATATTTTAGTGTTATTTCCTCGGTGACAGTTGATTGATTGGATGGTGGATTTCAGTATTCCGGAGTTCGACATCCGAATTTCAGAATTTTTGTTTTACTCAGTAATTCCTTTAAAAAGTCGGTCTTCATTCTTACATTATTTAGATGTGTTTTTTGGTGTCGATGGAACCTTAAATAGAAATAAAAAATATATAAAATAATATAATTTTAGTAAAACAAAAAAAAATCAGGGATTAAGACAATTGTGCCTTATTTTGATATTCTATTTGTTATAAATGCATGAATTTTTGGTTCAATGAAATTATCTCCGTTTCAATGATATTATAAGACTTTCTATTGCTCGTTGTGTTATTTATATATGAGAAGTGAAGAACTTTTTGAGGAGCCCACTTTATTTTAACTAAAGTTGCTTATGAGCTCAGAATAAACGAAGAAAAATATACAGGATGCATCTTAAGTAGAGGGAAATATTTAAAAGGTTGATAGTAGGTATCGAGATCAACAAAAAAGTTCAAATAAACAATAGCCTAATTTCCAGCAGAAACGTAGGAAATCTAAGATTTGTATTTTTTGAGTGAGTCATGTTTTTTGTTGAATCGTAAGCAATAAGTAAAAAAAACATTTGATTTAACTAATTAAAAATGGACAGTAATAATTATAAATACTAGAAAAGTTTTAATAAATTATTTTTTTTTCCCCTACCGCACTAAAAAGGGAATTTTCGCAATAGCATCAAATGCATAAGTTTAGTTTTCAACGATCTTTTCATATTAAAAAAAGGAAAATGCTTATTCAGACATTGGTTGTCTGTGCTATGATTATTTTATGAGATATTGTTATGAAATAAAATAAAAATGAATCGAAATGAAAAAAATAATTTTATTCTGGGTCTACAGTTCCCTAAGAATAATAACAGAGATACATAATTATACATACTTAGTATGGCTTAGAAGAATACAAACTGATGCCTAATTAACTGTTAATTGCAATTGAAATTATTCAGTTGATTGAATTATACAGTATTCGGACGCAAGAAAATTTTACATGTTTGAGGTAGTTTGAATATGGAGTAGGTGGTGGTCATTTAAAGGAATTAATTTGAAATAAAATTAATTAATAATTTGAAGGACGAGGAATGACGTTTGGAGGTAGGTAAAAAGTTTCAAAAGTAGGTAGCACGAATGACGAAGGGTTCGCTAAATGAAGTAGTTTTATGGTAGGGGATATATAAATCTATAATTTAAGATGTTCTAAGATATAGGATGGTTTTTGGACTTGGAAAAGGAAAATAAAAAGAAGGAATTGCCGTCGGGAAAGAGAATGAAGCCACTTCAACTCGGTGTACCGATTTTATTGTTATTTTTGTATTTTGTAGGATTTCGAACTATGTCTATCTATGTACGAAATCGGGCTTTCTATGCTGAATATTGACCATGCTATTTAGCTATGTAGACTACATACCTGTTTTCCATAGACCGGCACCGAAACAGCTCTAACAATTTCGATGAAACATTGTATACATGAAACAAACACAAAAAAACTCGGTGCATCATTGCATAATTAAGTGGCATTTGATCTGCATTTATGTAGCTTTACAAGACTTAAATATCCAATGTTCAACAAAACTCTATCTAAAGTAACTTTAATTTGGTTAATTTTAAATAATCAACAATCTCTCTTTGTTAGAAGTTACTGAAAACTTTTGAAAGAATTAGATAATTGAATAATGGAGAAATACCGAAAAATATTTATTTAGGTCAAAAATGAATTTCCGGAAATAGTAGTCAAAAGGTATACGTATAATATATCATTGAAAAGCGAAGCATTTTTGAAAAATAATATATTTTATATAAAGTCGTCGAAGGTATTAGAGAGTGACGAAGAATTATAAATAATAATTTTTGAAAATTAATATTATTTAACGAAAATCACATGTTTCCAAGAAAATTAAATAAAATTTACAAAGAAAAGTAAACTGTTAATTTTTTTTAAGTTTGAAAAAGTATTTAAAATCAACCGAATTAAGAAAATGAAATTGTTTAAAAACCATTTCATTGTACTTGTGTGAAAGAAGAATTGAAACATAAAAATATTTCTTAGATATTTAAAAAATCTGTTTTTATAACCTTTTTTTTTTAATTTCTTTATGACATTTACAACTGTATTACATAAATACATCAAGTAAATTTGGACATAATTGATATAATGACATGAATACACTTGCTGAGTAACTACCCAATGGTAGCACTCTAATGATATGACTATATTAGGAGATCACGGGGCCATCTTCTTTTCAGACGCCTCGGAGGGTTATCAGGAATTGAAGAGGAAGTAAGGTTAGAAACGAGAGGGTTGGGATGATTGTGAAGTTTATTATGGAAGGATAGGTATCTGGATTGGGCCAGATCTGAAACATAAGGAACATTAAGATCTTTATGTTTTATTAATAGGATAATTTTATTAGTGACAAAGTAAGGAGCATTGAGGATTTTACGAAGGATTTTGGATTGTAAGGATTGGATGCGAGAGGAATTCGATGGTTTAGTAGAGCCCCATAGCTCAACTCCGTAAGTCCAAATAGGTCTTATTATAGTCAAGTATATGAGTCTTTTGTAATTAATGGGAAGTTTAGAGCGTTTGTCTAGTAAGTGCTGAAGTAATCGGAAACGTCGAGCGGTTTCTTGTCGTTTCAGTCTAGTATGAGGATTCCAAGTTAGTCGTTTGTCCAGGTGGAGTCCTAGGTATCGGATTTGCTCAACAGGGATTTTTTATAACCTTAAATACATTTACTGTACTTTAACAACTCTAGATCTGAAATTATATTGAGAGAAAGAAAACTACAATAACAATTAGATGGCTGCTGTGTTGAGTTGCTAAACCATACAGCAAACTCATCAATCAACCGATAATATTGAAAAGATGAAAAGAGAGCTAGATCGGACCATTGGAATAAATAGCAAATATGCCAAGAACGGTTCACGGAATCGAACAAATGAATTAGTTATCTACTGTAGCTTTATTCCGAGAAATCATGATGTAACATTCCAGGAAATTAAATTACTGAATTATTTGATGAATTTTCTCTTTGTAAAATCACAACATTATCCACTTACAATTTGTGTGACAACTTATGAACAATCTATGAGATGCAATGAAAATCTCGTAACCCCATTTTAGTTATGTTTACAATGAAAAATAAGAGTTTAATATCTAATAGTCCTACAATCCATAATTATGTAAAGGTTTTATAAACAGATTTACTTTCAAATCTCTCTAGACGTATATACAGTGCTCAGAGACTGGAGTTATGTGGTTTACAAATACAGATGTAGTTACCAGGTTTTTGTTAATAATAATAAATAGCTTTTGTGTTTTTTTAATGGTTTCAACGATTTGTTAGCTATAAGCTTTAGCTCCGTTAAATATACACTTCAAAAATTTTATGATAGCCCAACATTTCCAGAAAATAATTTCTATTTAAAGTAGAGCGGTAAGTGAAAGTTGTATCATGCACGCACCTGATTTTTTTAAATGCGGTAAAATTCTCTACAATGCGTAATTTTGTAATAATATAAAAGTATTAAAATAGCAAATATGCCAAGAACAGTTCACGGAATCGAACAAATGAATTAGTTATCTACTGTAAAAATAATGATCGTAACAATACTGGAGAAAATGATAACAAACGGTGTTGATATTAGATTTGACCTTAAAGTGGTAAAAAAAAAAAGTTGTGTGGACAAAGCAGACTGTCTAGTATATTTCTGTATGTCTCATGGCACCAAAGTATTTTATTTTTTTAATATTTGTCTCTAATGCACTAAGTTATTTTGAACAGGAACCTAAATTTAAAATTGGACTGTATTCATCCTCACAAAGGAGTGTAGTAAATAAAACGTTGATATTCAATAGAACTTTATTGTAAATAGATTATTATTTATATATAAATATGATAGGCGCATATCAATCGCACTGAAAAAATATTGGTACTTAAAATTTATTATGAAAAGTAATTTTCCAGTACACATAAAGAGAAAAGCTTTCGAAACATGAGTCATGCCAAGTCTCACCTATGGACCCCGAACATGGACTCCCAACACAGAAGTACATAAATAAACTTCAAGTTGTTCAGAAAAAAAAAAAAATGAATAGAAATATATTAAACATAAAACTCAGCGATTCGTTAAAAGATGAGAAGATAAAGGCACAGACCCCAATTGAGGACATTAAAGATGTAATTTTAAGATTAAAATGACATGGGCTGAGCACATGACACGGATGACTGATGCACAGACGGCTTTCGTGCTTTAGCCCTCTCTCCCCAAAATGTTAAAACGTAACCATGTCTTATGAAATAAATATTAAAAAACTATTTGTAAAAGTATTATTTTTCGTGTAATTACATTTAATAGAACTTCAAGAATCAATTGAACACCACCTCATATAGGTATTTAGTTTCTCTCTTTTTTTACTAAAACAGTAATCTTTATTTATAAAAAAATAAAAACTTTCGGGCAGAAGTCTCCCTCCCCTCCCCCAAAGTTCAATCCTGGACCCGCTAGTGGACTGATGAAAGATGAACGAAACAGGGGACGGATGGTGGCCACTATATGCAAAAAGAAGAAGAGAAATATAACCGATGAAATGGAGAAAAGACATTATAAATGTAGGAGGCATAAACTGGATGAAGAAAGCGTACTGAAGAGAAGATTGGTGAAGGCCTTTGCTCAATTTTTGGCTTAAATCAGAAATTAAAAAAAAATGCTATTTTTGGTTTTGATAATCACAGTAATCATATTCGATTTAAATTATTATCCATTTAAGCCCTGTTAGAGAACATCAATGATACTAAAACCTACATTATTTTAAAAACTGCTTAATAATACACTGATATACTATATTTTTTGGTTAGAAAAAGTATTTGAAATCCACCTCATTGATTATAAAATTATTTCATTGGTGTATAAGGCATATGTTTATAATCTTAAATACATTTACTTTAGTTTAATAATTCTAGATCAGATATTATATTTAAATAATTAGGTCTTGACGTCCGTTTATTCCAAAATATCGTCATGTAGCTAGAAAATCAAATTAGTGAATAATTTGATGAATTTTCTTTTTGTGAAATCCCAACATTATCATGTATTTCTTTAAAGTACCTTTAATAAATAATGACTATTTCTCATTCTTAGGAGTTATGAAAAAATGTTAACTATAACTTTTGAAAGAATTTGATAATTGAATATGGGTGAAAAAAAAGAAAAATACATATCCATTCCTAAAATGAATATCCCGAAATAACAGCCAGAATGTATATGCATAACCAAGAAAAGTAGTATTTTATATTATTATTTATGAATATCGATTTTATTTATTTATTTAATAATAATTTAATACGCCAATTAAAGAATTTCCAGTTTTCTAGTAGGGAGTTGAACAATATTCAATATCATCGGACGGAACCATTTTACTATTGCAAACACTGCAACATGATATGAAACTATTTCTATACCAAAAGGGACGATATCTGTATCAACAGACTTATCGACACGTTTTATCAAATTTCTAGAGCGTTTCTCTTGAGATAAAGTTGTGCTTTATTTTAGTAGCGATAAAATGCAGCTCTTTATCAAACAGAATAAACTTTCTAAGTGTGATGAAACGGGTCCGGTTCCAGGGCAGGTCACGTCGATAGAATAGAAAGGGATCTTTACAAAGAGTACCCTTATCAACAATAGGTCACAATTATACAATAGCAATTTATTGACAGCATAGGAGAAATTAATGGACTTGAAACTTACCAAACACGTTCCAAACGTACCTTTTGGTTTATTGTTTTCAATAATTAACCTTTGTAATCGATCAAGCAGAGATAAAGTTAACCGCCTTCAAAATTTGAGTTTTTTATATTTAAAGATAAGTAGATTATTTCAAATAAACCTTGTAGTTCCAACATTTTAATAGCGACATATGCAGACGACACAGCAATTTCAGCAAGACATAGTAATCCAACATACGCCTCACAGACCCTACAACAGTATTTAACAAGATTTGGAAAATCCGTCTAAATGAGAACAAATCACAGCACATCACATTTACCCTACGACATGAAACATGCCCTCCAGGTTTCCTTGACAATACACATATTCCACAGACAGACACCGTTCACTACCTTGGTCTGACATTTGTCTGAAAAATGACGTGGGGCCCACATATAATTAAGAAACGAAAAACGCTAAATCAAAGAACATTCAAAACTAAAACAGACAGAAATTGAACAAATACAATTAACTAATAAAAGCTATTTAGACTTTCGCATCACAGATATTTAGAATAGCTAAAAAGACTCACATAAACAAACTTCAAATCTTTCAAACAAAAACGAATGAACGAAAGGACAATTACAAAAGCACCTTGGTACGTTGGACACATAACCTTACATACTGACTTGCATATGACGACTGTTAACGAACTCATTACAAACGATTCCACGACAACTTACAAGGACATCCTAGTACACCCATAAATAGCATAACCACTACGGATATGCCAGGTAACGTCTGTAGGAGACTGAAGAGGAGCTGGATGAGGGACCTCCTCGCCTTCAGGCCTCCGTTACTTTAGGGGAAGAAATTTTAAAAATTAGGCATTTAAACCCTGTTATAGAATATAAATGAGGACAAGACCTACATTATATTAAAATAATCTAATTGTACACTGCTATAATGAATTTAATAATAGTACACTGTTATGATTTAATTTCGACATAATAATTAAACAAAGCCGTTATTACAATTGCTATAAAGCAGTTCATTGTAATATTTAGAAATTTTGTAGTAATTAAAGAATAATTTGATATGCAGGCCGTCTGTGCTGTTAATGGTTCTCATTTATATTCAGCCGGGGCTCGTTGAATAAATATCCTCTTTCATCTGGTAGGACTGTAATAATTATTTAATTTTTTTGTAAACTTTTGTTATCGCTACATATTTAATACGGCATTATGCACAAACGATAGTGATTTTTATATGGTGTTAGTTGTTTTTATTTTCATAAATAGTTTCAATGAAAAAAACAAAAGTCGAATCCATGTAAAAAGGAGACTGGAAACATTAAATAAATATATTGGAAATGTTTATCATTGGAAACGTGTTCCGTAATTGCATGGTATTATTTTAGGTATGTGTTCACTAGTAAAAAATATATAAAAAAGTTCATAATTACACATATCTCAAACTAATTTATTAAAAAGATATCAAAGGTTAAAGATTTATTATTTATTTACTACATTAAGACTGACTGTACAAAGTTTAACGTGTTTAATACTAAACGAGTTCGCCCATGCGAAAATTCGCACAGTTTATTCTTTAGTGATCAAATAATAAAGTAATAAGAAAATAAAACAATGCAACTAGTTCTTGCGCACTCAGTTTTGATCGTGGTCTTGGTCTTGCGCAATAGTCTCGCAAAAGTCTTGCAGTTAGTTGCTTATTACTATAGAGATATTGTAATTTGTTTGATAGGAAAAGCCTAACTAAGCCCGTATGAATAATTAGAACACCTAAATGGAAAAGTATATTGGTTATACCAATTTTTTACATATAGTAACTATAATTGTCAAGTATTAGTAACTATTTTTCTTTAAATTTTATTCAAAAAATCGATTTTTTTAAGACCAGTCCTGGTCTTGGTCTTGCAGCAGTTAGGCGGTCTTGGAAGACCAAGACCGACTTTGGGCAACACTAGTCGGCACCATGTTGAAGTAACGTACGTTGAAAATTCCTTTTATCAATTTCATTCGTTTACCGTATTGCTCCATGTTGCGAAATGTCTAATCTGAATGACGAGTGGTATCAGCAATGCCATTTTTACTGTTCCAGTAACGAATAATCAGAATAGAATGTTTAAATTGGGAAATTCTCATTCTTTGATTTAACATGATGGCGACGATATGTTATATTTGAGTAAGAAAAAATAGTGTCATTACTTTCTTCAGTTTTGAGCGAAGTTCAGAATAGTTTTCGTGGAAAGTTTTGAATGCTTAGGGTACTGTTGAATAACTTGAAGTTATTAGTTGTCTAATAGCAGATTCGTTTCTAATATTTATCTTTGAGTGCAAACCTGATTTGAGGATCAGGGTTTACATTCTCCTGAATACACCGCTTTTAATAGCGGTTCTGTTTGTCTTGGACCAGAAAACATCCTCGTCTGCCGGAATGTTTTACTTTCTCGAAAAGTTCTCCGAAAAGTTTCATCGCTGAATCGACAAGACAGAATTTTTCCGCAGGAGTTGTAAAATAATGGCCTCTCTGGTATTGAAGTTTCCTTACACCGTGTCGTTTTGTACGACCATTATCTACTACTAACAATAGACGATTTTGATCTAAAACATGCAATGATAAATCGATTCATGGTCATTTGAAACAAAAGTAAATAAGTAAGATTTCTACTGATGTTATTATATTAGCAACAATCAGACTACGGTAGATATAGAATTCTGTTTTAAGGCTGACATAATATTATTTCTAATACAACTATCACTAATATTTATGAAAGACGATCATAGAAAAATGGAGTTAGAAATAAACAGAAGTCTCTTTCCAAAGTTCTTATTATTTTGTTTCCACTCAAAGGATCTACTTCCTGCATCCTCCAATGCCAGTTCGTTTCTCCTTTGTGCCTCCAATGACAAGGGCTTTATTGTCCTTATCGCATTCGTTGACGGAAGTTTCTATCTTGATTTAGAATGTTTCCGCCTCTGGTGGCATCACTGATGCGAGACCGAAGGAAATATCACCATCTTTAAAAAACCAAGATTTTGAAAAATGTACCACAAATTATTTAAGTAGAACTAATGTTGTATTAATAACTAGGTAACACTGAAGCCAAACTTGATAATTCTAGGATTTAAAAAGAAGTATTTGTTTCAATTTTATTTCTAATTAATATTTCAGTTTCATACAAGATGTATATAATAAATAAACCAAGTATGATTACACACATTTACCGATTTGGAATTATTTATTTTGCTGCCTATATGCAGATCTGGAATTTGCTAGGGGGTATGCTTAATATTAAACTTTTCCATTACTTAATAAAAATTTACATTTTATAGTAATATTTTAGGTAATAGATATATATCGAAAAATAAGTTATCTTCTCATAACGTCATTCTGATTTATTGATTGAAAGAAAATCAAAATAACAAAAAACCTGAAATTATTAGTTTTTTCCTTATGCAAAATAAATTAGGTCGGAATTTGCCGCCCCCTAAATTCTGCCCCCCGGGCAAGGGCCCCCTTTACCACATTTCCTCTTTACCTATTTCCTCTCTACCCTCTGTATTTCATTTCCCAGACATCACGTTCCTGACTTTTTTGTTTTATTCACAAAAAATGCCCCTCTGGTTTATATGGGATAGGGATATTTATTTTTTGTTACTAAACTGATGGCAATTGATTTTTTTTTATTTTTAGATAATTTACGATTTTTTTTAATAAGGTCAATTATTAAGTGATACTCAAAGGAAAAAAAAAAAGAACTGTAATTACAGTAACAATGATGCTTTTTGAGATAAATTTCATATATTTTTGGTTTATTATTTTCAATAATCAACCATTGTGATCTACCGAAAAATTCAAAAACTTAATCCCCTTTCAAAATTTGAGGTTTCACGTTTCAGGATGCGTAGAATTCGAAAAACGAATAAAAATTCTTTTGTCCGTCCGCCGTCCGCGTATTTTCTCCGAAACTACTAAACCGATTTTCAAATTTAGATATAAAATCAGAGGTCACCCAAGGACGATCCTCCTTCATCGACATTAACATCCGCCTTTTACTTTCAAAATGGCGGCCGAAAAACCTGCGTTGCTATAGACTGTAGCTCCTAAATGAATGTACCGATTTCAATGAAACTTCGCTAAAGTCATTTTTCTTGACGCCCTTTAAATTTATCTATATAACATACTTCAACGAAAAGAAGCTGGAAAAAAAGTTACGAGGGATGGTAAAATTAAATTCCGAATAACTCAAAAAGTTTACACTTTTTTGGAGATAATGTATATGTTTTTTAAAAGTTTACGAAATTTCCATAAGAAAAAAAAAATCGTTAAAATCGGACAATTAGGGCCAAAGATATGGTCTCCGGTTTTTTAAATATGTTCTACTTTACCAAATGTTATATCATTTGTTTGGTTTTTAAATTTTGAATATGTTACTGATGTAATGCTATTTTTTTTTTTAGCATTTTACCAATGATATAAAATTTACCCATAAAAAAAAAAAAAGCTTAGTCCAATAATTGGAATCACCTATTTATTTATTTTTCATTGTAACTATGGAGGTAATGCTACTTTAAATGTATAATTGTCTGGAAATAATAAACCATTGTAGAATAATTTGCAGCGTTTTTTCTTTACGTGTGCCGTGTATGGATTATAATTTGAAAAGAGAATATTTTGTTAATATTACTGTTTAAGTATTTAGCGTAAATAATGTACAAAAATAAATATGAAAAATGAAAAAAAAAAAAATCATTTTTAAATTTTTGGGCTTCAGCCCGGACGGCCTCGTCCTCTCTCCCCTTCTCTCTCCCTTCTCACTTCCCCCTCAGTAGTGGTTTACATAAGACTTTACATTAAAAGTATAATTATATAAGCAATGATTGGTGTTTTTTGTGTGTTCTTATTTATATGCATCACATTAACCCAGTAAATGTTACTGGCATTCATCATATATACACTTTCCAAAACTGATTTGGTAACATCATAATGAATTAGAACTATATTTGGTCTTTTTTATTAATAATTAGCTTTTCTTTATGTGTAATATATTGTCTCAAAGTAATTCAATTTATTATACTTGTGAATCCAGATTTAATAGAGAATACACTGTTCACGAACACGGAATACTTATTTTCAAAAGTAACTCATAAAACTTATACAGTAAATGATACTAATGTAATAAAAAAAATGTTTAAAAAATAATAGTATAAATATTTAATATGCAATTGAATTTTGACGATGAGAGATGAAACGTTTGCTTTTGGCAAATGCAGACTGACGTTCTGTTGATTGACCTGCCAGCTGCTATCCGAAGTTCCGTCCCGCTCAGACAAGTATCAAAACAGAATATTCCTTTAGATTTATTTATATTTACAGGGAATCATACCTAGACATATTTTTACTTTCATACAAGTGCATTTATATACTCATTATGAATCCATTCCGAACCAATCGAATGTTAGCGAATTTCGTATTAAACTGTAGAACATGAAGTTTAATAGACAGTGTTTGAATCATATTAATCATATTGCATTTTAACATTATATTAATACATAATTTTAAGTTTCGAAGGTTAATAGCCAATATTTAAAAATTCATTGACACTAAAACAGTATTAACTAATAGTCTCACCATTTTGACGAGAATATTTGTCGAAGTAGTAATAGTCTAGTAACGATCTAATATAGTAAAGCTTTTTTTTCATTGAAAGTAAACTATACTTCTTATATACGATGTCGTATTATCCTAACTAATTACATCATTTGAGGGAAGATTAACTCGACAAGATCGTTAGGGTAGGAGAAAAGAGAAAGTTTTTAGAACGGCTTGTATTATTCATAGAACATAGAGAGCTCCTTTCTTCTTTAAATGTTCTATAAATAAATGCACTTTTTTTGCGCATGCAAGAAAGTTTGTGCATGCCGATACGGAAAGGTAAGTGAAAATAAAAAAAAGGATATATTGAGAAAAAAGTTTTTTCTATTTCCTGTAATGTTTACTGAATCAAGTTTTTTCGTTTGAGATGAGAGGTCAATATATATTTGAAATTTTTAATCTATAACGAAATAGGAAGCTTTGATATGGTAGGTCTCCACGTGATTGCGCGTAAGGAAAATATTGTTTGTATGTTTTGCTATTATTTTTTTTTTTTACACTGTAATACGTACAACAATCAATTTTCAATATTCTCCCCTTTTACTCCATAGTAGAATAAATTCATGTACTCAAGATAATGACAATTAAAATTTTACACTCTTTTTTTTTGTGAAAGATTGGGATTTGTCAGTTAAGCATTTTCTTATACATACATACATTCGACGCTGAACAAAAGTAATAACAAATATTTTGTTTTAGGAAAGAGATAAAATAAATGGAACAATTGTATTAACTTGAAGACACGATAAAAACTAAAGAAAGAAAAAGTAATAAATAAACCAGTAAGAAACGAAATTTCCCTAATGCGATACTCAAAAGAAAAACGGGAAACATTTAAGCAATGCTAGGCTCAACTTCGTCGATTTTCATTAGAGCTATTTCATCTTATTTTATTACTTATAAACATTTTATTTATCATAATAAAGAACCTCATTTTTAAAAACAAAACTAATCATTAAGGAATGTAAAATACAAACACTTTGTTTATAAATATAAAAATATAGTAGCCTCACAGTAGTAAAATCTATGGGTTTGAAAGACCTGATTTACAACAGAATTTTATTTTCTGATATTGCAAGCCCTAGAAAAGTAATTAGTACAAATATTTTGATCAATTATGTTAGAAGAAGTATTGTATTCAACTAGGAAAACGCTACAAATTATTATACAATGGTTTATTATTTCCAGACAATTATACATCTAAAGTATCATTACCTTCATAGTTACAAATAAAAATAAATAAAACGTGATTCCAATTATTGGACTAAACTTTTTTTTTTAATCATTTGTTAATATGCTAAAATAATAGCATTACATCAGTAACATATTCAAAATTTAAAAACCAAACAAAGGATATAACATTTGGAGTAGAAAAAAATTTAAAAAACCGGAGACCGTATCTTTGCTCCTAATTGTCCGATTTTAACGATTTTTTTTTGGTTTTTAGGAAATTTCGTAAACTTTTAAAAAGACAATGTCGACAAAAAAAAAATACAATGTCGACAGGAAAGTGTAAACTTTTTGAGTTATTCGGAATTTAATTTACCATCCCCCAAATGCTTCAATCATACATCATCATTCAATCACCAATCTAGAAGAATGGTGTCAAAACTGGAGAATTATAATAAACTCCAATAAATCCCACCAAATTACCTTTACCCTTTCTTCGTAAACCAACGACTTCCTGTCCTACAGTCTCCTTTTACAATACTCCACTTATTCCTGTTGAGCAAATCCGATACCTAGGACTCCACCAGGACAAACGACTAACTTGGAATCCTCATACTAGACTGAAACGATAAGAAACCGCTCGACGTTTCCGATTACTTCAGCACTTACTAGACAAACGCTCTAAACTTCCCATTAATTACAAAAGACTCATATACTTGACTACAATAAGACCTATTTGGACTTACGGAGTTGAGCTATGGGGCTCCACTAAACCATCGAATTACTCTCGCATCCCATCCTTACGATCCAAAATCCTTCGTAAAATCCTCAATGCTCCTTACTTTGTCACTAATAAAATTATCCATAAAGATCTTAATGTTCCTAATGTTTCAAATCTGGGCCAATCCAGATACCTATCCTTCCATAATAAACTTCAGAATCATCCTAACCCTCTCGTTTCTCACCTTGCTTCCACTTCAATTCCTGATAACCCTCCGAGGCGTCTGAAAAGAAGATGGCCCCGTGATCTCCTAATGTAGTCATATCATTAGAGTGCTACCATTGGGTAGTTACTCAGCAAGTGTATTCATGTCATTATATCAATTATGTCCAAATTTACTTGATGTATTTATGTAATACAGTTGTAAATGTCATAAAGAAATAAAAAAAAAAAAAAATTACATTCCCTCGTAGCTTTTTTCCCAGCTTCTTTTCGTTGAAGTATGTTATATAGATAAATTTAAAGGGCGTCAAGAAAATGGCTTTATTGAAATTTCATTGAAATCGGTACATTCATTTAGGAGCTACAGTCTATAGCAATGCAGGTTTATCAGCCGCCATTTTGAAAGTAAAAGGCAGATGTTAATGTCGATGAAGGAGGATCATCCTTGGGTGACCTCTGATTTTATATCAAAATTTGAAAAAAATCGGTCCCGTAGTTTCGGAGAAAATGCGCGGACGGCGTACAGCGGATGGACAAAAAAATTTTTATTCGTTTTTCGAATTCTACGCGTCTTGAAACCTGAAACCGCAAATTTTGAAAGGGGGTTAAGTTTTTGAATTTTTTGGTCGATCACAATGGTTGATTATTGAAAATAATAAACCAAGAATATATGAAATTTATCTCAAAAAGCATCATTGTTACTGTAATTACAGTTCTTTTTTTTTCCTTCGAGGATTACTTAATAATTGACCTTATTAAAAAAAAAATCGTAAATTATCTAAAAATAAAAAAAATCAATTGCCATCAGTTTAGTAACAAAAAATAAATATTCCTATCCCATATAAACCAGAGGGGCATTTTTTTTTCTTCGAGGATCACTATACATATTACACTATACGTATACTGAAAACATATTTTAATTGATTATTAATAGTCTATTAATTAAGTATATCAAATTATTAACATCCGGTTAAAATTTCGTAAATAGCTTCATCTCATCGTAACCTACTAATATTTTATTTACGAAAATTCTAGGAATTATGGCGTTTTCAATCTGGATGTCGACAAACGTCTACTTAATTAGCTACTAAAAAATCGTAAATATCCATTTGCTTCGTAAGATGATTTGACCACAAAATCGATAAAAAAGGTGGCATAAAAAAATATTGGACCGTTTGGCCTATATAACCTCGTTATTTTGACGATTTGGGGATGTAGTTGACGCCAAACGGCTCAATATTCTTAAAGGCCAACTTTTTTTCCCAACCTTGTGTCTAAGATATCTTATGAAGTGGGAAAGTAAATGGGTATTTACGAGTATTTTGTACCAAATTAAATTGACAAAGTTTGCCGACTTGCAGATTGAAAACGCCTCAATTCCGAGAATTTTCATAAATAATAAAGATGAAGCTATATAAAGTTTCAGCCGGATGTTAGTTAATTTCTAGAAAGGGGTCTGTACAATGGACTAATAATAATTATATAAAAATCCCACCTCTATGTCGTCAACAGCTCCCTCCCTCTCCCCAAAATAAAAACCAAATGAGTTTGATTGTCATAAATAGTTTTATTCATTTACATAATAGTCTGAAGAAAGTTACACTACCATTCCAGTGGTAAAAATAGAAACCTTTTGAAAGAATCATTATCATATAGTTCCTGTATTTCTTCACGAAATGTTATACGATTGTTTCAATAATTTAAATATATATATATATATATATATATATATATATATATATATATATATATATATATATATATATATATATATATATATGACATTAACGTTGAAATATCTTGTTAGCTTTTGGTCCTCAGGATGTACAACGGTGGAGGGGAGGTCTTGCGTGATCCAAATTGAAAAAGCAAACTGAGGGAGGATGGCGTGCGGTGCATACACCGCGATAGGGACACCACCAGCGAAATATAGCCCCCATAAATCTGATAATATTGGACCTCCGCCTTCATTTAGAAAGATAACTTTATTAGGGCTCTCGGATTCTAACGGTTTCAGCTCTATCCCACTCACCTCCATTTTTCTAAGTATCAAATAATAATAATTTTTTTTTTTGTACTGGCAATAAACACTATTCAATAAATAATAAGTAATAAGAGGCATAGTTCTCCAAGGCGATAACCGGCCGCTATAAGGAAAGGATATTTTCAAAAACTACAAGGAGATAAAGAAATTTACCCCGGTGTCTTTTCATGCTTCTTCCATTGATCAGCTCTGATGAAGACCTGAAATTCGGGCCAAAACGTCGACAAATATAAAAATAAATATAATTATTTATATCGTTCCAACCATCCTTCATTTAATGATTTTATTGTATATATTTTAATTATATGTTTTCTGTTTTAGTTTCTTCATAACTATCTTATGTATTGTTTATTTTTATTTCGTTTTAAGTGATTGATTAGGAAAAATTGAACTTTTATATTATAACTAAAATCATATAATTTTTAATTTTCATAAGATTTTTTTATTTTTTTTTATTTTTTCTATTTTGATTTTTTAACTTCTTTATTGAATATTAATACATTCTGCCACATTGAAGGGCATTAATATTAAGGCTACATGATTCATTCACACAATATGTATATACAATTAATATCAATAATAAAGAAAAAGAAATATAAAAAAAATAAAATAAGTAAATTGATATGCCTGTGTACAAAAAAAATAATGAAATAATAGATAAAAGCTAGATGAAATTAAAGTAAATAAATCACATTCACACCTATGTACAATATTTACGTTCACCCAGGGGACTTAAATATTTATAAATAAATATAATTAAATAAATTTGGAAAAATTTTCTGGGATTAGGTCAATAACAAATGGGATATGAAGGTCATTATGGAGGGTTTTGTTGGATACATAGAAGGGAGCATCGACTATTGTTCGAAGGATTTTAGACTGGAAGGATTGAATGCGTTTGATGTTAGAAAGTTTCGCTGTCCCCCACAGTTCTATTCCGTAGGTCCAAATAGGTTTCAGGATTGTCTTGTAGATTAATAGTTTGTTGTCGACTGAGAGTTGAGATTTTCTATTCAATAGTCTTTATAGTTGTCCGTATCGTCTGTTAAGTTGTTGTCTTTTAAGTCTGGTGTGTGGGTTCCATGTTAGTCTTTTGTCTAGAATAAAGCCAAGATACCGGACTGTGTCGGACAGAGGAAGTGGTATGGAGTTGAAGTAGACTGGTGGACAGGAATTGCGTCGAAGGGTAAAAGTAATATGTTTGGATTTGGATTCATTTACTTGGATTCGCCATTTATTACACCAGTGTTCAATAAGAGAGAGGTGACTTTGTAGGTTTAAGGATGCTATTTCAGGATCTGGATTGGAAGATAAGATGGCTGTGTCATCAGCGAATGTTGCCAGGAGTGTTTCAGGTTGAGTAGGAATATCAGTGGTAAACAGAATGTAGAGGACGGGACCCAAGACGCTGCCTTGAGGAACTCCCGCCTTCATTGAATGACAGTTGGAGGATTCTGTACCATAGCGAACTTGAAAGGAGCGGTCAGAGAGGTAGGATCGGAGGATAAGATATAAGGAATGGGGTAGATGGGATTTGAGCTTGAAGAGTAGTCCGGCGTGCCATACCCGATCAAAAGCTTGCGCAATATAAGATTTGTAATATTTTAATTCATACATGTATTATGCGTAATGCATGCAACATGTAAAATTAACAATACATGGCCTTCCTACAAAGTTCCTGTATGAGGGAAAGATAATAAAAAGAATTAAACAGAATTCAATCTTATCGTTTTATTTATTAATTCGGATGATAAATATTCAGGACGCAGTAATTATACATTTTTTATTAGTGCCGACGTTTCAAGCCAAACATGTGGGTCATCATCTGGGCTCTGTTTTGGTGTTTGAAGTATCTGGAGAGACTCACATGTTTGGGTTGAAACGTCGGCAGTAATATAAAATTTATAATGACTGCGTCCTGAATATTTATCACCCATGATATGTAGAACAGTCAACTAACTTCCTTCAATAATTTATTAATTTGGTTACAACTTCGAGGTACCATGTTCAACAACATAAGTTAGAGGCACAGTATTCTAGTTAAATTATTTTAAATCAATTTATAAAGATTATTTTTCTTCATGAACAGGATTAAGTTCAGCCAATTTTCATGCATTAAGGCTTGAAATTAGCTCCGAAGGTATTGCGCACCTCTTGATGATTACGAACTCTGAGAATTTTCCAGTATATGTTCAGTGGTCGAGGCACTGTCACAGCTGCTACATCAGTGCTATCCTGGGTCGGGTAATGATAGTTTGTGCTCGATGGTTCACTACTAATTGAAGTAGTGGTCGTGTATCATAAATTGTCTTCATATTTTTCGTGCTTAGAACCTTGGACCTATATTGAAATCGTACACCACCGATTTAAATTTAAGTACTGAAATAACGGTAAATGGTTATTTGGCACCTGTACCAGCCAGTTCATTACTATTCCTTATTCCAAAATGTCCAGGAACCTAAAGGAAATGCATTTATTTCTAATTAGATTGATTATGATAAATAGAATAGGATTATGGGAGAATTAAAAATTCTAAAGAAATAAGAAATCGGTTATTAAGGCTGAGTATAAAAATTTAAGTATTGATATCTCTACTGTATATTATTCTACCGTAAACATTTAGTTTACAGTTAAGCATCATACTTGATCAGTTGTGTGCCTATTTCAGGAGGAACAACATCCACTCCTCTACCAAAAAAGTTAAACAACAAATTTTAGAAAAATTCATTTACAGTGATAAATTGGTTATTGGAATTGAAGATTTAAAAAAAAAGTACACTCTCGTAGTTGATCAGTTAAATATATTTTTTATTTTATGATTTAGCTTTATTATTCCTAGTCTCCTTATCAAATAACCTTTCTGTATAGTTTTAAAAATAGTAGTCAGGACAGTTTGAAACAAAATTAAGTTTAAATTTTTAAGGATTCGGCTGACACAGTTGCTGAGTTAACTCAAATGAATGATTGAAATGGCATTGTGATTCACATAATTCTGTTTCCTCTTTCAACCTAACACAATTCGTTTTTAAAGTGGAGCAAGCCGAATGGTATTCCTAATTCCATATATTACTTTGTATGCAAGTTAACAGTTTAGGAAGATTTCCAATGTGCAGATGAATCGCAATTTGATTAAATTAAAAAAAAAACGAGTTGAAATTCTGCCACACACTTTAAACAGCGATAAAGAAGTTTATTTATTCTAATTTTTGTAGAGTACTATCAGTAATTTGATTTGTGTTTATATAAAACATTCCTATATTTTTACAAATGATACTTGAAGCAACCCGTCAAGTATCATGATAAATTGCTGGACCCCGCCTTATAAATCCTGACGTCCGTGTTTAATGTAAATTCATTTCCCGTCAGTCTTACCTGAATCGATGGCATCAAACCGGTTGGCTGGTGGGACCTATCTGTATTCGTAAGATGTTACTGGCGGTCTTAGCGGACCCCCCCCCTCCTCTCCTCCCCCGAGTATATTTTACAATTTGGAAGGAGCCGCCTTGGACTGACAGCGAGCTTCGCATAAATCACAACGAGATTTACAACCTCGGTTTTCTTCCGCCGCTTCTTTCCCGCCAATGGTTAATAGAGATTGCACTAAATGATCTACACCAAATTCGAGCTTCTTTTATTCTTCTAGTTTTGGCAATGGCAGGAGAAGAAAACCTTTGTTAACTTCCAAGTTCTTATTAATAGTAGCTCGTCGATAGGGTAAAGTAATATTTATCATGACGGTTGTAAGTTTAGCACAGCACAGAGGGCGGGGTGGCCGAGCGGGCCAACGAATGTGCAATACAATATACCGATGTTTACATGATAAAGAAATTATGAGTACGCGTCCCGGGAAAACCTAGCGTTTTTATTTGAATTCCGTATGTAAGTTTCCCAAAATTTTTATCAATTTTATTTTTTCCCTTCAAAAATATTTTAATTTTTGTGATTTACGTTCTTAAATTTCGTTCTAAACAGCTGGAATTTCATTTGGCTAAATGTTCTTTTTTTTTAATAATTTATTGTAATCAAAGCACATCTTTATATTTTTTTACATCATAAATTAATTCTTTATATTTATTTTTATTCCAGTCTTTATATGGTTTTTAGCTCTTTCTTTTCAAAGTTTATTTTATATTTATATTTCCTTTGCTGTTGCAAAAATGAATATTTTGTTTAAAAAACTGTTATATCCTACTCTCCTTTCTATATCCTTTTCCCCGCAACTCTCCTTCTCAACATCTCAGTTATGACTAATACTCTAAACTTCTGTTACTTCAATGACAGGAATATTTCCTTAATAATTTTTATCACGCAATAGCAGTATCTGAAACCTGGCTAAAATCCTTCATCCCTTCCTTCCAAATTCCTCAACCTAATTACTCGTTTTCCTCGTCATGACAGATCAGATGGCACGGGAGGTGGTGTCGGACTATATTTACACGATAGTTTTAAGGCCAAAATCCTTTTAGAGTCCCCCTTTCATGACTTCCCTCACATTGAATATATGTTTATTATATATTGTAGTCTACCGTCCTTATCGTGTACCATTCCACCATCTTTATGAATCTTCCGAAAAATACTTCCTTACTGACATAATATTTTCTCTTAATCTTTATCTTGTCCCACATTCTCCCACTCAACATACGCAGTTCTCTGGATCCTGGTTAGAACTCTACATCTCTGACTCACCCCTTAAAATCCTTTTCTCTCCTCCCCTCAACACCCCGTACTCTTTCTATCATCACACGACCTGATCCAAATTTCGTACCACCTACCCGTGAAATCATTTACTCCCAATATAGTTTCATATCGCAACTTAAACCTCCTTTCATACGAATCTCTTCAACCTGATCTTGATGGATATCATATTTTCCCATAACTCTATTGACCCAATGATATCTACTCTTACCTCAAACTTGCAATCCATATTAGACATCTATGCTCCTCTGAAAACCAGAATCTTACGTCATCCCACTACTCCTTGGCTGACTGAAATAAAGGATCCGTCAAACCCGTTTACCTGCTGCTTATGCGTCTTTCAAACAACTTCGTAGTGGAACCCAATCCACAATTCGACTTTCTACATCCAACTACTCCCATAATTTCCTTTATGATTCTCTCGATTCCAAATCAAAATGGAAAATACTTCGTAATATATCCCTTAACAGAATCCAATAATCTCATTTTCCTCACAGTGTCTTCCAACTCCAGATGATCTTAATGACAATTTCATATCTTTTGCTTCTAATCCTTCTCCTACTCATGATATTGAACACCACAATTTCAATTCTGAAATTTCTTTTTTTCTTTCTTTCTTTTTCTATGTGAACTACGACAAAGTACTTACCACTATCATAAAATTCCACACTAATGATTATGCTCCTGATAATATTCCAGTAAAACTGATAACATCAATTTCAGTGCTTGTTAATTATTCTAAAGGGATTCTTCCTAGAATAAATAAAATAATATTATTATTTATGACCGCTACTCCGGACCATCTCCTTCCTCTATAATACAGCGGTCAACTATTAAGTATTCAATAATTTGATTTTTTTTTACTTAAAATAATTAACCATTTCACATAGTAGCTGGTAACGAAAAATGGATAAATATAAACGAATTTGATAATTAACTAAAAGAGAAATAAGGGTTTGTCATAGATAGAAACTGTTAAATCGGCTTCTGTACATCCGCTGGCGTACTCCTTTTTCCAATCCTCATTAAAAGTTGTCATTTCATTGTATATTTTCAGTTTATCTCCATTAATTGTTCTCTGATATAGTAATTACACCGCCTTAAATGTTCTTTGGAACACTCAACTCCAACAGTTGGCTTAGGTTGCCGATATCATCAGCAAAATCAACATCATTAAGGGGCTGATGAAGTTTCTCAGTCAACATTTCATTCTTTCTGGAGTCCCAGATAAGAATTAATTTTTGCTTATATCAAGATGAAGGACTCGAGGAAATCGATAGTTGAATGGTCATCGATATTAGTAGAGTTTTATTAAGTTTTTTTAGGCATTCAGGCAATGTTCAAAAGATAATAGTCCTCGGAACAGATCCCTTTTTATAAAATTAATAACATCCGCCTAAAAGTTCCTGAATGGTTTCGTCTCTTCGTAACCTATAACTGTTTTACTTATAAAAATTCCCGTAAAGAGGGCTTTTTGAATCTGGAGACCAGTAAAATTCGTTGATTTAATGATGAATTACTAAAAACTCATTAACCTACATTTGTTTTCTACTTGAATTGTGAGATATTTTGATCAAGAAATTGTGAAAAATATGCCCTTCAAAAATATTGAGCCGTTTGGCCTATACAACCTCGTTATTTTGACATATTGGAGGTGGAGGTCACGTCAAACGGCCCTTTTGTATGCCAGACTTTTCCTCGATATTTAGAGCAAATTTCTTGCCATTCAAATGGAAAACAAATTGGTGTTCATGAATTTATTAGTACCGCATCAATTGGACAAAGTTTACCGATCTCCAGATTAAAATAGTCCATGGTACAGATCCCTTTTTATCAAATTATTAACATTCGGCTGAAATTTGGTAAATAGCTTCTTTTGATCGTAACCTACAAATATTTTGTTTACGACAATTCTCGGAATTTTGGAGTTTTTAATCTGGAGGTCGGCAAACTTTCTATATTTAATTAGGTACAAAAAACTCGTAAATACCCATTTGCTTTTCCTTTGAATCCTAAGATAACTTGAGCATAAAATCAAGAAAAAAGGTGGTATTCAAAAATATTGAGTCGTTTGGCGTGACCTACACTCCCGAGTTTTCAAAATAACTAGGTTATACTGACTAAGCGGCTCAATATTTTTGAAGGCCGCCTTTTTTATCGACTTTGTGCTTAAGTTATCTTACGAAGCAAATGGATATTTACGAGTTTTTTGTACCTAATTAAATAGAAAAAGTTTTACGACCTCCATAATGAAAACGCCCTAATTCCGAGAATTTTTATAAATATAATATTTGTAGGTTAAGATGAGTAGAAGCTATTTACGAAGTTTCAGCCGGATGTTAATAATTTGATAAAAAGGGGTCTGCACCACGGACTAAAACCTACCATTTCCGAGCATCGCTGTAAATAAAAAGGTTATATGTTACAAGAAATAAAGCCATTCACGAAATTTTAGACAGATGTTTATCTTTTGAAACATTTTGGTTTTTACCACGAACTGAAGTGTTTAAACAGTTTTCACCGTTGTTCAGATGTTTTGGGTATAACATAAGTATTTCTTGAATATATTTCGTTTTAGATAGTTTTCTATGTCTATTATAGAGCTTTGAAACTACCAAGACTGTGTCTTGTATGTTTTTATTAAACTATTAACTGGTTAGATATCGACCACATCAACATCCTTGTTTGACTGTTACTAATGAAAAGTACCATATTACTTGATTAATTCATGTACTGTACTAGTAACATCGGTATCTTGCTTGCTAAACAAAAATGTAAACAGAGTATTGAAACTTTTGAAAAAATAATCAATTATGTATTTTATTTCAATAGTTTGCAACTTACGATTATTGAATTTAGATCGTGGTATCAGAATTATGATTGACAATGCTTTCAAATTATTTGAACATCTTTAGTACATGCCAAATATAGTAAGTCTTTTACTTGCACGGATCATTTACTAGAAGAAGTTTAATGGACTGGGATTGCTGGATTTACGAAACTTTTAGCAAGACTTACGGTTGCAACAGAACTTTAAACCAATCATATATTTTGTTTAGTAATCTTTCAGGATGCATGAAATATTTAGTAATGGAACAGTTTAACGATTTAAAAATAAACCACAGGTTTTGCAAATATCATATTTTTCGTTTTCTCATTATTCTTTTTTTTTTTTTTTTTTTTAAACTCTCACCAGTTTGGGTGCTGTGAGTGTGCTGTCGAGAAGAAGGGTGTAGATCAAGAAGTTAGTAGGTTTGAGGGAATGGAGTGCCCCGCGGCGTCCCTTCCTAACTTGATTTTTTGATGTTTCTCGTCAGCGGAGGAGACCCCTCATCCAGCTTCTTTTGAGTCTCCTACTGGTGCCTTCGGGCATATTGGTTATGACCATACTTCGAAGCAGTGAATTGATATGTCCGTGTAAGTTATTGTAAAATATTTTGTAGTATGTGGTCGTTAACTGTTGGCATCTGTAGGGCTTTATGTAAAGTAATGTTACTGACGTACCAGGGAGCCTTGGTGATAGTTCTGAAAGTTTTTGATTGAAAAGTCTGTAGTTTACGTATTTGAGTCATTTTGGCTGTCACGTATATCTTTGGAACTTAGGTCCAAATAGGCTTAAGTAAGTAAGTGTATATATTCAATTTTTGGCTAAGTTTTAATTTCGAATGTCTTGAAAGGAATGAATATAGTCGAAGTAGTCTTTGGTTTAGTGTTTTTGTTTTGTTCTTGATATCTGTGTCTCATGTCATTCCTCTATCCAGTTTGGACATTATCGAGGTAAATAGGAGGGCAAGTTTCACGTCTAAGAGTAAAAGTAAAATGTTGTGATTTGTCTTGGTTGAGTGTAATTTTAAAGAGTTTACACCAGTCATGAAATTTAATTAGATGATATTGTAGAGTCTGTGAGTTTTTAAAACTCAATTTAAAGCACCCCCATTTCGGATTTATCTAAATAACAGCAAAGAAATTCATTTACCTAGGCATAATACTTATCAGACGTTTTTCAATTTTCAATATCGAGCACCTTAAACCCTTCACATTTACGCTTTTATGTTATAAAGTGCGCATTATGTTCCATCTAATATACAGTATATATGTAAATGTACCCCGGAAGTAAAGAACATCATGTCCATTTTTGTATTCAGGGGAGCCAATGTTCCATAATTTTGATCTATTAAAATTTTCTTTTATTTACTTAATCTTTACTCCAAAAATAAAGGACACCATGTCACATTTTCGTATATGGTCAAAGAGCAAATTTTTCAAAGCCTTCAGCTAATTAATTACTAAACTATTTAATAAAAACATGGACAAGTCATCCTTTACCTCCGGAGCACAGATAATATGGTATTGTTACTGGTGGGAGGAACTAGTCCGGCAAGTGGACTAAATTGTATGTAGTACTTTTTGCCATCCCTTGACGGCTACCTTGGTAAATTGCGTATTTACCAGAGCGGGAATTTCACGATCCATTTCGCGGGCCGCGGAAAAGTAACCGATCCAAGTGGGAATCGAACCGACAACGTTCTCGGCCATCCCGTCCTCTAATATAATATGGTAGTATAGATTCCTGATCTGTTGTGGCTGTCAATTCTACCTATATCATTTGTATTTGTTTGACTAATCTTCTTTTTAAATTAAACGGATGTATAAAATATTAAACGTACGTTTAATGCAATTTTACATTAAAAATTCACTATCAATATTTTGACTTTTGTCCCGCTAGCAGACTGCGATAGCCCACTGTGCGACGGCGCTATCTACGCACTTGAAACGTAAAGCCTCGCATTTTGAAGGGAGGGGAGGGATTAAATATGAGTTTACAGGAACACAAAATATATGTAAATAAATAAACAGCTATGTAATTAGTGCTAATTATAAAACTAGTAAGAGAGCTGCTCTCCTACTCTCCTAATGCTAAATTAAAATATGAAAGTCACTAAAAACATTTTTATATAATAGAAAGATAATAATTATAATCACATACAAACCGGTTTATGATTGTTTTTAAATTTGACCAGTGTTGGCTCAATTATCGAAATATAACTGTAATAATTATTGAAAATTTGAATAAAACATCTATGAATTTACATAATTCAAACATTTTTTTCTACTCTTACACAATTCGTTGCGTATCTGAGAACATAAACTTTTATATGTACTTAAAATACAAAACAGTATGAGTTACAGGAACACAAAATATATGTAAATAAATAAACAGCTATATAATTAGTGCTAATTATAAAACTAGTAAGAGAGCTGCTGTACTCTCCTACTCTTCTAATGCTAAATTAAAATATGAAAGTCACTAAAAATATTTTTATATAATAGAGATATAAATAACATACTGTTTTTATTTTTTATTGAAAATAATAAGCTAAAAAAACACTCAAATAAAAAATAATAATTTTATGCCTGCCAAATTTTGTCCTGTTTTAGTTTTTAGCAATAGATCTAAACATTAATTTATACTAATGTTAAAGAAAAACATTTTGTTTTTTTCATTCAATAGCGCTATATCATTTTATATATGCAGACAATTCTTTAAATAAATATTCATTTATTTTTTATGGATATTCATCATATAGATAAAGTACAGAAATATTAGAATGGATTTATTATTCCAATAAAATGTTATAAACGTAAAATTAAATTTAGAATGCTTATTTGTATATATTTTTCAGCAACTATTATTATAAATAAATCAAGGAAAAATTAAAGGGATTTAATCTTTAAATTAAAGTAAAATAATTTAGACTTCTTTAGGCTATGTAGAGTTGGAGTTTTATCAGCGATAAAGTTACAAGGAACTTGATTACCCGGCTACTCCTAGATAACGGATCGTGATATATTCGGCAAGTTTGCCGAAAAGTGGTTGTAAACTCGAAGATGCGTTTGAAGAGAGGAACTGCTTCTGGAATGAGGAAGAGAGCAATTTGTCCTAACCGACTCCAACCAGGACAGAGTCGGCTGTATCTTTCGTAGTCACTGTAATTGTTATTTTATCAGCCACCATGAGACAATGCAATTATATTCTGGTGAACTATTATAAATTGATGTTATATATATGTATATAAATATTATATATAACTAGAGGAGTACCCCCCTACTAAGGGCGGCTAACTTGTAAAACCGACCTCTGTTTACAAGTTATACAACTGTTCATTTAATTGTACGACTCGTTGCTCAGATTGTATAACTGTAATTTACATGTATTGTGTAGTTCACATTTTATTTTTTAATCAACATAAAATAAACTGAACGAAACCATGTATAATATAAATTTTTAAAAAATGTATATTATACATCGCGCCTTATTACCAATTTGTAACCATAATATATATTCAACTTGCCCAGCATCAAATAAGCCCGACATCAATTAGAGCCTTTTATTTGATTTAATTAGTTATATTATGCTCCCTTTTTTATTTCCTAATAATTAGAATTATACCACAATATAATATAAATAATATTTTATATATAATATAATAATCAATATATTATATTCAAGAGGGAAATGTCGAGATCGAAAAATAACTGATGTCATCTAAGTAAAATCAAACTACCACCTCCAGATGAATATCGTTTTCCTTAAAAAGGTTCGTCTAAATTCTTTATTTTGTATTAGGAGAGTAGGAGGTTACGGGAACTCAATACTGTAACGAAGACACCAGAGTGTAAATCTCTATTTTCTATTAAAAATATATGAGGTTACAGGAGCTCAAAATATATGTAAATAAATGAACAGCTGTAACAGAGCTGCTGTACTCTCCTACTCTCCTAATGCTAAAATAAAATATGAAGGTCACTAAAAAGATTTTTATATAATAGAGAGATAATAATTATAATCACATACAAACCGGTTTATGGTTGTTTTTAAATTTTACCAGTGTTGGCTCAATTATCGAAATGTAACTGTAATAATTATTGAAAATTTGAATAAAACATCTATGAATTTACATAATTCAAATATTTTTTTCTACTCTTACACAATTCGTTGCGTATCTGAGAACATAAACTTTTATATGTACTTAAAATACAAAACAGTTCTGTACAAGGGTACAGTTGTGTTTTATTTTGAGTTATTCGTAAGTATAATACTGAATCCACAGTAACTCTTTTTCAACAACTTATTGATAAAGTGTGTTATGAACATAAATTAAAAGGGCTTCATGGAGAAGACTTTAGCCAGGTTTCATTGAAATCATTGCAGCCGTTTTGTGCTACAATCTATAGCAACACACGTTTTTCAATCACCAGTCACGAAAGGTCGGATGATAATGTAAGGTATATGAAAAGGATCCAGAATTTTATTGCAACCAAGTATCAAAACCAAAATTAACATTTTAATTTATACACACTGTTCTTAAATCTTTTTTATTAATACCACCAAAGCTCGTCAGTAACTACTAAAAAAAAAGTATCATAAAATCGTTGAAAACTTGAGGAGAATAAGATTCTGAACTTTTTTGTCTTTACCTATATATATATATATATACGTAATAGAATCTACGATTCAGGCCCACTATTCAGTTGGTACTTAATAAGACGTTTTTAAACCCTCAATATTTCACAGCTTACTAGTATCGTAACCCCATTGAGAACTCTTACATTAGAATATTCTCCCTAATGTATTCTATGTAAATCAGTAAAACATACTTAATCGTATCTACAATATAATATTATCAATGATGTATGTTCAATTTACACAATGGGTGAAGCTGAACTAATCCATTATTGTCCTCGCTTAAAATCTATTTGTCTGGTCCATGAGAGTTTGTAGTTCTCTCACAAACGAAGAATATAGTTTATTACTGAGAGTATAAAAACAATGTCTAGATTTTTCTTGTTTAGTTATCAAAAAACTTCCGTCTGTATTATCCGAAGTGCCCAAGGAATCATCGAGCTGTTCTCTTCTATCTATCTACCTTCTCAACAGATTTTTAGTTCGTTGAAGATTAACATAAGCAATAGTTTAATTTTTAAAACAAAAACAAGTGATAAGTATTTCCATGGCAACCATAGCACCCAAGTGGCCTTTGGCAAAAATTACGATTTATTTCGAAAACATGACAAAAAAACTCGTTTTCGACACAAGTTTTCTCTTTTGCCTCCTTTACATGTCGTTGCGTTAAGATACAATTTTGAAAAATAGTCCATTATAGAGAGGATGAAATGATAAATTATTTCCTAGCTTACAGTATGAAGGTCCGATTTTAAGTTTCTGAGATATTTTAATCCATATGCTAAAACACTTCAATTAGTCGACTCCAGCCGACTTAATCCAGGCGTTACAGATCGGGGATCTGACGGCTCAATCTAATTCACTCTTGGCAAAAAAGTGCAAAACGCGGTTTCACTTAAAAACTCATATCATAAAATCTAAAATTTTGGACCTTCTGATAATATGATTCTGACATCAATAAGAACGATTCTGTTCAGTCATGAAAAAAAGTAATATAATATATACTTTAGTAAGTCACAAACATCGATGTTTTGTTTTCAGCGACCCTTAATAGTCCTTTTATTAAGTCTATTTCAATATATTTCTTAGAAATAATAAATATAGGAAAATAATTAAGGGAACTATAAATTCAGTTCTGGAACCGAAGTATCAGATTGTACAAAGCAAATAATTAATTAATTTACTCTCTTATTACATCTTCAGTAAATCCTTCATTATTGGAAATACCTCTCACTGGAATTCCTTTCCCATTTCTACTTCCCAATTCTCATCAACTGTTTCATTTAAACAATATCTATCCTCCTCCTTGTCAATTAATTTAGTTTATATTTATCATTGAATCAGAATTAGGGAACTAAAAATTTAGAAAAATTCAATATAATCAAAATAGAAAAATAGTAAGATTATAGATAGTTCGGAGAAAGGAAATAAATGCTAGAAATCAGTGTTCGTCTTTATCTGTTCGTAATCATCAAGAATAAACCAATTGCTTTATCGCTAGTACCAATAACTAATAAACGGATGGAACAAATGTTTGATAACATTGAATAGATTGTAGGAAACCAACTTAGATTATTTTTAAAGCAATTCAGATTATTTACAAAAAATAAATTCAAAAACGAGTTTGAAATTTATACATTTCTTACCTGGCATATAGTAATACTTAGACACTGAAAGCAAAAGATTTCATTTTTGATTTATTGTTTTCAATAATATTTTTAACAATGATATTTCATTTTTCTTTAATACTTGTAAATGAAACAGGATTAAGGAGTTCAATTTAAAATTTAGCATGCAATTATTATATCTTATTTTTATAATTGTGGGTAAATGGTTGACTGTTGTGAATAATGAAGAGAAGAATAGTTGGGGTGATCAGTCAAATAAGAAGGCAAAAATAAATGATAATATTTATTTTGACATTTGCCGACGTTTCGACCTGAAGTTCAGGCCTTCATCAGGACTAAGAAAAGAACCAGATAACAAGGTATGAGAAATATAAGTAGTGGAGGTAAAAAAAATTAAAGAAAAATGCAGTTGTCAGAATAATAACAATAGTAAGGACTAAGAGATAAATAATAATAACCGGTACAAACTGTGGAATGATGAAGTAAACATAATCAAAAAGGTGACATAAGTATTAAAATAGGAATCTTAGAATAAAATGTAAAACAGTCAGAATAAAATGTGTAGTCTTATAAAGTCTAGACTTTACAATATCTCAATTGTCTATCAAACTATTCTATTCGCAATATCTTAATTTTACTATTTATTTCCATTTCTTATAGAACTTCATATTTTTCTGTTTTACATTTTATTCTAAGATTCCCATTTTAATACTTATGTCACCTTTTTGATTATGTTTACTTCATCATTCCACACTTTGTACCGGTTATTATTATTTATCTCTTAGTTCTTACTATTGTCATTATTCTAACAACTAAATTTTTCTTTAATTTTTTTTACCTACACTACTTATATTTCTCATACCTTGTTATCTGGTTCTTTTCTTAGCCCTGATGAAGGCCTGAACTTCAGGTCGAAACGTCGGCAAATGTCAAAATAAATATTATCATTTATTTTTGCCTTCTTATTTGACTGATCACCCCAACTATTCTTCTCTTCATTATATCTTATTTAATTTTTTAAAAGCACTTTTTGATACACACTGGTTAATCTTCGTCCATGAAATGTTCTTCATTCGTATAAATGATAATATTTTGAATACACGGCCTACCCTTATTTGTGTTCTTTAATACATAACGCAACACGATACACAGAATTATAATAATGTTTAATATTAATCCAGTTAGAATAGTTATTATCATGTTTACCTCCACTACACATATATTGAAAAGCGTCGACAAATATTGATTCCAAAGGGCTTCAATTCTTCGGTGGTTAAACTATCGTTTGTTAATTATTGATGTAGACATCCCAATGAAGAATTTCGAAAAATTTTCAAACGATTGGAAGGAATAAATAACTTTTAATAGAGCAAATGTATTACTATGGAAAATAATAATTATAACAAATAAATAATAATAGCAAATAATAATTACCATGGAACTTCCAAAACTACCTAAAATTTGAAATGATTCCCGACGAACAAAATAAATGTTTATTTTTTTTACTCAATTGATGCGTATTTCAATCTTCTAAAAATAAGAAAGCATTTGAGTAGAAATAAACAAAGATTTTATAACAATTCAGTGAAAACTGAAATTATTGGTTAGCTAAATTAGATTCATAGACTTACAATTTACATAATTTCGGCCCTGGATAGATTAGAGCTCCAGCTGTTAAAATTGTGAACATGAAATATAGTCAGAACATGCAGTCAAAAAATTATGTTTGTTGAGTTTACCGACGTTTCATTAAGCATAAAAACATAATTATTTGACTGTTTGATTATTTTTCATCCATTTTTTAAAATTTTCTATAATCTACAGCCAGTGACACTGAACTATATTAACATTTATTGTCATAATAGTTATTATCATGTTCACCTTCGCGCCACATGTATGAAGAAACATATGGGAATATTAATTCCAAATGGTCTAAAGTCAAAGGTGGCAGCTTGTGGCAAATATTGTGTGTTAATTATTTATGTAGACATCTCAATCAAGGTTTTCGAACAAATTTCAAACGATTGCAATGGAGAAAATGCACAGAATTACCTCGGAAGTTCCAAAATTACCTAAAATTTGAAATGGTTGTCGATGAGAAAAATAAATGTTTTTTTTTTTCTCAATCGACGTGCAAGTACTTGGAGTACGTAAACAATAGTATTATGTTCACTATTTCATTTGAGACCACTGTACGCTGTCTGCCGTCCGCTCATTTTCTACGAGACTACAGGACCGATATTTTTTTTTTTCAAATTTGGAATCAAAGTCAGAAGTTATCTGAGGATGATCCTCCTGCCTCGAAATTAATACCCGCCGTTTCTTTTCAAGATGGCGTCTGAAAAACCTGTATTGCTATAGACTGTGGCGTCTAAGCGAATGTACCGATTTCAATGAAACTAATTAAAGTTTTCTAATCGATGTCCTTCAAATATACGTAAAGAAAATATGTCACCGAAAAGCACTTCCGTTTCAAGATGGCGACAAAAAGACCTGTGTCGTATTGACTATAGTTAGTTCCTGAACCGATGTACCGATTTCAATAAAACTTGGCTAAAGTCTTCTCTTTCGAAACCCTTAAAGATTATTTATATAACATACTTAAACGAAAAGAAACTGGGAAAAAATTTACGACGGGTCATAAAATTATATTTCCGAATAACACGTTTTTGTGATTTTTATTATCAGATGTTTCAAATTTATTTAAATTTCACAAAAATCGAAAACAAGTTTCATTGGAATCAGAGTCCTTTATGAAACATATCGCGGTTTTTAAATATTGTTGGTTTATAATTTTTAATTATGAACCATTGTAAATGTCCAAAAAATTAAAAAAAATCTTGACCCCTCTAAAACTTTGATATTTTACCTTTCAGGATACGTAGAACTCGAAAATCGAATATTTTTTTGAACTACTGTTTCTTGGTCAAGAGTTGAACAAAGCAAGAACAAACAACAGCAACCTTCTATAATTAATTAAGTGAACTTACTTTATTGTGATTGGGTGTCCTCAGAGGGTTATAATTATCTGCCACAGAAGGACTTGAGGCCCGGATATAGATGTTAGAAGTACAGTGTCTTAGGCGCATAAGTTGAGGCGCATACATTTAATTTTAGTTAGTCAAAATGAGATTTACGTTTGTAAACAATAAATAAACCCTCTACAGTTCGCCTTCCGACCACGAGAACACGATCTTAAAATCTCATTTGTTACATTTCGCTATAAAGAACTTTTTTTTTAAAAAGAAATTTTAATAAGATTAAAAGAATAATAGATTTTCAAGTTGGAATTGATTATTGCTAAAGTTTGTTCATTCAGTTGCCAACGGCTTGTTTAGCCGATGGCAAGTTGTATTTGGCTTGAAAACTTTAGCCGAACAAATTGGCCTATTATTGAATTGCCTTAATCAATTTCTACGGGCAACTCTTTTCAGCCCCAGCTTGCTTCTTCTATCTGGCCCATTACGATCGTTCCCTCAGTGAATGCCTTCTATTAAGGCCGGATTGAATGAGACCAAGTTTCAATGTAGTAGATCACCTTTTCAGGTCAAAATAAATTATATATATGTGGTGTGTGTGTCTGTGTATATATATATATATATATATATATATATATATATATATATATATATATATATATATATATATATATATATATACATATATACACATACATATATAATATTCTCAACTAAAAAAAATATATATTAAAATTAGGTTATTTATTAGTCATTGCCAACTTCTTTATTAGGTTTAGTTAGGCTGTATCGAATTTTGAATATATCAGGGAAAATCAAAAGCACAGACTATTTATATTTATACTGTTTGTATTTTTTTTTAAACTTCTTTATTGAGATATTACCATCTGTCACATTTAAGTACAATAGTAATAGTGATGTAGAGTAGGTCATTCAGACCATACAATAAATAAAAATAATAAACGGCAATATAATAAATATAATAATACTAAAGTAAATTGTATATAAACTAAAAGATATTAAACTAAATAAAAATAAACCAATCTAACAAAATAAATAAACCAGACACACATGGCTTGAATGGAGAATCTGACCATTGCCATAACTCCTATATATTCTTCTCTGGGATATTCTTCTCATACTTCCTATAGAACTCTTTGGGCCACTGCCGCTTCAACCATCGAGGAGGATTGTAGGGATGAGTAGTGCTAGAGAGGGATTGTGCAATTGGATTTGGATGATATGTAAGGTTTTGGTGTGATTTGGAATTTTTTTGAGGGATAAGGTCTAGGACAAATGGAATATTAAGGTCATGATGTAGGGTTTGGTTGGTAGGAGCATCGCCAACATAGAAAGGAGCATCAACTATTGTTCGAAGGACTTTGGACTGAAAGGATTGAATGCGTTTGATGTTAGAAAATTATGCTGTCCCCCACAGTTCCAGTCCGTAGGTCCAATGAGGTTTCAGTATTGTCTTGTAGATCAGTAGTTTGTTGTCAATTGAAAGTTGAGATTTTCTGTTCAGCAGTCTATATAGCTGGCCATATCATCGGTTGAGTTCTTGTCTATTGAATCTTGTATGTGGGTTCCATGTCAGTCTTCGGTCTAAGAGAAAGCCAAGATACCGGACTGTATCTGAGTAAGGAAGCTGGATTGAATTAAAGTGTACTGGTGGACAGGAATTGCGTCGGAGAGTAAGGGTAATATGTGTTTGTATTTAAACATTTATTTATTTTGATGGACGAAGGATACTCATATTCAGTAATAATTATTAAGTTAGCAGATTGTTCGAGCCAAAACTAGAAAAACAATGATAAATATAAAATTATATAAATAAGAGAAGTAAAAGGCTGAAAGTAGAAATAAAATAACGGGACATAACAACAATATAAATATAACAATATGCAAAGAAAATGTTTCTAAATGTTGTAATTGAACATAAAAGATATGTATATAAAAATAAAAAATAAATTAAATAATTTGTATAAATAAAACGATTCAATAAATAAGACTTATTTAAAGACATTAAACAAAAAAAATTATCAAATATAGAGTTTCCCCTTCCTCTTTCCAGATATTTTATTGCTCAGCTCTTATTATTTTATTGCTTCTTGATACTACACATACCTCTTAAACAAAACCGTACTATTTCTGTATGTACTCAGTTCTTGACTGGCCTCTAAACTAGCAGTAGCTGTTAATACTGCTAATTTAGAGGCCAGTCAAGAACTGAGTGCATACAGAAATAGTACGGTTTTGTGTAAGAGGTATGTATGGGTAGTATCAAGAAGCAATAAAATAATAAGAGCTGAGCAATAAAATATATTCAAAGAATAAGAGGAAATTGCATGCACCTAGGGTACTTTTAGTAGGTTACTAAACTAGTTGAACTAGTTTTCAATCTAGCTAGTTCAAACCATGTTCTAAAGTTAAACATTGTGTTTCCTTCATATATCTTTAAAATCATTCATTGGCTTGCTTAGCCAGCATTATAAAATACAGTTTAAAATTAATTTATGTCTATACATTTAGTTTTATTAATTTTAATTTGTTTATTAATTGTTGAATAAATATATTAAAATGAACAGTTAGAAGAAATTTCAATTTCAAAGGATTGCGTCGTGGTCATTTTTAGAAAAACAATATAAAAGATAAAATTAAAAGAACAAAAAATATAATGATAAATTTTTGGTTATCTTTTTATGTGCTTTGATGCATAATTTCATAAGACGCCTCATAAGCTTCTTACTTCCTAAGAGGATTTTTAAGAAATATTGTGCAAAGGAACAAATTCATTAAAAAGCTTAGCTAGGGAGGATTAAAGCGATAACTTGAGGAGAATAATTGGGATTTATGGGTGAATTAAAATACATACAAATAGCAACCGCATTAAAACTTACTGGTTGCAGAGTATAATGTTATTTTATATTGTAATAATAACTTTAATATATTGTAGTAAAATATTGTAATAGTAATAGTTTTTGATCTTAACAAATGCAATTTTTCACTATAATCAATAAAACAGTGGAAACCGTGTTAGAATATTGAGAGATACATTTTTATTTACTTAAATTGAACCAATTATCATAAGATATGGTTCACTGGTCACATTGGTGTATTTGCCTATTTCTTAGAGTCAAAAATTTTTTGTTATCAAATTATAACACTTCTCAAGAACTTCGTAAATGGCCTTATTTTATCTTAACCAACAACTTTTTTAATTACGAAAATTATCAGGAGATCTCAATTGGTAATCGCGATATCTTCATTAATAGTGTTTTGATTTGAATTTCTTAACTTTTTTAGGAAATTTAATTACCTTTGATTTAATTACCTTACCTATCTTATCACAACCAACAAAAAAGTGTATACTATTTGAGTTATTCGGAATCTAATTTTATCATCCCTCGTAACATTTTTTCCAGCTTGAAGTATGTTATACAGATAAATTTAAAGGGCATCGGAAAGAAGACTTTAGTGAAGTTCCATTGAAATCGGTACATTCGTTTAGGCGTTACAGTCCATAGCAAGGCAGGTTTTTCGGTCTCCATCGTGAAAGGAAAAAGCGGATAGAAATGTCGATGAAGGAGGATCATTCCCGTGTGACCTCTAATTTTAAATCCAAATTTAAAAAAAAAATCGGTCTAATAGTTGCGGAGAAAATGCGCGGACGGCAGACGAACAAAAAAAAAATTATTAGTTTTTCGAATTCTAAATATCCTGAAACGTGAAACTTCAAATTTTGAGGGGAGGTTTAGTTTTTGAATTTTTTGTTCGATCACAATGGTTCATTGATAAATAATGTTAAATAACAGAAAACATTTGATGAAAACATCTCGTTCATAGAAATTGCACCACTTATTTATTTTGATTCTTATTTTAATAAGGTGGGTTTCATTGAATGTTTTTGTTTTTCTATACTTATTAAGTTTACTAGACAAATTTAACAATATTTCTCAGTTCAGTTTCAACTAATGCTTGGACAAAAGCATTATGACCTGTATCAAAAATTGTCAAAAAATAATATAATTGTAATATTAAATGGAGTAAAGGAATTTTCATGGGAAATAGTAACGAGAATAGGGTACCAACAATAATTTTGAGCCGCCATGGAGAGGAAGAAAGAAACTGGAAGGAGAAAAAAAATAAAGAAATAATTTTTCCTGTTAATGGTACGATTGTTTTAAGAATATTGTTTCATAACTGGCAAAGGAATATTCGGAGATCTTGCAGTAGCAATCTGGTAAATAAAATAAAATTTAATAACATTTTTACTGGTTGGTGTAATTTCTAATACCAGGACTGTTGATTCTATATAAACAAACGTTAGAAATAGTGATTTAGTGAAACTCAATATTATTAAATAAAATAATAAAATTAATTACAATATGTGATCGTATCATTAATATACGGTGTCAACAAAAATGTTACCAATATATATATTTTTTTTCTGGAGGAATTAGTTTTGAAGTGGGAGGGTCATATTTTTTCCTTTAATGTATCCATGAAAGATTCAAAGTACAATAAAGGCAGAACACAGATATCGCTAGCAGTAGGCTTTATCTCTTCCCTAGTCAGAACATATATTTTTTACGAAAAAAAAAGGAAAAAGAAAATTAAACACATAAAATAAAGAAGAAAAAAAAATGTTGGTAGTGGGCGATGACAGGGCTGCTGCTATAAAACGAAGTGTGCCTGAGAAGGCAGTAAATATTGGAAGAAGCAGAAAACTGGAGCTTTTTTACCAAACCACAGCCGCTCGTATATTCAAAGGGACCCAGCCTTGTTAGCACCGCCTTTATGCAATATGGAACAGCTCTTGTCCTTCTCCTTAAATAACAATACAATTTTTATCTACTAGCTGTATCCTGTATCCTTCCTCTCTCCTCTCCCATCAAATTAAAAAAGCTCTAATAAACCTTACGTTTTTATTTTCTGGTACTGTTCGTTTTACAAAAGTACGCCCGGAAATGATAGCGTACTCTTTTTTGAGGAAACTTTAAGGGACATCATTTGCATTCTTGAGCAATTAGATGTTTTCTTCAGGGGATAATGATAATTTTTTCCAAATTATTTCAGCAAAGAGGTAACATGATATAAAATAAAAATGTACGAATCTGTTTTTTAACCTTTTATTTTCGGTAAGGATGCGATGTTTTTCTTTCTCAAATTTCTCAACAATTATCTTCATCAACAAGAACAACAATTTTTCCAAGCAGTATAGGACTTCAGTGGAAGTCTTGGGCCGAAAAAAACAAAACAACTATTATATTGTGTAAACGACTATTATATTATATACAAATATCTCAAGTGCAATGTTTCCGCTAATCAAATTTTCTTTTTTTTTTACTAAAAATTTATTTAACAAGTCACTACTAAACTATGCTTCTCCTACATTAGACCATCGCTTTGAAGGAATTCCGACATCCTGTCTTTGTATGACCGTGGCCTGGAATTTGATAATTTCGATTGTAATAGCTTTCAAAAATGTCTATTGTCACAAAGACTGACCTCATCCGATGAGGTCAATAGAAGGTTTCCTTTAATGCAGACAACCACGTGTTCATAATGTCCTGATTTTGTTTAGACTTTTCCGTTTTCTGACATTTGCACAATAGAGATAATGTATGTGAAGTATTTAAGATTATTTTCTCATATTAAAATAAGTTTGAAGCTGTCGTATCTGGCTGGCAAATAGACATCGATATCCTCCTTAAAACGTATGTTTTCACAATTCTCTGGGTAATACAATATTTGGCTGCGGAATTTTTAAAACTTTGATTGATTTTTTTTATTTATTCAACTATTCAAATTTTTAAAAAAGAATAATCATAAAATCTGTCTTTGTTTTATTCTTTTTTTTTTGTTATAGCGTAATCTATTTTTCACTGAATTATTTGCAATAATAGTTTTAGTTAATAAGAATAAAATCGGATAAATTATATATAAAAAAAGTCATGGATTGAAAGAAAAAAGAGATATTAGAAATAATTTGTTATTCGAAACCATAGACAAAATATTTCGAAAGATATATCCTTTAAAAAAATTATTTTTTTATTTTATTTTTTATTGAGTATTAATACAGTCTGCCACACTGAAGGGCATTGATACTAGGGCTATAGTATTCATTCACACAATATGTACATAAGAGAGGAAAATAAATTTAAATAACCAAGTAAGAAAAAAAAAAAAAAAAGATGTATGAAGCGTTTGCTATCAAAACCAGCTCATTCCATATTTTTTTGAAATTCTTTTTTTTGCATATTTTGAAAGTTTAGAGGGTCCTTCATAACCCGACGAAGGGATATAGCTCAAATCTAGGCGGTTATACCTACAATTAAAATTAAAAACACAAAATTTATAGCTTTAGAACTGTGGACGTGAGAAGTTTTTTTGTCTCTTCTGTCAAATTTACAAAACTGGAATGTGCCGGTTTTGATAGCAAACGCCTTTTTTGCCATAAAGTGCTTATAAAATAAATAAAATTCACGCTTGCCCATAAAGCGTGAATTTTATTTACCAAAACCAGAACCACTCAAAATTGAAATATCAATCATCCTTTGTTTTAATACGAAGAAACAAATAAATAAATCTTTTGGTATTGTTTGATGTTGCAGGTTGTTATCGGGGTTGTGTTGACCGGGATCCTCTGCGCTGAGTCAAGGCCTGCAGTCTCCGATGAGGCGCTGGAAACGGCCCTCAAGGACAGGAGGTACCTCACCAGGCAGCTCAAGTGCGCCCTGGGGGAGGGGCCCTGCGATCCAGTGGGGAGGAGGCTGAAGAGTGAGTAGCATTATCAATTTATTATCAAAATCTAATGTTAATGTTATAACAATCCTAAGATATCATACAAGAGCGTCTATGGTTACTGCCTGCCAGTGTTGGGCATTTACTCGAGTAAATGTCGAGCAGTGACGTCACGAGTGATCACTCTTGGAAGCTTAGCCATGAGTAATTTTGAAAATTACTCGTGAAATATTTTTCCTTCATGAGTAAATCACTCGTGAAAAATGTTATCTCCATGAGTAAATTACTCATGAAAAATTTTAACGCCATGAGTAATTTTGAAAAAAAAAGGTTTTTATTTTATTTAACCTAATTTTTTTTTTCACCTTTCCGATTTATTCAATATCGGGGTCGACATATATGTTTCGGGGGGCGCTTTTTATGAAAATGATATCCAATTTAAGATTGGGCCCCCCCGCCCCCGTTTTTTTTTAACTTTTGGGATTAAATCGATATCAGGGTCGACTTATAGGTTTTGGGGGGCGCTTTTTATGAAAATGATATCCAATTTGAGATTGGACCCCCCGCCCCGTTTTTTTTTAACTTTTGGGATTAAATCGATATCAGGGTCGACTCTTATGTTTTGGGGGGCGCTTCAATCTCAAATCGAAATCATTTTCATATAAAGCGCCCCCCAAAACATAAGATTCGACCCTGATATCGATTTAATCCCAAAAGTTAAAAAAGTCGAGGCCGGGGGGCCAATCTCAAATTGGATATCATTTTCATAAAAAGCGCCCCCCAAAACCTATAAGTCGACCCTGATATCGATTTAATCCCAAAAGTTAAAAAAAATCGGGGGCGGGGGGGCCAATCTCAAATTGGATATCATTTTCATAAAAAGCGCCCCCCAAAACCTATAAGTCGACCCTGATATCGATTTAATCCCAAAAGTTAAAAAAAACGGGGCCGGGGGGCCCAATCTCAAATTGGATATCATTTTCATAAAAAGCGCCCCCCAAAACCTATAAGTCGACCCTGATATCGATTTAATCCCAAAAGTTAAAAAAAACGGGGGCGGGGGGGCCCAATCTCAAATTGGATATCATTTTCATAAAAAGCGCCCCCCAAAACCTATAAGTCGACCCTGATATCGATTTAATCCCAAAAGTTAAAAAAAACGGGGGCGGGGGGGCCCAATCTCAAATTGGATATCATTTTCATAAAAAGCGCCCCCCAAAACCTATAAGTCGACCCTGATATCGATTTAATCCCAAAAGTTAAAAAAAACGGGGGCGGGGGGGCCCAATCTCAAATTGGATATCATTTTCATAAAAAGCGCCCCCCAAAACCTATAAGTCGACCCTGATATCGATTTAATCCCAAAAGTTAAAAAAAAACGGGGCGGGGGGGCCCAATCTCAAATTGGATATCATTTTCATAAAAAGCGCCCCCCAAAACCTATAAGTCGACCCTGATATCGATTTAATCCCAAAAGTTAAAAAAAACGGGGGCGGGGGGGCCCAATCTCAAATTGGATATCATTTTCATAAAAAGCGCCCCCCAAAACCTATAAGTCGACCCTGATATCGATTTAATCCCAAAAGTTAAAAAAAACGGGGCCGGGGGGGCCCAATCTCAAATTGGATATCATTTTCATAAAAAGCGCCCCCCAAAACCTATAAGTCGACCCTGATATCGATTTAATCCCAAAAGTTAAAAAAAAACGGGGGCGGGGGGGCCCAATCTCAAATTGGATATCATTTTCATAAAAAGCGCCCCCCGAAACCTATAAGTCGATCCTGATATCGATTTAATCCCAAAAGTTAAAAAAAAACGGGGACGGGGGGCCCAATCTCAAATTGGATATCATTTTCATAAAAAGCGCCCCCCAAAACCTATAAGTCGACCCTGATATCGATTTAATCCCAAAAGTTAAAAAAAAACGGGGGCGGGGGGGCCCAATCTCAAATTGGATATCATTTTCATAAAAAGCGCCCCCCGAAACATATATGTCGACCCCGATATTGAATAAATCGGAAAGGTGAAAAAAAAAATTAGGTTAAATAAAATAAAAACATTTTTTTTTCAAAATTACTCATGGCGTTAAAATTTTTCATGAGTAATTTACTCATGGAGATAACATTTTTCACGAGTGATTTACTCATGAAGGAAAAATATTTCACGAGTAATTTTCAAAATTACTCATGGCTAAGCTTCCAAGAGTGATCACTCGTGACGTCACTGCTCGACATTTACTCGAGTAAATGCCCAACTCTGCTGCCTGCTAACTGCGCCTTTGAATTAAGGAGGCCTTGAATTGGATTAATATTTCATGTATAGATACCTAATTTTTACTGATCTACAAGACAATCCTGAAACCTATTTGGACCTATGGACTTGAACTTTGGGGAACAGCAAAATTTTCTAACATCAAACGTATCCAATCCTTTCGATTAATCCAAGTCCTCTGAAAAATAGTTCTATGTAACCAACAAAACACTACATCATGACCTTAATATCCAATTTTTCCTTGACTTTATCCCTGAAAATGTTTCCAAATTCTATCAGAACCTTATCAATCATCCAAATCCCCTAGCCCAATCCCTATCTAGTTCCACCCATCCCTACAACACTCCTCGAAGGTTGAAGCGGCAGTGGCCCAGAGGTCTTTTATAGTATATATCTTGTAGTTCTGGCAATGAGTGTCTGTGGCTAAAACGCTCTCGTTTAAACTCCATTGACTTTAGCACCAGTGACGCGGTTGAGAGAGTAGCGCATGGATCTCTTAGAGTCCTGCTTTTCCTTCTATAGTTGGAGGGAGAAGCCTGGCTTTGGGTTCCCAGCCTGATTGTATATAAGTATGACTGTGTTTTTAATTTATTTATCTTTAGGTTATTTTATTTTTTTATTGTACATAGTTTTTTTATTATTATTTAATTATTATTTTACTTTTGTTAATTTTATGTTTTCTGTATATATGTTGTGAATGAGTTTATTTATCACTATAATTATTGTCCACGAGACAGAATATTATATATCTCAATAAATAAAAAACAAAAAAAGATACCTAATTTTAAAAAGATATCCACACCAGAGAATATAAAATGGTAGTAGTATACTGATGCCCCTCTCCTTTCATCGGTGGCACAAGATCTCACGATCACAACATGAATGGAATCCCGAGAATGACCGAGTTTTATCGAAAGTAGACTCAAGTGACTGAAGCGTCTGGTAGACTCAAGTGACTGAAGCGTCCCTGGACTCAACTGAAAAGAACCCGTTGGGGATTTGTTTACCTTTGTAGAGCGAAGATGTCATTAAAGCTAATAAGTCCTGATTTTAACCGAAAAGGACCATTCGGGAGTTTGCTTAAGTCGTAAATTGCAATCTAAATAAAATGTGATAATACAGCGAACACGGTGTCAATAGTAGGAATCCCATTTAAATCATGACATTTTGGTCCACTTGACGAAGCGGAGTGACATTTGTACAGTAATAATAAAAAAATATTAAACCTCTCGCATGAATAGAAGCTTCACTACCTTCGGTTTTGTGCAGGCAATAAGAAATGTTTTTATTATATAGTAACAACTTTATTTATTTATTTTGAGTAACATTACATATACAGAGTAATGTTACATTTTTTCATAATAAATGGCATTAGTATTGAAGATAGAGTAGCTCATTTACAACAAAAATCAATTAAATAAAACTACACCAAATTATTATTACAAAAAATATATATAAACAAAAAGAAACGTAAAATAATAAAAATAACAACTTAAATAAAGACATACTTTTATTCAATATTTACATACATTCATTTCTGAGAACAGCACATATTGAAGGAAAAGCTGATCTCTGGGAGTTATCAGCTACTCCCTCTTAGCTGCGTCTCTGGTATTGGTATTAATGCCCAATAAAGGCTGAGCAGAGGCGCTATAACCACAGACGCACATGGAATGAATGGAGAATTAGGCCATTGCCGGAACTTCAATATATGCATATTTACAGAAGGTATCAGGGCCACTGCCGCTTCAATCTTCGAGGAGAATTATAGGAATGGATGTAGATAGGGATATAAAATGTATTACAGATCAAAGAAATATCTGGATTACACAAATAAGAATATAAAATAATTAAATAAAGAAACAGAGAAAATACATTATACTATTTCATGCTTTGGTTTTGAATATAAAATACCATAAGTAATAAAAATTATACCATGTATTATGAATGAAACCATAATATATGGTGCAATTTTCATCTTCAATTCATTTAATCTTGTCGTTGTTCTTATGAATAGGATTCTTACGTGAAAATCACTAGGTGAAAGTGATTATTAAAAGAATTGTAGAGTGAAATAAAAAATAAAAATAGTGAATCAGTAGTAGTAAATGTGCGGTATTAATTATTAACAATAACCGCAAGATTACATCATCAAAATGTATTTTAGTTTTGGAGGAGATCATAAACTATTAGATCCTTAAAATTTGATTGAATTGTGTGAAGCGGTGTTGAAATGGATGCATGCATGAAAAATTGACTTTGATACTCCTTTAACCGGAATAAAATCTTCGCATTTTTTTCAGTATAACAAGTAACCTTTTTAAGTAACCTTTATATAAACCTTTTTTTAGGAAACATTCAAGAGGTATTTTATATTTAAGTTCAATAAGGTGTGCTTTATCATATTATCAGATGAAACAGTTTACTCCACAAAGCACGGTGACTTCATAAATAACCAATTTCTGCAGGTGGCCTTCAAGGTCCTATCTTGCGTCCACTACAGTACGCAATACACAAAATCTACTAGAACTTATGCCGGCGACCTTGCTATTATTACGAGAAACAGTATTGAGATACAGGTCTCTATGGCGTTACAAAACAATCAACATACATAATGAATGAAAAACATACATAATCAGTACAAGGAATGGAAATTAAACGTCAACCATGGCAAGTTACAACACTTAACATTTACACAACGGAAAAAACCTGCCCTTCATTCAACGTAGACAACTATTTATATTTGAAACAATTAACCTATTCACTTTGATCTGTAATATAAAAAATAGTTAAGTATAAAATATGAAAGAATTTGATAATTAAATAAAGGAGAAATAAAAGATCATAATAAAGAATAGTTGTAATGAAGGAACCAAAGGGGTACAAGCGCTGGAGAGCTCATCCGAGCTGGATCTGAAGATCCAGATTATTTTAATCTGAAAGATTAGAACAGGCTTCCATGGTAACATGAGCTTAATATAATACGGATAATATTATGTACATATCTATGTGAGGTTTTCCTAAATGTTTTCGTTGGTATTAGTTAATATTTAATTGTATAGATTACAGCTATATAAATATTAAAATTTCTGTATATGGGGATAATTAAACAAATAAAAATACCCACAATGAAATATAAATCAATATAGCTTTATAATTTTTACCTTCACTTCCACTTTGTCTGAAAATATTTACTTGTGATGCGCGCACCGCGCTAGATTTTTTTTACAAATCATCAAATATACAATATACAAATGCGAAACTCTATTGCATTTAACTATTCGCTGATGAACAAAACTCGTGGATATAAAACCCGTGAATGTTGAGAGATTAGTGTATTTCCGAAAACGGCTTCTCTCAGAGATTTTATTCTCATTTCGAAAAATTGTAGACCTCGTAATATAGATATTTTTTAGTCAATGAAAACGGCTAGGAAACTATACAGACTTTACTTGGCAGAAGTTTTATGTATTGTTTTGCTGCGTTCAACCCAATTCTGAAATTTTGCCAGTTCCGCCTGACTCACTCTGTATCAATGGTATTCACCTAATGCGTTATTTAATACATTTATTGTTATAATTTTTTCGCAGTTGCAAGTATAAGTATTAAGAACAATTGGACATTACTGATTCAACAATTGTTGAACGATTGTTGAGGAGGAAGGGATGGGGAAACGTTTAAAGAATGGAAAATACTTTCCCAGGAGGGCTGGTCTAGGCCATCGACCCCTATAAACTATTCCCTTCGGAACTGAAAACCGTTAGCACATTCCTAATTGCCTTCTACCCACCTAATAAAACATTTTATCAGGAAAATTTTCATCTCCATCTTCTTGGAAAACAAACCTGTAATTATGATCTATTGTCTAATCTTGACTTAGTTTTAGTAATGTTAAAAGATATTACAATAATTTTACGCATCTGAATCCCTTTGTGTTATTAAGGCTGTATTATATATCTGCGTTTACTTTATTTTTATATAACCTCAGACCGTTCATTTTTTCTTTGCAACGTATGATTTCTGTATGATTTATTTTATTTACTGTACATAGAGTGTGAATGTGATCTGGGAATACTATTATAAATGTCCTTGAGACGGATTGTAATATTTTTCAATAAATAAGCTAAATATCGAAAAAAAATATTGTTATTCTTACAATATTGTATAATATATTGTCCTACTTATCATTTCAATCCTTTACAATTGTCTGTATTATAAACATTATTTGGCTAACTATTGTATACATTCAATCAAACTACGTTATGTTTAAAAAGGAAGGAGATGGTCCGGGGTTGCGGTCATAAATAGGCCAAATAGTGGTAAAACTATTTTATAGAAAGCCGACGTTTCGACCCGACTTTGCAGGTCTTCATCAGGGCTAGAACGGACAAGATACAAAAAGATAGAGAATTGTGGCAATTACATAATATTTAGACATAATTTATAAACAATGTGAATAAGCTTATTAAAACTATGAACAGTAAGTACAATAAAATATGGACAAAGTAAGCTGAGTAACAAGATCCTAAACTGAAGTAAATAGATGCTAACAATTGTTGTAGTGTAATATATAATAAATGAAAATGAGAATATACTTCTACAAAATCTACAGGAGAGAAATAAAATTAGAGACTTGCAGGTGTGTTCATCTAGGAGCTCCACTTAGAACTGGAAAGGCAGCGGTAAGGATAGCAGGTATAGGGGAAGCTAACATGAGTTAACTGGCTAAACTGGGAAAAACTTGGGAAATTACAGTATCTAAAATTTTTTGAAGATATGGATGGATACAATAGAAAAATACTATATCTATGAAATATTAAATTATAAATATATAAATATACATATAAAATAGTTCTTAGTTAATATCTACCGAGTGCTGAGTTGAATGGAGATTTTCCGCGGTTGGGCAAGTTTCAAAACTCACTATTGGACAAATCGATGGCATCGACTTAGAAACGGATCAGATACTTTTTTTCTACGTTAAAATATCAATTACAAAATCAAGAACAAATAGAAAACAGCACATCAGAAATTTGACCCGGTCGCAATGCTTTCATTACCTATATAGTACGTAAGAAATAAATTCAAACATTTGTAGAAAATAGAATACGCTGTATCATTGCTAATACTGTTCGATTCCGATGATTTTTTTTTGTTTTGTTGGTAATTTAATTACCTTTCAAAAGTTTGTATATAAATTTTACTATACAATATATGCTTAGCGAGTTAGACCCAAATTTTTTCTTTTCTCGAACTTTCGACATTGTCATATAAGATATTGGTCTTGAATTTTCATCTTTATATTTTCATATTTCTTTCGGTTCTTTTTTTTTTCAAATATAAATTTGATAGGACATTAATTAGAAAATTATAAGAAAGTTTAATCAAAATCGGTAGAGCTGTTTTTGTAGAAAATATGTTCACTTATTCCTTACCTAGTATAGGTAAGAAAGTTAAAAAAATTGTATATAATTATAATTGTATATATCGTAAATATTACAACTTTGGAATCTTGTACTGAGTACTGATCAAAAAATATTTATATTTCATATTATTAAGTCCGCTTTGTTGATGTTTTCACTTCTATCGTGCGGTCTTAAGCTCACACCGTAGTTTTTTTCTTCTAATTGTAGTAATTTTTAATATTTATTAATATTTAAAGTTAATTGCCACCGTACTCTGGTATTTTGAAAAGTATTAGTACAACATAGTCAGTCAACAGTCCTTAATTTAATCTTGAATTAGCTGTGCTTTTCTAGTCCAGTTGTTCAGCTAACGATAATATTTTCTGTTTAACTAGAACCAGTCATAATTACAATTCAACATTACATTATTATCCATTTTCAATTTCTCGTTGAAGGCGCATACCTTTCATTTTTATTAGGAGTTTATATTATGTGTAAATATTATATATAATGATAATACTATAGAATTAAACAATATAATACTGTACATTTAACAATTACAAGTAAATTATGTCCATATATTTGTGTTCTTTATTTATTGTTATTGACGATGGATATGTTTAAAATTATGTGATAAAATGAGTTAGATCTATCACATGGGAGACGGAGAAGTTTATTAACGTAGATGCATTTCTAGAAATTTTTGTACTAAAAATAAATAATGTTTAAAACCGTTATATATTTATGATTCCAAAATGAAACATGTTAATGATTCTAAACCGAATAACGAATGAAAAATTATTTTCATAGATAACTATGGGTTATCTAAATAAAATTTTATTCGAATAACGCCCAACACTGAAGTACATACTAAATTGATAATTAATTATGAAGATGTGAAATATATAGTGTAATAGTAATTAATTATACTAGTTTTTAGTTTTTTTTTTTTTATTCAATACTATTGAAATATGAAATCCGCTAATTTGGAACTCATCCGCAACAAAACTCGCGAACATAAAACTCGGTAAATGTTGTTGGATTATTGTATTTAACAAATATATAATTATAATACAATTATATAACAGCTTTGTCTATAAATTATTATTTTCAAACAATAAATAATAGACCTCAAAATATTTTGTGGGTGGGATGGCCGAACGGGCTAACGTGTGTGCACAGCACCGCCGTTCCCTGGCAACCTGATTTATGATACAATGGATATAAAATAGTCACGAGTTCGCGTCCCGGTGCCGGGGGAGTCTTTTAAATCCTCGCCCACACCCCATGGCTCGGAAAAAACCCGTATAGCCTTACAGACGAGGAAGGGGTGGATAAAAAAAAAAAAAAAAAAAAAAGACCTCAAAATATAGGCAGTTATGTGATCAATGAATACGGCTAGGAATCTATTGAATCTTCGACCATACTTGGCAGATTTTTTTTTTTTTTATGTGTTCGACTTCCCTGTTTAAATAGTGAACTTTAATTCATATCTTTGACGAGTTTTTAAGTCTTCAATTAACTGTTGCATAATAATATAGTGATTTTAAAGCAAACTATATATTTTTAATAGAACGAACATTAAATTAAATTAGACTGGCCTTGGTACCTTAGGTTATTTATTTATAACAATGGGGAGGGAGCTCCTCAACCTCTTGCGGGACGTTTTTTTATTTTAAATAAATTTGAATAAATTACAAAATATTTAAAATATTAAAATTTCCGTCTCTAAAACCGGATATATCATCGGTATTAAGCAACAACGAATCAAACATACAAACAGTGATCAAATTTCTTAAAATACATATCCTGTTAAATAAAAAATAAAAATAAATATAATTTTTATTTTATTGTTCTTTCTTTTTTTAAATATTTATTTTAATATATTTCATCTTTTATATGTTTTTAAATATCTTTTTTAATTATTACTCTATTTATTGTTAATTATTAATTTTCCTCTAAAGAGGTTACAAATATAACCGACTCACAGGCGTTGATGAACTTAGGGTTTACGCCTTAAAGCCTAAATAAAGAAACAAACATTAAAATTTCCAAAAAAATGCAAGCAAATTTTAAATTTTGTTATATAGGTGCGTTATTTAAAGGAATATAAGTAATTAGGTAATGCCTGAGCTTACAATAAGAAAATGTGCTTGAGAATAACAGAGTGCTTGAGAGTCCTTCACGTAATGAAGAAAAATTCTAATGGTGGTAAATACATTGCTAATGCAAACAGTGGACGATTTATGAAGCCAGTTACTGTACCACTAAAAGAAAGTTTGGCAGAAAAAAAAATCCTGTTGTTTGGTTTAATGGTGGCTGGAAAAATGGTCACTGCTAGCTTTATCACGGGCGGAAGGAGAGGGCCATCGTAAAACTTAAGTGCACTCAGATGCTCTCCTCACCCCCTCCCCTCCCCCCACTTTACCCCGGGGCCTTCTAAATCTTAGGCCTCCCCGCCCCAACTTTTTCATTTTAGAGAATTTCCGGAGACTACTTAGCCTGAAGTAAATGACGAAGAGTCCCTGAGGGTACGCGGGGCGGCTAATTTAATAGTTCCGTCTGGGAAGTTGGCAACTGAATGATGGAGAAGGTTAGGTAACTAAATCCTTCTTGTTGTATTACATATTTTATGTTTTGAAAAAAACCAAACAAATTAGACAGATACCTAATAATTTTATACTATCAGCAGCAGCAAAAATAAGATCAAATACATCCCTAGCCATACACCCAAAAGTACCATCCGATTTATAAGGTTTTTTCTCCGCATGATTTTTGACATTCAACACTATAAATAATTACCACCAAATCTTTTTTCACTAGATCTTAACATTAAATAAATTATAATGTTAGGAAATAAAAAAAATATAAGTAAAAAATGTTCTTTCAGGGTCATAATTTGAGTTCAAAATATAAATATATATATATATATATATATATATATATATATATATATATATATATATATATATATATATATATATATATATAATTTGAACTAAAATTCTGAGTTGAAAGCTACTCTCTTGGCTTGCGGTGTCGATGCTCAATTAGAAAACTGAAAAGGATCCTATTATTCATGTTAAAAAACAGGGATCGGAACATTTGAATAAAAAGAATCAACAGAAGTTGTTTTAGCTCATTTAAGTGTATTTAATGACCTATTATCCGACTAAAATTTATATCTTAAGTCATAATATATAAAGGTTGACAGAAGCAATTATTTAAAGCAATGCTGCCCAAACATATGCTCGATACTCAGCATACTCATCAACCTTTTTTTTTTTTTAGACATAGCACTTAATTATACTTAATCATATGTTTATATATATACAAATTCTTTTTCATATCACACAGCTGTATGACAATTTCGGAAATATATATAATATTATAATATATATTATATATATATATTATATATATGTATATTCTATATTATTATAAATTATAAATAAATATATATATATAATATAATATATATATATATATATATATATAATATATATATATATAAGTTTTAAAACCAGAAAATTAGAACACACACGCAGCAAGTAACATAGTCCTATGAACGTAGACAAAAAGATATTGTTATTTAAATCATTTAAAATTTAATAAATAAATAAATAATGATAATCAACCCCAAATTACCATATATGTGATGATGAATAATCCCATGGGAGTCCAGAATAATATCCTCGGCCAACACAGCATGCTCACCGACATCAACACCTAGTTCCTCGAAGAAGCTTCCTGTTACATTATAAAAACGATGTAATATTATGTGTGTATATATATATATATATATATATATATATATATATATATATATATTTTTATATATATATACATATATATTGTTACGAACTGACAAATTTTAATTAATTGGGTTATTTACTCATATTTATCAAAACGGTTGGAGTATTTAAATCAGAGAAAAGTACAAATAAATAACCGAATAAATTGAGGGTCTGAAATTGATTGGAACATAGAGAATTCGTTTGGATGGTCTCGAACAAAGTGAGTGGGAGGAACTCAACTTCATCATCCACTTGATATGGCTATTGAGTAGTGCCGGTGCATTATTTTGTTGGGCGGGCATTCAATTGAGGGAATTGGGAATTGGGTTTTGGGCAGAGCTGTATATATCCTTTGCTGTCGAGTTGAAAACCGGCCATTTGGAAGTAAATGTGATGTTAAAAATGCCATTCAGGATTCTAAAAACGGCCTTTGGTGTTATCCATTCGCCTATTTATCTCAGCATCATTAATTTATTATTTTTCTCCTATAAATAATTAATTTCAAATTTCAAAAATAAATTATAGTGTAAAAGAAATGTAAATTAACAAAGACTGAATATAATCAACAGTTTTCAATTAAGCTGAGCTCCAAATATACTTTTATTTTATTTTTCGTAAAATAAAAATATTTCCTATTTTGTAAAAAAAAATAAAAAAAAAATGATTTTGTTTAATCGGCTTTCTAGGACCAAATAAACTTCATTTAATATAGTTTCTTTAATTTTCTTTCAGAAATCCTCTATTCATTCTGACTGCTTGGGTCTTATTTCCTCAGTCTAAGTTCCTCCATTGGGATTGTCCTTTTTCCTTATTTATTTTATATTTATTTCTGGCAGTAATGCTCTATTCAACAATATTCTTTTTGTATTTTTCATTACCTATACAATCTTCTTATGCAATATTAAATCTTTTGAGATTTTCCTTTATTTGTTTAACATAGATACAGACAGCAGTTTGACATAATCCCAAAGTTTATAAAAAATCTGCTTATAAAGCCTTAAATGGTTCTTTCACACCATATGTCCGTAGAATTTTAGTCTATTTCTTCTTTTAGCCTATTCAGACTTCTTTTTGGACTATAAATCCTTATTAAAATCTTTCTCTCTTTAGGCGCAGAATTGGAGGAGGTTAGAGGGGGAGGGGTGTAGAGATGGGAGCTATACTCTTAGCTATACGCCCTACTCCGTCCCCCAATAGAAATAGAGAGTGGTTGAGATTGTCGTTAGAAAGGATTTCCAGATTTCTGTAGCCGTTTTGATTAATTCGTATATATATATTTTTAAACTTTTTAGTTTTTTTAAGTATTTACAGTCTATATTAAACATATACGATTCAAATTTCAGCCATTTAATGATATGAAATCAAGATAACTTTGAGAATACATAAAAAATGATAAAATACTTTGTTCAGTAATTTGAGCACACATTGATTTAAATTATTCATGATATCTAATTTCGTCATTTGAACCATTTAACTTAAAAATCGGTAGAGTCGTTTCATCAATAAGTCATTACTCACCGTATTATGGACAAATTAAGTACATCGCTACGGTTACTGCAAAAAGTCGTATGTAAAAATTTAGTTTATTTCCCTTTGCTATTTTCCATATTAGCAGACTAATTATTGCACTTCAGCACACAATTAATAAACATAGAAAATTGTTACATACCACTTTCTTTACTTACTAACACTAACAACATTTTCTAGATAGATAGAAAGAAAATATCTTTATTCTGGTACAGAGTCCGTTGAGAATAACAAGATCGTACAAAAATATAAGATTACTTCAGGCCAAGGGGTTTGAAACAATAAATATAATAAAAATAACTATAAAAACAAAAGTAAAGAAAACATATAAGTGAACAAACTGTATGCAAAACAAATAGAACTATGTACAAAACACACTTAAAACCAGGGATCGAATTTATGGGTTAACATTTATTTTTACAAAGGTTAAGTTAATCTTATACTTTTATTTTATCTTAAATAAAGTTTTTATTGAACTTGAAGTTGTTCATTATGACAAATTTTTGATGAAGTTATTTTAAAGATTTTATTCAAATAACGCTTTAAATTGAAATTCACACAGTGATTCTGAAACATATTCATAAAAGGTTTTTAGGAAAAAAAAATGAATTTCGGATATAAATTATTTATATATTTTATGCAGAATTGTCGTAATTCACACTGAACCATTTACTCTTCAGAAATATTTAAAACTACACCAAAACGTTCTGGAAAGAATTGATAATGAATGGACTTGTTTTAATTTGAGAAGGATGAATTGATAGTATAGGAATAAAATCCCTGTAAATAATCCTATCATCAAAATAAACACCAGTAGGAATCAATCCATTTGAAATCACCCAATTTGAATTTATTTCGTAGTTAACAATTTTGTTTTATAATTTGTTTACCTGTTAATCAGTATTTATTTCAGAGTTCAAAATCGTTATAAAAAAAAAATTTAAGGCTCATAGGTTTTTCTCAGAGGCCATTTTCAATTTTCTTTTCAACTGAAAACATGTTTTGGAAAAATGTTTGTGTGTTAAGTAATTTTGTAGATATCGAATTTAAAATAATAACTGGAATCATTATGAGTATTTTATCTACATTTTTGTCTATCAGGATTCCACTCAGAGACTTTTATGGTATTCAAAATCAAAACTCGCCAAAAATGATTTATGATTGTTTTTGAAAATTCATATCTAAAAAAAAAAGGAAAGATTTTCAAAATGGAAAGTTCATCAGCAAGTAGTACAGTTATAGGGCTATATATGCGAAACAATTAAACTTGAGCAAGTTTTTATTATTACATTATGATTTATGCTAATTTTTATTTTATAGTTCTTAGTCTTTAAATAATTTTTCTCACTAATTAGAGGATTTATTATGAAGACCAAAAAATTAAAGCAAAATACCATCATAATTTTAGTTTTTGTTTTGTTTTGATATCTGCAAAAATGCCTCAGTTAGAGTAGGTAGGGTATGCTGATTGGGACTCACACTATAAATTTGTTGGGCAGCGATAGTTGTTGCGTTATAACTAGTAGAACCAGTTGAGTCTCAGTGGTCAAACTCATATCATACATTTTTATCATAAAGATATATAAATGTATCTATTTCATAATTTTTCCTCAATCCCTTAAATGATATTCAACATAAAAAATCACCAAAAAAGCCTTTTGGCCGTTTTTGAAAATTCATATCTAAAACAACAAAGTTTACAAGATTGAAATTCTATCAACTTGTAGCAATAAATATAGAAAATAGGTATGAATATAGAAAAAAAGATCAAAGGTGAGTCAGAGATTGAATAGATTTCATTATCACTCTTATAAAGCGCTGAAAGTCTCATTTTTGACAACTTTCATGATTTTTTAAAATCGTTTTCGTTTATTTTTAGATGATATCTTGGTAAATATGTAGAAAAAATACTCAGCATTATTCCAATTTTTATTTTGATTCGATATCTACTAAATTACCGGAATTGTAAACTGTTTCCCAAAACATGTTTTCAGTTGAAAACAAAGTAAATGCGCCAGCCGAGAAAAAACTGTGAGCTTTAAAAAATTGTAATGATGGTTTGGAATTCTCAAATGAATATGAAATAACTCGTAAAAATATTATAAAAATCAAAAATGCTGAGCAATATGGTCTGGGTGATTTCAAATGGATCGAACACCCGTATGTTTCATCACTCATTTTGTTGGTTAGAACAATCAACCAAAGAATGTTTAACTCATACTTTAATTGTGGTTATTCAAAAAAGAGTGGATGAACCTTAAAGTTTTTGAAGAAAAATTTTTGTCATACAAGTATAAGAAAAACTTTGCTTACGCCAACTTTTTTTTAATATACTCTTTCGACCTCTCTTGAAAATGGTAATATAAAATGGTAAAAGAGTGTAAATATAAACTTATAAGAAAATAAAAATGGCTAATATGGTCATGCATAAAGCAAACAAAAATATATATTTATTAACTGTAAGTTTCTACTAAGAAAAATAAAGCTAAATCTGTCAATATAAAATGTCTAAATACCTATGTAAATGCTGGTATACGGTTATGAGCTGATTTGTCAGTCTTTCGACCCTAATTTTATTTCAAAATACTCACAGTGCCTTATTTTTGACAGTTTGGATCAAAAAACCTAAAAATCCGTTTAGCTGTCAGTTCAAAAAATCGTTACATACTGGTAAACCTAACACATAACATTTCGTATAGCTTCGCCATAATGGGATATATATGTGCGTTGATGACCATATGCTTTAGCCGTTCAAATCCTATGAGTGAAAAAGATAATAAACGAGTTTTCAAAGGACCATAGAGAATTGAAGATGGGATAACATTGAATATCATAATTTATTTTTTAGTACATGCTTGTAGAATTAAAATGCACATAATTATGATGGCCGAGATAGCTTTGAAAACTTGGAAAACTCTGGGAATCAGTTAAGGCCCTCCCCTCCTCTCCTACGGATCCAGTCCTTGACCACAATCTGCAGGTCGCCACTAGACCACTTTCACTTCAACAACTTATTTAACACTAAACATTCGTCACTTCCAACTTCTTTTACAGCGCGGCCTGACCTACGTGACTGCGCTTCCAAGAGGATCCGTTACTTCACCATTTGCTCAATAGGCAACCTATTTACTTTCCAAAGTCGCAATAGGAACGGTCTTTTGTACGTTGTTGGAAAGCGTTAGTTAGCCAAACTACGTCTCTTTGTTCTCGAGTAACGTATGCTAAACAGATGATACGAGTATACAATACTTGGAATGGCAATCTTTCCCCGAAAAAAGAAACCTGATTACCATGATAAACAACTCAAAATCCACAATTCGAATATGTTTTGTCATTAATAATTTATTTATACTATTCAGGACAAAAAAAAATCTCATAAAACCTAAATATGACACGAGGCTTCAATGAATCCCTTGTACATATGCAATTAGAAACAAAAAAAGTGGTTATTTAGTACGATAAGTGACCTGTATCGTATGACATTAGATTGTACATAATCGATTAGGAAAACACGAATTTAATTTTTACATTCATTACAATTAACGGTCTAAAATATATATAAAGCGAAGGGATTGTGATCATCAAAAAATTAGGATTTGAGTTTGCGAATAGTTGAACTCCTTTGAGGATGTTACACAAACGTTTTCGATAAAATCGACCTACCGATAGTTGCACTTCATATTATCAACTTTTTAAATTATTACAATGTTCTTAAGAATGGTTTTAAAGATTTTATTATTGCATTAATTAATTGTATAATGTAAAAATATTTGATTCTAATATCTTTTTAAATCATTATTTTCACCCAAAAAGGTCCCTCCACCCCAAGATCGATCCACGGCCGATTAAACAGAATATTTTTTAATTTAATTACCAGCTCTCAGCCTGATTAGTAAAGGGAAACTTCAGATTACGAAGTCAGTGTCTTACCCATTGAGTTACTCTGTACCCTAAAAGCGGGTACGTAAGGTAATACTAAAAAATAATCATCATATATAAGATAACTCTCTATTATTTGTATTTATTTATCGTCTTGTCATTCGCCTGGACCTACTCTTGGTCATTTCAACTGCCATTTACCGGTTATTGAGGTCAACAGCGAGTCTGCTGGACACTACAACCATCCTCAAGTCCTCAGCCAGAGTCTTTCCAGTTTTCAATCGTTCTTGCACGCTTCCTGACTCCATCCGGGATTCCATAACATGATTTCCTGGCTTCTCTACGATCCTGATTACATGTTCCAGCAATTTGAAGGGCTGAATTTGCACGAAATGCGAAGTTCGGAAATCGTTGTATAAGTCGTAGATCTATTTGTTCTCCTCAACTCTTTTCTCCAGGATTTGAAATAGATAATTTTTTTTCTCAAAAGAATCACGAAATAATTATACATTTGATTTAAAACTCATGCCTGATTTATAGATAACAAATTTTTATGTTTGTTGATTCTATTAAAAATATTATCACTCACTGAGTGATAGGGTTATATATAAATAATAATGATCAGAAAATACAATTCACTAATATATTTTTTTTCATTTATGATATTACAAATGTATTAGAAATAAAAATACATTCAGTAAATGTGAACTCGAGAATATAATAACATGAAACCACCTCTTGAGAATGAAACATGAAACTACCCACTATAATTATAAATGGGATACCCAATAAGTATAAATTACCCCCAACCTCAACAATATATACTGCAGAATTGCAGGCTATTTCTGAAGCATTACATTTGTCAATAAATACAGAAAACTAGTAAATAGTAATATGTTCTGATTCAATCTTCGTCCTTCAGAGTATAGAAAACTACAATTGAACCGCACCTACAATAAACAAAAACCAAAAATATATCGAAATTATAAACAATCTTAGTAAAAGTATAATTTTTTTCTGGACTCTAGGACACTCCGGGATACCAGGAAATGAGGCAGCGGATAAAGCTGCAAAAGAAGCTGATCATGCAACACATTGCTAAAAGAGAGAGTACCAACAAATTGGGAGTCCATGTGGAATTAAATTCCACTGACTAATAAACTTAGAAATATTAAAAAAAGTACAAAACAGTGGGTAAGTGCTGGAAGAGGAAACAGGAGAGAAGAAGTGGTTGTGACAAGGATGAGAATTGGTCATACTAACCTGATCTCATGTTCATTTAATTACAAAAGAGAGCCAACCATAATGCGATAGCTGTCAGTTCCCACTAACCATAAAGCATATAATAGAAGATTGAACATTAGCACATCATAAAAAAAAAAAAAAAAAAAAAAAAAAAAACCTGTACCACTACCACTGCAACCCATGAAGGGTCTGGGGTTTAGTACTATTTAGGAAAAGCACTGTTTCTAGGTCAACGGTTGTGCAAGGAGATGATTTGACCGAGATCACGCTCAATCGACAGGTTTTCCCCCTTAATCAATTATTTAATTAAGGATACCCACTTTATAGAGGTTAGGTGTGCCCCAGGAGGATCTCCCAACCCAGGGTCGCCCCGCGGCCAATGAAAGAGACAAATAAATTGTCTGCCATGAGCCGGGATTCGAACCTGGGACCTTTAGCATTGGAAACTCAGTACCCTACCACTGAGCTACCCCACTCCCTATTTACTACATCATGCCTTTGTAATACCCCGTTGTAGAGAACCAGCATTAAAAGACTTAGTAAATTCAATAGAAAATATTAAAAAACTTTTGAAACAAATACAATTGTACGATAGAATATAGTAATTAATGCAATGCATGAAAAGAAACTTTTACAACTCGTGGCCTAACCTAATCCACTGGTATCACTCTAAAAATATATACAATATCGAGTTAGTTACTTAAATTAAGTAGATTTTTACTTCTCACTTCCTATTGAACAAAAATATTTAAAAATAATTTTAAAAAACGTGATTAACTTAAAAAATTACAAAACTTCTTCCTACTTTCTTGCTGGACACTAGCCCATTATTTATATAAACTTTTTTGTAGCTCTTGAGATCTGCTATCACTTCTATAAATATTACCCTTTACTTAGGTGACACTCCGTATAATTGTACATATGATTTTAAAATATAATTATTAATATTTGTGCTGTTTTCAATAATGTTTACCTTTATTTCAGCTTACGCCCCATTGGTCCTACGTGGAACTTGCCCGAAATGCAGCCCACAAGAAGTTCGACAGATCCAGCAGGTCCTTTCGCACATCCAGCGGAACTATCCCAAGGAGTGGAGCAAGATGTTGAAGCAATACGCCGGCCAATAGGATTGCAGATCCTTTTTCATTTTATAAACTTGGTTCCGTTCTGGGAACTATATTAAATTTGACATATGTTTGTCTTTGTAAGTATATTTGTATTTTCGCCACCCTTAGCAATCGTCATTTTTCAAAATCAGTTACCTTCTTATTGTTACCACTTCAGTGAGAAGACGAAACATTTTTTATGGATTAATACCTTTTTATATAATTATAGTTGGTACTCTGATAAAATAAAGGTACCTGGAAAATGTTCTTTCTTTACCCACAAGGAAGAAAATAGTTTATATTTTTTAGTCACTTGAAATAAGTATAGATATGCCATAGTAATATCAAAAAACTATAAGTTGGACAAATCCCTCTAGTGAATATGATTTCAATGTTAGATTAGTAAGTTGTACAGTGAAAATTCGAAGTAATTATTTCTATTTCTTTAATTTATTACTACTATCAAATCCTTTGTTATCACAATCATTATTGCATTTTTTTTTTATCTAAAGCTAATCTATCCCTTTACTGTTCTAATAATATAAAATCGTTACAACAGTAAAAGTATTATCCTTACCTGAAAAAAAAATGTAAAAGAAAGATCAAAGGGAGAGTTGAAAAATAATTATATTATTGTCCGATGGGATGGATTACAGACTACCAGCTAAATTAGGAGTAAAACTAATTATTTTTCCCTTTTAGTGATGTAAAAAAAAATTTTAATTTAATTTTTATTAACAAATAAATAATTTTAATAAATTATATTGTATAAAGATAATCATTTAAATATTTCAGCGTAAAAGTATGTTAAAAAAATTGTGTTAATCAATTTATGTTAGTACTTTTTTATTTCTTAAAACTAATGAGGAAAATCATTATTGTTAAAAACACATTAAAATATGTATTACATAATTTTCACGTTCACCATTATCCCATGACTTTACTATTGTATTTCTGTCTGTATATGTAAGTTATTAAATCATGAGAAATAAATGTATTTGTTACAATTAAGTTTTCTTTTTCAAATTTTTCAAATACTCCCATTCCTTTCTCTCGGCAGCAAACAACCATTTGCAATTGCGGTACAAACACAGATTTTTTTTTAGATCTAGTATCTGCACATAAAAGGAATTCCTCATATCTATCACATAACAAACAAACTAAGACGAATTTGGCAATTTTCAGTACAAAAAAATATATTCTGAAGTGACAACAGACAGGTATGTTTCGTTGGTAAGAGACAATAGAACTTGCTACACATTCAAAATCCTTCAGAAATAATCCTTATTTTTTTTTTACATATAAAATAGATGTAAAATAATCCTTCAAAGTAACTAAATGAAAGCCGAAGCCAGGAAAACTTTCGAGCTTAGGGATAAATAAGTATTTTAATTATGAAGATAGATGCATTTAGAAAAATAATATAAATGAACATGAAAAAAATAATGTAATTTCTCTAGCCATCTTTGATTTATTATAAGAATAAATATAAATAATGTAATTTCCAATATATTTTATAAGGAAATAAAAATCTTAAAATTGTAAAAAAGATTGTATGAAATAAAAACTACACATTTTGGTCTTTAAATATTTCATAAATGTTATGATTTCCAATTAAAACCCTAACATCTTTCAATGCACAAAGGGGTTAAGTACATAAAAATGAGTTGAGTATAAATTTGGTATATTTAATTTTTTTTTGTTATATTAGAACTTTACAACGTTAAAAAAAATTGTCAGAAATGCCACTGTCAAACTTTCTCTGAACGTTAAACTTGTCTCTTTTAAGCTTTTACATTTATAAATAATAAACGAAACTAAGCACAACATATAGTAATGAAAACAATGGTAATATCGAAGTCGGAATTTAGTCTTAAATTTAGAATTCATATTTATTAATGATAATACACCATAATAAGAGGCCATATTATGTATTTTTATTGTCATTAACACCAGAATATGTAATAAAATTATTTAAAGTAATAACTTAAAACAATAAGAATTTTCGATAAAATCATTTTTGAAGGCAAGACATGTTTCTGCGTTTTTGGTATAACTACCGAAAACAATCTTATAGAAATTAAGAAATTGCCCAGCAGTACAAGAGAATTGTATTATAAAAATACTTTCCCATTGCAAAACGACAATCTATAACTTTCTCATTCTCTATTTGGTAAGGCAAGTTTCTAAAAAATCAAAGTTTTGTTCGATATCAAAGTTTTATTATAGGATGATAAAGAGTAATGAATATAATAAAAGCTGGATTAGTCCAGAAAAAGTGGAAAATGGATTATCTTAGAAAATCATAATTTTGTAATGGTATATAATAATAACTGAATATACCAATGACTGTCATATGATACAGGTGAGATAAATACATAAATTTAATTTTCAAAAAATCATAAAAATAAAATTTGATCAGCTATTGACAATATAAAACTTTTATCTAATAATTCGTATTATGATAAGGAATAAATATATTGAGATGATACATTGATCTGACAAGAGCTATTACTGATTACATTAAACTATTCATGAACTGTTACTGATTACAATAATGTTGTTTGTCACTGATTACATTACATTATTCATGCATTGTTTCTAAGCTATCAGAGAAACTGCACATTGATAGTTACATTTTAGAAGATTCTGAATTATTTTAATGATACAGGAAATTCGTAGAGTTAACGAATCGGAGGCTGTGAAGGCTTTATAAGTAATCTTTTTATTCATAATGTCTGTTACAAATGGTATCTTAACTACAAGAGTTCACTCCAGGTCTCCTGGTAAGAGTATGACTTCAAGAATGTAACTGCAAAAGTGATTAGTCCAGTGGATCATGGGGTTTATATACTCAAGAATAGCAAGGGGTGAAGGGAAGTCGGAAGAGGACTCCAAAGGAAGTTATCGATAATTAATATTCTTAAGATGAGGTCTGTGAGAAAGAGACCTTTTGCTAAAATCTGTTATTGTTCTCTAAGTTTTGATAATGGGCCTTGTAGTGTCCAGTCGGTGCCTTCTAGATAACTATTTCTAAGCTATCAGAGATAGCTAATACTAGTTATCTAGGGATAGCTTTGTCCTTTGATCCTTTGAGTTATGAGAGTTGTCAATACAATACATGATTCACCAATTGTCATATTTAACAAACTCAATTATTAAATTAAATTGATACTATTATTATTATTATTATTTGTTACGGATTAAGTCCGTTCCATAACTACTCTCCCCCTTAAGCACGAAGCCTCTGAGTGCAATGTTTAAGTATGTCAGTTAGAATATGTCTTTGGTCTTCTTTAGTATTCTAAAGGAAAGTCTGGGTATATGGAGTATTGGTTCCATACGATGGGAAGTTACATTTTTGCTTACAATAATACTTAATAGTATAACATTACCTAAAACTATCATTAAAATCCTAATAGTAATATTCAATAATACATTATTTCTGTAAATAATATTGAAATAAAATGATTCCATAAATCAAAATTTAGAAAGGAAGGGGATGGTCTTGGGTGGCTATAAAATATTATTATTAAATATAAAGTATTTTATTAAAAGCCTTTTGGCTTTCAATAAAATATTTTTGCCACTATGTAGCCTATTTATGACCGCCAACCCGAACCATCTCCTTCGTTTATAATGCAACGGTCAACTATTCAATATCGAATAAAAATTTAGATATTTATAATTGTATAGTATATGATAAATTATCATGATGTAAATAAATATTTCCTTAAATTTATAAATTTGTTCCTTTAATTTTCTTAAATAAAATAACATTCATTACTTAAAAGAGGAAATTTACATGACATCATTTTTAAATATATACAAGATATATAATTTCAATAATTAATAATATTTCTAATAATTTACAATTTTATCAGTTATCATTATGTACAAATTCGTTAGTAGAACTATTGTTTGCAATATATAATTTATTACAATAACATTTGAATTGAAAATAAATACTTTTAATTTATAATCAATGGAAGAAGTATATAATAGTTAAAAAAAAAAAAAAAAAACCTGTACCACTACAACCCATAAAGGGTCTGGGGTTCAGTACTATTTAGGGAAAGTACTGTTTCTAGGTCAACGGCTGTGCAAGGAGGTGATTTGACCGAGATCACGCTCAACCGCCAGGTTTTCCCCCTTAATTAATTATTTAATTAAGGATACCCACTTTATAGAGGCTGGGTGTGCCCCAGGAGGGACTTCTGACCCAAGGTCGCCCCACGGCCAATGAAACAGATAAATATATTTTCTGCCATGAGCCGAGGGTTCGAACCCGGGACCTTTGCATTGGAAGCTCAGTGCCCTACCACTGAGCTACCCCGCTCCCTATAATAGTTAAATGTAACATAAAATCATTCTAGAAACTTTTTATAATTATTTATACATAAATGAACTATATTCAAATATGTTATCATTCTCCTAATTCGTAAATTTGAATTATAAAATCTCATCCAGTGTAAATGTACTTGCATATTTTCTTAAACACAAAGAAGTTCAATTCCAAAGGAGGATTAATTCTACGTATATTTAAACTTGGTGTTGTAATCAGCTGCCTTCCATTTCTGAACGAAACTTATGACTCGGATCTTAACATACATGGCACGAAATTTACTTAGCTGAAGCCATAATGTTCTGGGAGGCACCCAACTAATTTTAAGTTTAAATATTCGTAAAAGTCATTTTCTTTTCATTCCTCAAGTATGGATAGGATTTTGTGATTTATTTGATATTTTTGAAGGTAAAACTTCTTTAGGCATATTTATCACTTTTTTTTTGTGGAGAATGAATGAGATTGTGCCATCAGATCTCCGATGTGTAACGCTCTGTCAGCTGGAGTCGACTAATTTAAAACGTTTTTGTATGTGGATTAAAATATCTCTAAAACTAAAAATCGGAGCTGCATATTGTTAACAAGGGAAATATTAATCATTTCATCATCTTTATATTGTGCTATTATTCAAAATAGTATCTTAACACAACGCCGTGTTAGAGAGGCGAAATATTGTGTCGGAAGCCAAATGATTGCAAGTTATTAAATATCGGACCTGTATATGGTAAACGAAGGAAATGTTCAGCATTTCTTCCTATTTATAATGAGCTATTATTTATAATTTATATTTCATATTATTAATCTCACCTTTTTGATGTTTTCACATCTATCGTGTGGTCTAAAGCACACACCTTAGTTTTTTTTTTAAATCTTTTTAGTTTTTCAAGTTATGAAAATTTACATTCAATGCACATAATCACGTTATGAAGCGAATAAAAATTTGATATTGCTTAAAAATACATTTTGTGCAATGATTTGTTCGTATTTTGAGCCGATATCATATCAAATTATCACGGTATTTCATAAAAATCAAACTAGCCGTTTGCTAGCATTGATTAATTAATGCGGCTCTGTCCAAACGATTATATTATACCTTTACTGTAAATTATATTATCTCAATTATAGGCAAACATATTTGTATAAACCTCATAGAGTTGTATAATAAATCGAATTTTAAAAGCATCGTGAAAACTGTAGATATGAAATGATGTAGTTTTTACAACATATGTTCAGCCATCAGGTGTTACAAGTAATGATAGTTATTAATTAGTAATAGTAAATACTTCCTGAGCTGTTACAACCAAATTACGTGACCCCATTGAAAAGACCGGAAGAGGCGCTGTGACGAAACCGGCGGTGAAAGCGGTGGAGGAGGCAGTGGACTTCCTGCAGCTAATACAGCTTGGGAAAACCCCCGCTAAGGACTTCAATTATGTTACTTCGCTAAAGAAGATTGGGTCATTTCTGCCTGGCGACATTGCCCTCATTGTTTGAAAACTTCTTGAATAACCCTGAAAACAAAATAAAAAGACGCATTGGACCTGCCCTATGCAATCGCTCGAGCGGCCATAATATATATTTCTGACCTGTGGAGAACTTTCACCAAAAAAAAAGCCCGCTTTTCAGTTGGTTTTAGAGACTAAAAATAGAAACTCCATTTTTTCAAATAATTATTTAATTTCTAATATGAGTGCTACGTCTGAAATTAAGTCCATATAAGTATTTGAAAACATCTCCTATCAAATATGTAAACAGAACTCTCTCTAACTTTAGAAATGTTCTTATCATCGAACTGTATCCATCGCCTTCTGGATCCTCATCCTGCTCCGTTGAAATTAGAACATTTCGGACCAGTCGAATCATGTTTCTTATTTCATTTCAATTGTTAGAGATGCTGTCCTTTTACAGATCCTAAAAACAGTTGTATACGTTTTATATTTTTCTCAACTGTAAGCCGAATTTGATTCTCCTTCATGGAGCGAAATTCTGTTTTTCTGAAGCGTTGGAGAATTCTTCGAATCAGTATACAGCCGCATTAAAATTTATTAATAAAACAAAATATATTAATAAAAATAATGGCATTAACGAATATTATATTTTTGAAAAACACGTGAATAATATATTTGAATAACTTCTCAAGTGGCCCGAGGAGGGTCGGATTGTTTCGGAATCACATTCGCACAATACCTTACTACAATTTGTTGGTCTTTTTTTCATTAAATTTTAATATTTTTTTTGTAACCACTTAAAAAAGTTACAGTTTGCTATTATAACATATTATTTATTAATCACGCCAACGAATTTTAATCTGACTAATCAATTAATATATCAAATTCCTAAAACTATAAATTTACAAAAGAGTTATTATGAAAAATCTCTTATAATGTTCAAGCCGCTTTCATCATCACTGTCGCTACTTGCAACGTTGCTGTTATCTTGAACCTTTCAAGTTCTCTTAGGAATATAGTAGGATCCTCAAAGTTTAATTTATTTTGTACATATTTATACATACGAGGCATTCCTGATTCATTGTGTCAATTACTTTTTGGTCCTTTACATAAATATAATGAAATACAGCGATTACTAATTCCATTATTCTGTATCAGAATCGAAATAAAAAATATTATATAAACTGGTGAACAAGAGAGAGAAGTATATACATACATATTATGATGTTTCAGAAACGTTATTGCTTATTAAAATTTGTATGTCCATCTTCACTTTCAATTTCTACTTTATTGCAAAAATATTATTCACAAATTCTTTTATGAATTCAGTTGAAACATTATAAAAAGGCTTTTCTCAATAGGCTGAACTCATATTTTTGACAAAACTCGTAACCAAAAGACGGGAAATTGATTGGTTGTTCCGCTAACAAAAAAATTAATAGCACTTCACTATTAAATATTTTCTCTAAATTCTCACTGCTTATTATCAGTTTAAATCATATTATTTATTTTTGTACCAACTAATTATTCCTAACTACACCAACTTATAATAACATTTTGGACAATCTACTTTGTGTCGGGATGTGAAATTAAATAATCGACATATTTAAACTTTTCAGTATAAAGGAGACAACAGAAAAAAATGTATTATATATATATATATATATATATATATATATATATATATATATATATATATATATATATATATATATATATATAAATAAATATATATAAAGAAATAGCAAGTAAAATACTGTACCGATAATTAATTATCTCGCTTTGGTTAGTAGGAGGCGACAATATCTAGGAGGTCGCAATGAAGACCACCAATTAGATCAAGTAGTTCCTTCACAACTTAATAACGGAAATAGTGGTTCTGTTCATCATTGACACCTGCAGAATCACAACAGCTGATACCTCGACAAGGGGTGCAGGCACATAACATTTCTTTTCTCCTAAAAATGCATTACCAGGGGAAACGTTTTCTTAAGGTGCAACCCCTTTTTAAAAATTGGTGAATAAGTTGTCAGGCACTGATGATCTTGATTTTCCTATAGGTGTTAACATTTTATGGTCCAAATCTGTGATACAGTTTTTAGCTGTCGTGAGAGGATCAGATTTTAAATGACTAGTTATAACTGTGTTAATTCGTGTTACAACTGAGAGAATTCGATGTTTTGATGGACCACGTAGATACAGATATATACCATGGCTTTATTACCAGCAAGACCAAAGACTCAAAGTTTTAAAATACAAGTGGCCCCGCTCAACCTATACGAGTCCATAATACCAGAGATGCGGCTGGCCGAAAGGCGCTGGGATATCTTAATGATATCCACACGAAGACTTAATATCACCAATTTGCGTGAAATGCGGTTAATAGCAAACATCTATCGTGTGGATTAAACCAATATAAGTTCAGTTTGTGCCCTACGCCTGAAGGGACACACGACCAACTAAGTAGTTTCTTTAATAAATGTAAGTAGTTGCTGGTAATAAACCCATGGTATATATCTTTATCTAGGTGGTCTATCAAAACTTCCGATTTCTTAACATTTAACAGCTATAACACTAATTACCACAGGATATAACTAGACAAATAATCCGGGAGTAAACCACTAAGGGATGGAATCGACGATGGTCGACAACCGCGAAAAGGGCGACGTCAAGGAAGCTCTTTCCGACCCTTCACTCAAGATTAACAGCGAAATAGGTGCTCCCGGACTACTGGGTTTCGCAAGTCCTCATGGGGCATGGGGGCTTTCGGGCCAAATTGCACAGTTTTGGCAAGTATGTCGACCCCTTATGTCCCAGGTGCCACGTTCCGGAAACTGCCGAACACGTAGTCCATGACTTGCACTGCGTTTGAATCTCAACTTAATCTGTAACAAACCATTACTTAATTAATGTAAATTTAAAACCTATGAAACAAGGAAGTTTTTTTGAAACTGTGTGAAAGTGGCATCTTCAGTTTTGTTGGGAGGTTACAACATAAATTGCAAAGTATCTTGATTTTATGAAAACCCGAACTTACCGTAGTTTTATTCAACGTAAAATTTGGTTGGCTTAAAAATTACAAAATTTAAGTTTTCTGGTTGCCAATTTTTGAGTTGACTTTTGACTTTAAGATAAAAGTTGACTTTTAAGAATCGTTTAAAGAACGAACATTTGAATAATAAATTTAACAATAAAAAATGTTTAAAAAACGTATTAAGCTTCAAAAAGGTATCGTCTAATAGGAACAGTATCAATTTCGTGGGTGGAGAAATTTTTGCTTAAAGTGGAAATGCAATTTATATAATCTCATAAATATCTCCTCAACCATTGATTTTATAAAAAAATATATTGTATAATTTTTTTTAGAGATTTTTAAATACTTTAATATTGTATACAGCAATTTTCGCGAAAAAAAGTTGTAGTGTTCCCTTCTCTCCACTTCTTCCCCATCAAAACCCGAAGAGGGATTCTTTGGGAATTTTTAGCAGTTATTGTGGGAAAGGAAATGAACAATTTCTGACAAGTTTCATCTTTATTTTTTTAATGTTGGGTTTAATCCATCCCAGGGATGGTGGATCGATGCACATCCACGCTGAGAGGTACGAGAGAAGAAAGATAAATAATACATGTTTTAACTAATGTCAATGTTGAGAAACACTTACACTGAAGCAATCACCACTTTTTTTAATTACAGTATTTTTTTAGTTCTACTATTTATCACTTGTACAGAGTTCTCGGTTGTCAGTTTCAATCTGGATCTTCAATTTTCAATTTTCAAGTTATAGCGATGATTCGATTCCAAAACTAGCCAGCTCTGGCGAAGTTGTACACCGCTAATGTGCAGACACGACCTAACTATTTGTATAAATGAAACATGAGCTGGGAGAAGAGAACTGAGGCACCGCTCGCACTTAATCTGTGCCTCGATTGAGATGGAAATAGGTTGCTGGGGGTGGTATTCCCTTAATTACTCCTTTCCTCCCAACCGCCTGCTCATTTATTAACGTGATTTTGCTTATTAATGAGAAAGTTGTCGGGAAAATTAGTGTTTTATTTTTACAATTATTTTAATGTGGATGCTTGTGTAACCAAGTGACTCTGAATGGATTAATGTGAATATGTTAAATTTTAATTATGATTTATTTTAAACTGGAACAACAATGTCAACGTTTCAAACATGAGCAATATTTTAGTAAAATGTTCTAAAAAGCCAACATTGACTTCTAAATATTTTCGGTCACCGAGGCGTCTGAAAACAAGATGGCCTCGTGATCTCCTTATGTTGACATATTATTAAAGTGCTACCTGTAGGTAGTTTCTCAACAATCGTTTTCATGTGATTATTTTCTTGTGTACATATTTACTTGATGTATTTATATTGTAATACAGTTGTAAATATCTTGAATAAACAGTTAAAAAAAACAAAACAAAACATTTTTGGCTTCGTCTTTGAAAGCTCTCCTTGTGTGAGCAGCGGATTTTCAAAAAATACAAATTCATTTATATTTATTTATATATTATTCATAACCAATTCTGTTTCACCTATTCATAGGCTTTAATTGATTTAAAATAAAATATTAACCTTCTAAATGATAAATTAATCGATATAAATTAACGAATATAATTTTGTCCAGGGCCTTGTCTCCCGGTACATTCTTTACATCTAAACTTTCAAAGTAAGAACATACTTTATTTCCAAAATCATTTTTCTTTTCCTCTAACTAATTCAGTCTTGGGAATAGATGCAAATATATATATCTTCATCTTGAGTTATAGAACATTTTAGACATAGCTTCAGTGGCAAGTGATCCGAATATATTTCAGAGAGGTTTTGAAAGTTTTTTATAAAGTCGATCTCATCGACAGAAACCACACCACAAGTCTAGTAAAGAGGACTGACAAGGAGTTTCAGTTCTAAGTGAAACTCCTTTCTGAACACACCTCACTGAAGAAGACCTGCAAAGTCGGGTCGAAACGTTGGATCTTAATAAAATAGTTTTGGCACTATTTAGTCTATTTATGACCGCCACCTCGGACCATCTCCTTCCTTACTAATATGTATATATATATACGTCTCTACGAAAATTACGAAAATAGACATTAGAATAAAAAAGTCCATTTCATTTACATAAGCCAAAGTTGTTACTCTTGAAAAATCCTATATATTATTTATAAAAGGTGTTTTTTTTGGTCTGTACGCTATAACTTCGTCAATTTTTCATCAAATCCAATGATTTGATATCACATGCGAAAAATAGTCCCATTTCCCAGAAATTTCTGGAAAAAAGTTATGAAGGAAAAGAAACTTTATTTGCGAATAACTCAAAAACTATGCATTTTTTCTTGATTGCACCCATGATAATTAGAAAGATTACTGAATTACCTAAAAAAAAATCGAACAATTATTAACAAAGATACAGTCTATTAATTTTGGTATACTTAATATTGTCTTCCTCTTTAAAGATATTGCATTTAGGAGTAGAATAGTCTACTACACTTTTTTTCCTGGCTGATATATTAACTTTATTATTTCTTAAAGGTATATATTTGTTCTTACATTTTATTTCTTTTAATAATTTAGAAAATCTCATGATCAGGACATTATTTTGTCTTTATTATCTTTCCAGTCAGCGTTTAAAAATAGGCCCTAGCAAAGCAATTTGAAAATTCCTTCCTTACATAATACCTAGAAACTACTTATTTCCATATTGTTTTTCTATTTCTTCACTAGACAAAATTGTCTGCGTATCATTCGCACGGAGCAACTAGTATAAAATAAAAGCAATGCCGATTGAGATGGAAGATTGATAAAGCTATTTCAATGTGAAATTTTCTGGCTGTATGGACTCAGACATTTCTTTTCACTTTCGATTAGAGTAGATGGAAAAAAGTATTTGAACAATTTTCAATAGTAGTATCGACATCAATATAATAATTTATGTTTATTTCGTTGTTCTCTTTCTATGTATATCACTTTTTCGATTATGCCGGGCTTGCATGTTTAAATTGTTTTCAGTCCTTTTATTTATTTTAAAGTATTTTTAAGCGGAAATTTAAACAACACAGTGTAAATAAATATTCCCTTGGATAAGTAGGCAAAGCTGCTCAGCCAAACAGTAAAGGCAAAGTAAAAAAAAAAATACGGAGTGCTAATTGTGAACTATAAAAGAACTTCTGGTGCAGGATTTTACCCTCTCTTCTTTTTTTTTTTTCTTGTGCATAAGGCACAGATGTGCACTGCAGTCATCATTAAAAGGGATTTGGGCAATTCTCTTAGGTAGAGCCTTATTAAATGTTCTGAAGAAACAGATTAACAATTGTTTTAATTAAATTTGTTATCTTAATACGATAGGAACTGGAGAAAATATGATAACATTTATAATATTTGCCATGTAAGGATACCAACGATGCCAGCAAGAATGAAATATCCTTATAATGTCTAGTTAGTTAAGTAGGAAAAATAAAATGTCTGTTTCGATTGCTTTTGTTTGGCTTATGTTGCCAGGTTGGGAACATTGTATTTCCTTCTTATCTTTAACATTACGAGTGTCATTGCCGCTTAGTAGATATGGGCAGGTGAATCGAGAATCTAAACAAAGAATCGTAATGTCATGAAATTCACAAGAAAGAATCACGATTCAGTTGGAATTGGTCTATTCACTGATTCACTCGGATTTTCAATTCTTGAGAATCGGAGAAGTGGGAATGAAGTTTCGAGTCGATTCTCGATGAAGTTCTCTGTTCTTCATTGACTCTAACTCAAGAAAATCTTCCAGTCATGTTTTATTGTTTTCTGGGTTATTTTTTTTAGTTTTGGAATCTACTCTTCCATGATCATTTCCCACTTATTACATTTATAACCCACGCTTATTTGCATTACTATTTTGTTTACTTATTTGTTTTTCTCTCTGTTTGGTTTATTTATATCTGTATCTCGGAGGTGAACACCAAGTCCGTTTTAGTACATTTCAGTGGAGCTAATGTTCCATACCTTCGAGTTATTAAATTGTTTTCATGTGTGGTTTAGAAAATAGAATAAGCTAAATGAAAATGGCAATGGTAATAAGTAAATGGATACATAGCACTAAAATGAACTCAGAAAAAGAATTTTTAGAATTTATTTAGTCAGAAATAATATAAACTGTCACCCAGACAACAATTATAGTGAGGTTGAACACATTCCCAACGTATGTGCAACATCCCTTATGCCTTTGACGTTAATCAATCCCGATTCTCTGATTTTCATCAGAAACTAATGCATCATCCTAATCCCTTAGCACAGTCCTTATCCAGTTCCAGTCATCCTCACAATCCTCCTAGAAGGTTGCAACGGAGAGATCTTCGAGATCTTTAGTAAATACGTCACTGGAGTCCTGGCAATGGCCAGCTTCTCCACTCTAGTCATGAGCGTATGTGGCTTTAGTGCCCTCTCCCATTACAGGATTCCCATTACATTGATGCGGCTGAGAGAGAAGCTCTGGGCTCTCCTGAAGTCTTGCATTATCCTCCACACCTGAGTGAAAAAGAGCCCTAACTCGGCAAACTGTAAATATTGTAAATAACTATGAATGTGTTTTTATATTTTTAATTTGATATTGTCTCATGTTTCATTCATTCTGTTATACTAAGTTTTCTATTCTTTTCTTTTGTTATAATTTTCTACTGTTTTTGTTTTATTGTATATATAGTATGATGGTGTTTCATAGATCTCAAATATTCAATACCCTTAATTGAGGTAAAATGTATTTTTTCTCTATGAAATAAGTTAATAAAAGAAAAAAAAAGATTTTGATTAAACTATCAATTAAATTATCAGTGTATAATTAAGTGATCTTCAATATCATTATTCATATTGATGTCGCTTAACAGGGCTTATATGCCCAAGGTTCAAACTGTCTTCCTTTAAAGTACCTTTAACTTGGTTTATTTTAAATAATGAAGTATCTCTCGTTGTGAGGAGTTATGAAGAAAGGCTAAATATAACTTTCGAAAGAATTTGATAATTGAATAAAGGAGAACAATAGCTTATCCTTGTCGAAAATGCATCTCCGGAAATAATAGTCAGAAGGTATACGTATAATATATCGTTGGAAAACTGAGAATTTTAGAAAAAGTAATATCTAGTAATATATAATAAATAAAGTTGTATAAGGTAATACGCAAGAGATATACGAAAAAAATACATATAATAATTTCTGAAAACTAACATTATTTAACTGAAAACACTTGTTTCCAAGGACATTTTTTTTTCCAATTTATTTATTGAATATTACAACATTCTGTCACTTGGACATTGGTTTTAGTGAGGTAAGATCACATTCGCACAATGCGTACAAAAATATGAAATAAACAGAAGATAAATAAAAAAAAAAAAGTTCCCAAACCAAATAAAATAACTTAAAAATAAGGAAATTAAATAAATAAAAAATAAAACAAACACATATACATTATTGACAATCAGGCGAGAGAACTCCGAGGCAGCCTTGTCCCTCCAACAAAGGAGCGAAAACAGGACTCCAGGAGATCTCTACGCTTCTCTCTCAACCGCATCATTGGAACTAAAGTCAACGGAGATTAATCGAGAGCGCTACCATCCCTTATCCATATCCCTTTTTCTTCCCCCTCCCTATTTTATCTTTTATGTTTAATTTTTTATATATTTCATATATTCATCATTAAACGAACGGAGGACCCTCAACTCCAAACACCTTAACAAGACCTTAAGTGGGCAGGAAGAGATGTCATTTCTCAATCATTACAACGCACCTTCAAATACAACAGGTAGAAAAAAAGGTGAAGGTAATTCAGAGTATCGTTCCATCAATATGTAACGGTCCGAATATGACACTTATCTCATGTTTTCTTTTTCAGAGGGAGGGGGGACGAGAGCGCTTTAACCAAGGAAATTAAATGATTTTTTTACTAAATGTAACCTTTTATCTTTTTTTTTTTTTAAGGTGAGGAAGCTCTACTGACCGTACGTGACAGATATTTCCTTTGTATACTTACTAGTGTTACTAACTTTTTAAAAGATGGGTTTGCTCTTTATACATAACAATAATAAATGATGAATGGAAATTTTTCAATTCCAATTCCATCGATAACAGTTGCTGATACCTGTACTGGTTTCAGGTTACAATCAAAATCAATCAATCAACATATTTGATCATACATGTACTTGAATTTAACTGGATAGCTGACGGCAGTAAACTAAAGTAAAGTTTTTCAATAGACATTTCCTTAAATCTAACAATATTTTCATTGTTCTGCCAGCCAATACAATTGGAAGACATGAGGCTTAGAATTGGAATTGCTTCTATATGTAGTGAATGGGTCTCTCAGGGAGAACTTAGTGCATTGAGAAACTTTGTTCGTGAATGTTTTGCAAAGTTAAGGTTTTCCTTGCCAACTTAAAACATTTAACGGCATCTGTATCTTTGTTTAATATTCAGTTATCTACATCCGAGAAGAACCCACTGGAATAAATTAATCTGAAAATTCCTTTTTCCTTAATCTATTACAAAGCATACGGAGAAGAAGTAACTACAAGTTTGGCATTCATCAGTCTTAGATCTTATTTTTATTATTAAGAGGCTTGTTTTAAAATTTCGTTCAGGGTGCTCTGAAACGATCCGTCGAAAACCGCATATCGAAAATTTGACCTGATCGCAACACCTAGTATAGGTAGGAAAGTAATAAATTAAAACATGTGTAGAAAATAGAATAAGCTGTATCATCCCTAATAATGGTTCGTTTCTGATGACTTTTTTTTGTTTTGTTGGTAATTTAATTACTATTCAAAAGATTTATTATAAATTTTACCGTAAGAAATATATATATATATTTATATATATATATATATATATATATATATATATATATATATATATTATATATATATATATATATATATATATATATTTCCCCGCTAATATATAATTTTTCCTTGACGTACTCAGTTTTTGCTACTGCTTGGAAAAAAGCATTAACAAAATCCCCAATCCTACTTTTCCTAAAGACTACGGCCCAATATCCATTCTCTCTAACCTTTGTAAGCCTCTGGAAAGAATAGCTCAATCCCAAATCTCCAAATTCCTTAAAAACTACTCGATCCTCTCCAATCTAGTTTTCGTTCTGGCTTCTCCACACAGTCCGCTCTACTAAAAATTACCAATGAAGAAATACCACAATGGACGAAAAAAATGCTAACTATTTTAATACTTCTCGACTTTTTCAAAGCTTTTCACTCCATACTCTACAATTAATTAAAATCTCTATCCTTCTTCAACAGCTCTATCCTTTGGTTTCGGTCTTTCCTCTCCGACCGAACTCAAGTTGTCAGCATTCCGAACGAACACCCATCTTTCATCCTTACGCTGTCCTCTGGAGTGGCCCTAGGTTCTAGCATTTCCCCTCTCCTTTTTAATTCCTATATAAATGTTCCTTTCGAAATCCACCAATGTTCACAACATTTACACGCTGATGACTCCCAAATCTATTTATCCTTTCACCCTTCTGAACTATTAGTCGCGTTTGCGAATATTCAGGCAGGTCTAGATAGGATCAGTGCCTGGGCAAGTCTGAATGATTTAAAGATAAACTCGATGAACACTCAGGCCATTATTATAAGTTCCAGTTCTCCTCTTAAATACATCTCCTTCCTTCTTTCTTTAATCATCAACGATCACCCCATCAAATTTAGCTCCTCCGTTAAAAATCTAGGAATCACCATTGACGAAAACCTCTCCTGGAAACCCGACACCGTTCCTACATCTACAGTCTCCTGGAAAAATGCTGAAAATTTCCCTCTCTTACAGGTATTTTATTATCTGAAATATTTTAACAGATATATTCAACTAACCTTGTTATCATTTGGTTTTCGAAACAATTTTTTCCTGTTCGCTTTTCAATCAAGGCGTCGCGTTAAGATACAATTTTAAATTATAGCTTATTACAGAAAAGATGAAATGCTAAACAATTTCCTCGCACACAGCATGTAAGTCCGATTTTTAGTTTCTGAGACATTTTAAACCATATGTAAAAACATTTTAATTAGTCGACTATAGCCTACATTACCCGAGCGTTAAAATCTGACTGATCAATCTAATTCACTTTACTTAAAAAGTTCAAAACGCGCCTAGAGAAGTTTTCACTTCAAATGAAGCACAAAATCGATCTAATAGTTGACGCGATAATCTTGAAACAGATATAAAGAAAGAACAATGGCTGATTACTCGAAAAATTAATACAAATGATATAAATGGAAGATATTAACAAGTGAAGGTAAATAAAATGGTTAAATTTTTATTGTCGAGCCGTGGCAGTGACAGGTATCGATGCCGTGATGACAAGAGGGCCCTCCTGGTAATGATACATCCGGCTCACTCCCTCCGCTTCATTGATCGTGACATCAGCAACGCCCCTGTCAGTTGGATTATCAGAGAGGAATGTAAATCCAACTTCTCATTTGGTCACAGCTGAATAAAAGCAAATTACTCATGTACTGATACTTCTTTATGGTTGCCATACACTGTATTATACAAACTCTATAATTTTTTACCATAGATTATTAAATATTGTTCATAAGATAATTTTACCAATCATGCATAAAATCACTTACTAAAACACATGTAAAAAGGACTTTACTTATTTATATATTCCACCCTCCCATGCCAATATGGCAATACGGGTGTTTGCGATAGTGTGTTATTATTCATGAATTCTTAATAACACACTACTACTAGTTAACATGATGTGCATTTCTTCTGTTGTTCTTCCAGAATCTGGAGGTCTTCCTGGCGCTTGTTCTCTTCTTCTGCGGGCACCAATATGGAAGTGAGCGGGCCCCACCGCCGCCTTCCATCCATATAGGAAACCCTTAAACCACGGGAAATTTTCCTCGCTGACTAACTGAAGAAAATCTTTTTCAGTGAGGACATAGATTACCGCGGCTCTTGTCGTAGTCGCTGTTAAAGTTTCAAATGCGGTGCAGGTCGTGACCACGTGCTCTACAGTTTGCGAAACACTACAGATTGGGCACAGAGGATCTACATCAATGCCCAGACCTTGAAGTTTAGCTCGAAATCCTCCATGCCCAGTGAGGAACTGGGAAATCCAGTAGTCCGGGAGGACCCACTTTGCCTGAAGCCTCGACTGTACTGTTGGAAAGTACTTCCTCAATGTACTTCCTTTAGGGGTTGTTACCCACCGCCGGTTCCATGCTTCAATTATATCCTCCCGGAATGTCTTTTTCCATCTATTAGGTGCTTTCATAATCCTCATCTGTAGATTTTTTTTGGGGTCCTCCCCTTCCTCGCCGTTAAGGTTATATGGGGTTTTCCCGGCCCAGGGAATGTGGGCGGGGATTTATAAGACTCCCTCGGCACCGGGACGCGAACTCGTGACTATTTTTATATCTTTGATTGATATATCAGGTTGCCGGGCAACGGCGGTGCTGTGCACACGCGTTAGCCCATTCGGCTACCCCGCCCACTTTCATTTGTAGATTGTCCGAAAGTACTGTAGAGCCTTACATTTTATAAGAATATTTTGTCAGTTCTTCTAGTAGGAGGAGGTCGAGAGGCACCACCCCCGCTAGGACTTGCACCGCTTCGAATTTGTCCTGAATGCTCTGGTGACCCGAAGCAGAACTGTCCTCTGAGTCGAGGCTAGCCTTTTTTTTTGTTGTAGTGTGAGGTTACGGAACCAGAAGGGAGACGCATACCTCAGAATACCCTCCAAGAAACGTCGGCGATGAATATGCAAAGCACTTTCTTCCCATCTCCCTCCCTCCCAAATATTTTATGAAGGGGACCAAAGTCCTGCAATATTTCACTGTAATTTGCTTCAATAAAAACTTGCTAGATAAAAATTATGTATTACTTCGTTAACTCAGAAGACATCTCTATTTCGGATCACCAGAGCTTATCGGTCTACGTTACATGAAACAGTGCAGGTACTAGTAGGGGCGGTGCCTTTCGACCTTCTTACTTAGAAAATACTTCCTCAGCGTTCAATTTTGGTTACAAGCAAAATGAATCCTCCCGGGCTATTGGGTTTCAAAATTGCTCAGTAAGTTTTAGAGCTAAGTTACACAGCCTCGGATAATATATAAACCACCAATGTCCCCCTTATGGTGTTCCGAAGACTGTTGAGCATCTGGTCAAGACCTGGATAGCTTTTGAGAATTAATGAGAACCACGGGAGTTTACGTCCTCTCCGAGGAGGAGTTTCCTCAGTTGTTGAGGAAAATTTCCCTTGATTTAATGACTTCATAAATGGATGGCAGACAGCAGTGGGTCCATTTCTCCCTCCGTCAGGGACCAGAAATTGCTTCTATTTAACCAGCCCCAGTAGAAGTACCTCTGGGTTCTATGTTGTACCATTGTCGAACACTGTATACACACACAACATTCCATGCACTCCAAACATCCTAACAACACCATACGCAGACGACAGTGCAATCATAATGAGACACCAAGACCCTTTACTGGACTTACAAAGGCTACAACATCACCTATACAAACTCAAATATTGGTGCAGGATGTGGAAAATAAGATTAAATTATGACAAATGCCAATACACAACGTTTACATTAAGACTTGCCCCACAAACAGACTAGGTCAACTACCTAGGAGTATCGTTTGATAGAAGACTGACTTGGGCCTATACATTAAGAAAAAGCGGAAATTTTAAATCTAGGAATTAAATTGTATTACTTATTACTCAGACCACAATCAAAATTAAGACAGAAACTTGCTACCTACTCATACTTACTAAAATCGATTTGGTCTAAAGGTTCTGAAATTTTCGGTTCCGATAAAAAGACATACATAAAACAACTCCGAATATTTCAATCCAAAATGTTCAGACTTATTACATAAGCACCTTGATATATTTCAAACACGACTTTACACACTGACCTTAGAATACCCCAAGTCAGCGAATACATACGGACTCACTACAAAAGATTTCATGACAATTTATCCGGACATAACAATAAGCTTATAGTGAGAATGGTCATTACTAACATGCCTGACAACATCACGAGAAGGCTGAAAGGGTTGTGGATGAGAGACCTGTAAATTCTATTTTGAGTTTTAAACAATGCAGTGGAAGAGATACCGTTGGATGTTTTTTTTTCTTCCTCATGCGTGACATGCCATTATTATTTGGTTACTAATCTTGCCATACAATCCACTGATTGTCAATCATGTATTAGACAGGTGTGGATGTAAACAAAAAGTAAAAAAAGAAAACAAGCTTCCAGTTAAATTTTAATAAACAAATGGCGTTATCAATAAACTTATTTGAAAAATCTTATTTGAAAATCTTATTGTCATGGAAGTCCATCATTACCAAAAAATCTTTTTTAGCTATCAGTTCAAAATAATAAATATTTATATGGTAAGAATATGAAAAAACCAAAATTATCTTTGAAAAATTGAATAGAAAAACCAGACACCACAGAGGTAGTAAAATATTACTGTAATTAATGTAAAATTACTGTAATAATTTAACAGAGAACAAAAAATAAATGCTACGAGAACTCCAAAGGTTTTATATTTCCTTTAAAAAATTAACTAAACAAACAGAACATAACCAAAAAATCGTATCATTATAAATCATTAAACATCTTGGAATCAATACTTATAATATTAATGATGTTTTGTTTGTTTATCAGCGGCTATGCAAGAAGAATTTTAAAATATCAAGTGAATTCATAATATTAAAACTAGCACTCTAATAATATATTTACATAAGTTGATCACGAGGTCATCTTCTTTTCAGACGCCTTGGAGGGTTATCAGGTATCGAAGAGGAAGCAAGGTTTGAAACGAAAGGGTTCGTATGGTTTTGAAGTTTGTTATGGAAGGATAGGTATCTGGATTGGGCTAAATCGGAAACATATGGAACATTAAGGTCATTATGGATTATTTTATTTGAGACAAAGTAAGGAGCATTGAGGATTTTACGAAGGATTTTGGATTTTAAGGATTTCGATGGTTTTGTAGAGCCCCAAAGCTCAAGTCCAGATTGGTCTTATTATAGTCATGTATATGAGTCTTTTGTAATATATAGAAAGTATAGAGCGTTTGTCTAGTAAGTGCTGGAGTAACTTAAAAATGAATTGAATTTTATTAAAAAACAAATAATTGTTCTAAAATCCCTGAAAAAGTCTGATTAGATTAACATAAAATTTTTCTGTTTATCTCTGGAGGATTGGAGTTTTTGGGTAATCTTCAACAGAGGAAAGTGGATAGAATACTAGGTTCGAAAATTGGATTGTGAAGGATTGAGGAGAAGGTGTTGCTTGAGGAAGTTACTAAGCTGAAAGTGGACTAATCTTTCTAATGGCTTGGATAAATTGGATAAAACGGAGATGGGATAGAAATCGGAAGGGGAAGAACGAGCGTGGAAATTGAATGAAAGAAAATGATTTTTCAATTCTGCGTGTAGTGCAAACATTATTAAAAAATGTATGTGGGCATATATATATATATATATATATATATATATATATATATATATATATATATATATATATATATATATATATATATATATATATAGATATATAAATAGATGTCAGCAATCATCACTAGTTGATTCAGTATGGATTGATCCCACGGTATGCTATAAAACATTATTTGATATCAACAAGGGAAACGTAGTGATGATTAGGAGAGAGCATATAATCGGAAAGAGCAGGATTCAACTTTACTGTGCCGAAACACACACTTCTCTCTGGATTTACTACTAATTTGGAATCTGAACGGATAATTAGCAAATATGATTGTACACATATAAAATGTTATTAATTTTAAGGTCCAGATAAACACAGAGTAAAAGAAACTAGTTGTTTCTTTGTTGAGTGACCTCTTCAACTGATACATTTTAAAGATATCTATTTACGGAAGTGTCTACTTAAGGCCATTCGTGTTGCTCCCTCTTCCTTATCAGCCGTAGCTGGAACTAGCACAACCCCCAACCCTGAATAATATACATATATATATTCAATAATTTTCAGTTTTAAACTTTTAATTGTCAAAAAATTACTACTATAAAGACGATCCTGATACATATCTGGACCTACGGACTAGAAATGTGGGGAACAGCTAAACTTTCTGATAACAAACTCCTTCAATCCTTTTAGTACAAAGTTCTTCGAATAACAGTAAAGGTCTAAAATTCTATGTAACCAACAATACCCTACACCATGATTTTAATAACCCATTTCTCCTGGATCTTATCCAAGAAATCGGTGACCCTACGTCACAAACCTCCTCTTGTAAATATTAAGAAATGGCATGTTAAGAGAAAAAACGGAAATATATTTCTTGGATGAAAGTTTTGATGATGAAAACACTATCCTAAAAACGATAAGAGATCCGCACACTCGGGTATGATAACGCTACGGTTGGACGTTAAGAGAAAAAACAAAAGTTACAATTTGGAAGTTTTACTGCACTAGTCACAAACTATTATCGCTTTCCCTTCATTTCAGTAATTTTGAACTTAATTATCGCATTAATAATGCCCTGGTGTGAGATTATAGGAGAAGAAATGAAAACCTTCATTTTTATATTTATAGCTGGTTAGCTGGTATTTTTTGTTCAAACCTAAAGGTATGTGCTTGGAAGAATTAGGTTTTTCTAGTGAATCTTAAGACAATTGAAACATTAATTAGCTATTAAACTTGTTATATGTTTTTAATTTGGTTAGTATTGACAATGCTATATTATTTAGTCAAAACGTGGGATGATTGTAACTCGAACACGCCAGTAAAAAAAGATTAAATAAATAAAAAGTAATGGCAGTGACTCTAAATTCATGTGTAGTAATGTCAGACAACAATAAAATAAAAAAATAATAAATTTTATACAAAAAAAAATTTCTCGGCCCCTTGGTTGCATTAGCAAGAATGCTGGGACATGGGTCAAATATTTTTTGACCTAGAATTACCAAAAAAGTTTCAGTTAAATCAGTGACCCTATGTCACAAACCTCCTCTTGTAAATATTAAGAAACGGCATGTTAAGATTTGCGAAATAGACAAGAATAGCTTGCAATTGCTTGAAATGTCATAACAACTATGAATATATTTAAAAACCGGTGTTTCGGCTGTCTTTGGATTCATTAGAAGTACCTATTCTTGCCAGCACATACCATTAATTTTGAACAAAAATAACGGCAAACCAGCTCTAAATATAAAAAGGTGTTTTTCATTTCTTCTCTTATCATCTCACATCAGGGCAATAATTAAGTTAAAAATTACTGGGCATGAAGGGTAAACGATAATATATTATCACTAATGCAGTGAAACTTACAAATTGTAACTTTTTATTTTTCTCTTAATGTTCAACTGTAGCGTTAGCTCGCTCCAGTGTGCGTTGGAGCTTTTATGTTTTTTAGCTTAGGATAGTGTTTCCATCATCAAAACTACTATCCAAGAAATATATTTCCGTTTTTTCTCTCAATATACCGTTTCTTAATATTATCAAGAGGGGGTTAGTGACGTAGGGCCACCGATTTTAATATAACTTTTTTGGTAATACTAGGTCAAAAAAATATTCGATCCATGTCCCAGGATTCTTGCTAATACGACCAGGGGACCGAGAATTTATTTTTATAAAGTTTATTATTTTTTTACGTTACTGTTGTCTGACATTACTACACATGGATTCTTAATTTATTATGTATCATTAGATTATTTATTTTATTTTATTTTTGTAAAATTAGAAAATCATACTGCTAATTGTATTAAACGGATTCTTATGTATAATAAATTACAAAACTCCAAAGACGCTTCCACTGAAGTAAGTAGGCCAAATACATTTTTGTCATGAAAACACGTTTCAGAGTGTCCTCTTAAATACGAGTTGGCTGTCAGTTCAAAAAATATAAATTTTTTGACTCAATTTTACAGGAAAATTTTCTTTTCATACTATTTACTAAAATAATCATAATTCCTCAGGGTTTTCTCAAATATCAACCTTACTACAACCATTAGAAAGATAATTGCTCTAATAAATAATAAATTATTGGCCAATAATAAATTATAGCAATAATAAATTATTGCTCTTCAAATCCACATAAAATTTATTTATTTTTATGTTACTGTTGTCTCACTTTACTCCACATGAATTCTTTATTAATTTATTATATATCATTTGATTTTTTTTAATGCAGTGAAACTTCCAAATTTTATTTATTTTTATTCCAAACTCAATGTCCAACCTTAGCGTTAGCTCGCCCCCAGTGTGCAACGTTACGAACTCGCTTCTGACAGATAATGATGCATATTCTTCTCCCCACCACTTTTCTTTAATTATCTTTGCAAAAATGCATCAGAAAAATAACAACGGGAATAACTTAATCTTTTAAAAATTGAAAATTTTAGCAAGCACTTAATTATTTAATATTTTTTTCAAATGTTTAATTCGATTTTAATTCTTTGTTTGATAAAAATCCATGAAACTTCGTGTTGAACATTTTACGTTTTCAAGCATCTGTTATTATTTACTTATGAACATAGAAAAAACATTATTATTTCAATAAATAAGATAATTTAAACAGCGTAAAACATTGATTTGTCCTGTAATAAATATATTAGTATACTTTATACATTGGTAAAGTTTAATTACAGAAAGTGTATTAAAGCAAACCCGCTGAAAGAAATTGAGCGTGGACAATTTACAATTAAGGCTGACACGTGGTGGAGCAGCGCTGTGGTGACCGTCGTAATTACTTTGGATAGGCCCTCTTCTTCACGTGGTGGTGTCATCGAGGAATCTCCACTTTCCCAGTATAATTTTTTTCTGTATTTAATAAACTACGGTATGTTCCATGTTTGAACTTGTTAGATGAAAAAAAAACAATGTTATGCTGGTAGTAATGTACAATCGAATTTATTTTTTTGTAAAAATTAATCTATTAACTTTTTTTGAAATTGTTGTACTTGGTAATCAGAAGAACGATCTGTTTATTATTATGATGTGCTCATGTAAAGATTTAAAATTAAATGTGTTATTTGAGTTATAATATTTCTGTTATCCATTACATTGGCGAAGAGATGTTCTCACGCTTCGTTGGACAAAGATAAGTAATTAAATTACTAGTTTCCAGGCAATATTATACTTATAACTTGAGGTTATGTGGGTTCATTTGCGTGATTAATTCTGTGGAAAGCGAGAAGACCAAGCGGACGTTATTTCTCAATTCATGTGATGAGGAAGCATATAAGCTGACATTAAGTTTGTGTGTACCAATTTGGTACAAAGAGTACTTGCAAAGACGACAGATGACTTACTATATTTAGAGCTAATTTCGAAGCTGGCCAAACATTTTAAAAAGTCGGATGCACGATTTAGTGCTCGATTCCGATCTAATAATGCGCAAAGGGAAAATAAAGAGACTATTCAAGATTGGATGGATAGAGTTCAGAGTTTGGCTAGTCATTTCTACTGCCAAGACACATAGTTCAAAATTATGGCAAAAGATAAATTTATTATGGGTAAGGGCAGAAGTATAACAATGGATAGACTTTTTAAAGAAGACGTAACCTGTCATTGAGAAGTCATTGGAAATATCTTTGAACAAAGAGCTACGTCACATTTATATGATAAAGGAGACGATAGTTTCCGAATTCGTGAAGATGGTCACGAGCAGACAGTTACATCACATGAAGATGAACATAGAAGTAATAAAAGTAGATCTTGCGTTTATTCTGGTTATAAGAATCACAAAGCTGACAGTTGTGAATTTAAAAATACTGTGTTTTTTAAGTGTGTTCGACGAGGCCATCTCAAAAGAATCTGGGCTAGAAAAAGAGAAGCACCGAAGAGCATTAAAAAAAAATACTGTTTACTATCGGAAACGCCATGAATAACATTTAAGAGGTAGATTATTGATGTGGGGGTACAGAGTGGTCCTAAACAACTGAGACAGAGGAACGAGGAGGAGCTGCATAGGCCTTATCTCGGAATAGTGAAAATCAAGTCATTGCCAAGATCATATATATGGTGGCCCAAATGGGACAATGATATCGAAGAATATATAAAGAATTGCCAAATATGCTTAGATAGTAAGGGTAATCTTCCAAAGGCTCCTATGATTCAATGGGCATGGCCAGAAGGGCCCTGGGGAAGAATGCATATTGGTTATGCAGGAACGATAGGGAGTAGATAAGTCATCTGATTGTTTACGACGCGTAGTCTAAGTGGGTTGAGGCGATTTCGTCCAAGAGCATGACTGCATAAGATCCTATTAAGGTATTAATATTTATTCGCAAGTTTCAAGACAACTTGTTTGAGACAACTATTCATCTTTTTATTCCAGAGAATTGGTACCCTTTCTCATGGAAAAGAGAATTGAGCAGAGATCCATACTACCCCTATATGCAATTTCACTTTCATAGGACTTTACATTTTTGAGCTAGACTGATAACATACATACACACCCATACACACACAGAGACCCCACAGTTTTGCAGGAATGGGTTATTTGGACTCAGGAGACCTCAAAACATGTGTTTCGGTTGAAAACTCAGATTAAAAAATTTTCACGATCGCAATTCTGTCCCTTATTATATATTTTATATATAGGTAAGTGAAAGTAATAATTATTGAAAAAATTGTAGTTGCTCTCAGGCGTTAAACAATTGAATCGAGCATTGATGCGGTTGGTACAATTGCCGGCGAAGATATGCTCAGTGCACTCACCGATGATGCAGTCTATTCAAGTTCAGGCAGTTGTAATCAAATTGTGCCGTTCGAGGCCAATAATTGCTGTGGCACGGGGATTGGGGCTCCATGTTATCGCTCTGCCTAGAGGCGCTCTACAAAGGTATCGTAATGCTATTTCTTCAAATATTGATAGCGAATCCAGCTTTGAGAACGTGATGTTCTTAAAAATATATTATTTCAATATCCTTAGATGGATTTAAAAGTCAGTGGAAATGAACCGAACGGGGTTTAGATCACTGTGAAATTAATAGTTCTTCATATTGAAGGTTTTTGAAAAAAAGTTCCAATCACAAGACTATTATAAAAGTTAAGATGTTTTTGAATATGGGGCTAATAGCAAGATAATTAGGGTGAAGGGTAATGATAAGAAAAAAAAAATCAATGAATTTTAACTAGTGGCAATGTTTTTGCCTCAGTTATAAGCCTTCATCAGAGCGACTTATGCTGGGAAACAGGAGCAGGGGATGATAAAAAGAAGGAAAAATGTAATACTTTTTTAATTTTATAAGGAAAAAATAATGTTTCTTAAACCAATATTAGTAAAATATTATTCACAAACAGAGCTGCAAATAGTGAAATAGTTGACGATAAAGAAAAATGAAACTAAATTTAAATTTAATAAAAATAAATTTAAATTTTTACTCTCTAACACAAATCAATAGACTTACAGAAAACATAACCAATACTTTTCTATAAATATGGTCTATAAGATTTAAAGTTCAGTAAACAACCAATTAACGAAATATATACACAAACAATAAAGATGAAGTTTATAGAATTGAAAATATAAACATTATATTCGAATGAGTCCGCCAAGAAAATGAATAGATGTTAAACAAAACAATAAAGACATGGTCAACATCAAATCATTATATCCGCAGAGAAGAGGTTGCCTTTACAAGACTGAGAACACTGCCTTAAAAACTTCGATCTAAACTGTCTCTCATGAATAATTTTGCTGTGAGAAACCCGAATTTTCTGTCAGATTTCTTATACCGTTCTGCAGATACGTACACTAAATATAGAATACAAATAATTGAGTTATTGGAAATTACACGTTCATTTTTATTTATTTAATTAAAAAGTGCTTTATTGTTTGTGAAATGCATTTACAACCCCAAAAAACATTAAATTACAACTTCTCTCGTCAAGAATAACGCTATTGTACAGTTTATTTATAACGATTCTTCTTTTCTTGATGATTGAATCCCTCACAACGTTTCAAAAGTAGTCTGCGAGCAATGAAGTATCCGACCGACCTTAATATCTTCGTTCCATCGAGGATATATCTTGGTGAAAATAGCTCACTATGTTCGTAACTTACAGATTCTCAATTTTCGGAAAAGAAGTCCAAATGAGAGTGAAAAAAGTTAATCTTGAGTGACATGTTACTACCGAGATCTCTGTACTACTCAAGAAGGGTTTGGACTAAGACAGCATAATTGTTCTCTCTTTTGCTACCCAAGAAACCACCAACTAAATCTGTAAATGCTTCCCACGCTGCTCTTTCATTAACCTGAAGCATATTAAACAAATACCCGTTATTAAGAAGCTTACGGATTTTTTGACCAACAAATACACTCTATTTAACCTTAACTTTACTTAAGCGAAAAAATTTTCCTCCCAAGTACTTGAATGCCTCTCATGATTGATCCTTTGACAATATTGTTTTGTCAACAAAATTGAGCACTAACATGAAAACATTGTAGGGAACATTTGTTTGTCCAGGGGTCAGGACTTCTCTTTGAGACCTTTCTTTCCTGATGTAACGAGATGCTCTGTAGGGACTTTCGCACTCTCATGAAAAACCAGATGGGCAGATCCAGGTCCCGAATCAAGTCACCGAGTTCCGCTTCAGTAAGCAAGTGGGGTTTTCGTTCTTTTTGTTCGAAAAAAAATCAGAATCATTTGATGGGGTTCCTCCTAGGGAATTATCCTCTTCATTATTCTCGTCCTCAATCAAGTCATAGTGTTCAGGAAGTCTTGGAACAGGCAATTCGTCCTCGTGTAGCATTGGCCGAATAGCGGAAGGAATGTCAGGTTATTTCACTTTAGATTTATTTTTACGGGACATTCCATGATGAATAGGAGAGATCATGAAATAGTAGCAGTCCTCAGTGTGATTAGTGGGCTCCCTCCACACCATGGGAAAAGCATTGATCGACCTTTCTTGCTCTAGCATTCACTAAAGGTTACGCTACATGTGATTGATGCAGCAGATGTGTGGGATCCACGGTTTAACTTGGTCAACAACCTTCAAACCCCAAAATACTTGTGATATGCTGTCTTGATCATCTTGGCCATAAGACGTTTTTGGCATAAGGTTACTTCCTCACAAATGTAACAAAAGTTATCAGGAACATTCACATACTTCCTAAGCATTGTGACTTCGCCAAAACTACTGGGTTATCACCAAAAAATCGTAAAACGAATGCCTGAAGCAAGAAAAATCACGGCACGAGTAACTTGAAATATAAGTACTGCATACAGCTGTCAGCAAAATGGTTCTGTGATTCACAGATAGTCGTTTCCCGCGATTCACAGGCAGAAATCAACCCTACCAACCCAGAAGTAGGAAATTTCCTCATATTACGTAGAAGTAGCTGTATCTTTGAAACTAGAGCTAAATGATGATTTTTATGCGGAAATTCGAATTCCTCGAATTTCCTTTACTTATTGTTTTTATTGTTGTTAACTTATTGTAATTCCATTAATAATACAATCTCGAAGTATTAAAATGATATTGGGTTCATTTATAAAATAAACTAGATTTTTTTTTCATACAGAAATTAAAAAGAATCCTTGTAACTTTATAAACAATATTTTTTTGAAAAAATATTTAGTGTTTAAACTTCAAATAGATTAATGTTCTACATGTTTAAGACGAATATTACCAATAGAAAATTACAGTAGTATTGCATAACTGCTCAACTGTCAGCAAATATTATTTAAAAATCCAAACAAAACCGAGTATTCAAAACAAATTTTCTGGATGTAGGACCAATGTAATATACATGGTGTCTCACTTCATATTGACAAACTCAGAGATTTGATTCTAAATACAATTTCAAAAAAAAAATTCATTTAATGTATGGGCCGAGATTTCGAATGGAATTTATGTCCTAATTTGTCTTTTCTTCAGAAGGTCACGTTTTCTCTTTTATAGGAAGCAATAACAAAAAATATTTGATTCAGGTAATTAGAAACTGCTTAATTATAAACTAGACAAAATTTCCTTTAAATAAAAGTAGAGTTAGCCTTTTTCAAAACCATTTGAAGAGGACTTTTGAACAGGCCAAATTAGCTAAATTAAGTTTTTCAATAAATCATTTATAATTCATGATGTTCTTTCGTGATCATCATACAACTATACTGCAGATACTCTATTTGTTATAGAAGATTGCTCGTTTAATAAGATGGAATTTCATATTAATTTGTCCATAAAATAACAGAAAAAAAGTTAAAATATAAAAATAATAATATTATGAAATAAACAAAAAATATATGTTTTTTAAAAAAATCTTTGTACATATCCTCATTTAGACAACCATTGACAAAGATCATATTGCAAATTTGTAATTAAAAAAAATTAAATAACATAACTTGAATCACTGTGATAAACTAAATCCAGGAAAAATTTCGGCATTACAAAATCGGTCAACGGATTTAACTTTACAAAGCAGGAAATAGGATAAAATGCGTTGAGCTTTGTGGTTGAAGAACATGTGGACCGCCTACTTTGAAGCCACTGCAATTAAAACTTTTTTTCCCGCAGCTCTGATAGGCAATTTCGATCCTCCCTTTATCGTATCAATAAACCAATCAGACCCTCAGCGTCCAAACATCTATATATTCCTATACAAGAGTAAAAAAAGTAAGTAATAATCGTTTCAAAAAACAACTTTTTCAATAACCCCCGGACCAATAAAACCACTCCCCTCATAAATTTATTTACAAACATATTCTAAATGGCTCAGACTTCAGAAAAATCTAAAAGATGTACCGCAATCTAATAGAATACAGCATAGTAAATCGAAACTACATTGAACCAAGATCCAATATGAAAATTTATTGAAACTATTATATAATGTCCTTTAACTTATTGAAATAATTATGATAATAATAAAAACTATTCAGGATCAGGTTATTGCAACCAAGGTCTATAGGAAACATATATTAAAAGAAAATCTGTCCACGGAAAAGTATCGGCTTTGCTCGAGGACGCATGAGTCTATCTGACATGTTACCAATGGCTACGATACTCTGGAAGGAATGAAATACCTCATGAGAAATAAAAATGTCGCCAAAATATACCACCAAATCATATTTAGAAAATTCTAATTACTGGAGTGTGTTGACTTACCCTATTATCGCTATGAACTTAATGAAAATAGGAATATAAAAGTTTACTGGGATCAAAATATAATTACGGACCATAGAGTATTGCATAACTGTACGGATATCGTGGTTATAAACAATAGAAATAGAAGTGGAGAACTTATAGATATCAGTACCTTGTGATACCAACATGGTAACCACCAGGGCCGAAAAAATTAGAAAATACCAAGAACTTGTTTTGAGTTAAAAACACTATATCACTTGGAAAAACTATGCCACTTGAGGATTACTTCAATAATCATATCTTCTAATGAGTTAATATTGAAAAGCACAGTAGAGAGTACCCAACATTTTGGATTTGATTTAGCACATTTAAAGGCACCACAAAAAGCAGTCCAGCTCGATACGTGCAGGATTGTCAAAAAGTTTCTAAATAAGTATTTTTTTATTTTATTTTTACGTTCATCTACATTCCCTTGAATTTTTTTTCGGGATGTGGATGCTATTCCGAAAATCTGAGAAAGCTAACATGATAACAATACTTTATTTATTCTGGAACGTGTCCCTTCAGAATAATACGGAGAGACGGAAATATGGGCTCAGAGATACATTTAGATACATACATCAGAGATAACAAAAATTAATAATTAATAATTTATATACATACTTACAGTAGTATCTATTTACAATTTTATGGGGATTGGATGGATAAGAAACGATTGATCCGGCGGGATTTAAAGGTAGGAAGGGTATTGGATTGATAGATGTGGGAAGGGATGGAGTTTGATAGAGATGAGGATCGGATAATGAACGTTTTGTCGAAAGCAGCGGTTTGGTGGGCCATTATGTATAAATCAGAAGACCGGGAACGAGTATTACGGGAACAAACAGAGGATTTGAATTGAAGCAGCTCGGAGATGTATGAGGGACGGTGGAATCGGATGACTTGAAAGAGGAAAGATGCTAGGATATACTTACGACGTTAGGAAGGATAAATCCACTTCAACTCTTCATAAAAACGGGATCCTGAAGATTAAACGTACAATTTATCAAACATTTTAGTTTCGCCTCGAGATCCCCAGAGACGCCCTCATATACCATATAGCAATAGTCAAAGTGAGGAAAAATTAAGGAAGTGACTAGGAGCCTATTGGTTTCAAGGGGAAATGAAAACAATACTCCAATGAAACTGTAACGGCTTTTTCCGACACCTAGAGCACCTAAAATTTTTAATAAACGAAGAGAACCCTATACTATTTTGTCTCCAAGAAACACACCTTAAAGAAACACAAATAGGGGAAAAAACATTGAGTTGGTTTCTGAAACCCTAAACAATATCGATCGCAGCATCAGCACTATTAGTGACATAATACCAGAGGCAGCTCATGAAACAACTCCACTTGCAGTAAATAGATGATCTCACACGAGGGTACTTCGGTAGAATGCAAAAAGCGTGTCCTCAGGAAGTTCAGAATGAGCAGAAGTATGCCTGATGAGACTGAATTCTAAAGACTGAGATCCATCGCAATCAGAACTATCAAAAAAAGTAAAAGAATGTGAGTGAAAAGTTTTGTGTCTACAAGTCTAAAAGTTTGTGCTTTTTTTAGCGAAAAACTGCTTGGTATAAGGAGTGGACAAGACATTATAACTCCTCCTTTTTAACATTTTTATCAGATATCCTCTAACATCACATAAATCCCTACGAATTGCAAAAATGATCCAAATTATCTGAATTCAAGTCAGGGAGAAAACTACAATATTCCCATCTGGATACATAATCTTGAATATTTCCTAGGGAATATAAAAAGAAATCAGCTGTGGGTAGTGAAGGAATTTCATACTTAATACTGTATAATTTACCTGACGAAGGGAAACAATTGCTGTTACGATTGTACAACCGAATTTGGGATGCTGGTTATCTAGCACAAATATGGAGGCATACCCTGATAGCGCCCATGTCAAAAAAAGAAAAAGGTTGTCTTATAACAGCTTTCCTTCCGAAATAGTTTATCTCATGTGTAAGCAAACTACAAGAAAAAAAATAGTAAACCAAAGAATTACTGATGTAATAAAAAAGAGAGCTTCTCGCTCCGTACCCATTTGGGTTTAGGAAACATCACACTACAAGTGCCCTCCTCCGAATGCTAAAATGGGAAGCCCAAGAAGAATTTCAAAAGAAGCAACACCTTTTAGCCATATTTGTGGATGTCGAAAAAGCCTATAAAAATGAGAATGAAAGTTATGAAATTATGTAATGAATTTTCGAAAAAATAGATAATTTAATGACGTCGAAACCTCAGAATCCTCTGATTACACTACGGAGTACGGCACAGCTCAAGGGGTCCCGCTCAGCGTGACCCTCTTTCAGGCTGCAATAAATGGGATAGCGTTTGTATTTGTGAAACCTGCAAAAAACATTTTCTATGCTGTTCACCGAAAAACATACTACCGCTCACCCAAAGCAAATCAGTAGAATTTATAAAGTAGAAGATGCAAGAAACATTAGAAAATATAGAAACATGGTCAATAGATAGTGGTTTTAGACTATCTGCGAAAAAAAACCAGAGCCATACACATCTGCAGACTAAATGGGGGCACTCTCAGCCCAAAACTACGGACAGGTGGTGCTGATATTCCATTTGCTGACAGCCTTAAATATTTGGGAATGTAGTTAGATGGACAATGCATATAAAACTACTCAAAGAGGGGCATTGGCAATTTCTCCAGTAGAAAATCCATGTGCAAAAGCGGGTGAACCTCCTCTATGCTTCAGAAGATTATTTATAAAGTATGGCCTTAAAAGCAAGACTAACTCAGGACATATACTAAATAACATATTTCTTTGTAGTGACCAAGGCCTCTTTCTATAATTGTGAAAATATATAGAATTTCCAGTTGCTGTGCACCTGATTAAATGAAATGTGCTCCAGTAATGATACATGTATCAACAGGACCAATGCGATTGAAATAATACCAGATATTGCTGGAACCTACAGAAAAATAGTAAGATATTTATCTGAAACGAAGGCGAATTTTCACTCGTATCAGCTGAAACAGGAGAATGCATTACGAGTAATGATAAGAAATTCGCATTCCTAAACCCAACCTGAAGTGATAAAAGAGGAACTAACGACAATTGGTTTCAAAGTACTTCAGGTAAGGTGTTAAAGGAGAATAAGGAGCTGCCAGAGGAGAGAAATATAGTCCCACAACCTTTGTTTTTCGAAGATCTGGAGCCATCATATGGTATCAAAAAAATATATGATATCACTAGAATATTCTAACACAGCGTTGAAGTAGACAAGACATATCCCACGAGAGAAATAATCTTAGTCAATTATATAAGTGATTATTGAAAATAATAATAAAAAAAAAATTAACAAGATAGAGGTTAGCCCCACCACTTCGATTGAAAGTCAAGAAATAAAGATTAACAGGACTAAGGAAGGCTCAAGAAGACATTAAAATGTATCTAAGATACAGCACAAGGAACATCTTAAAAGTAAGTAAGAAACGAAACCATACATAAAACTGGGGATAATAAATTTGAATAATAAACTGTACCAATATTTTCCGATGATTTCACTAGGGACTTATAATGTGTATTGTTACTTATAATGTGTATAAACGAATAACCACATTTCACTGATGTCGCTTATACATAGATTTTGTTTATTAAAAAAATACTGTTTTATATATATATATATATATAGAATAGAATAGAATAGAAATAGAATAGAAAAATAATTTTATTCTGGGACGAAGTCCCTTCAGAATAACAAAAAAGTACAGAAATTAAAATTTTACATCTGGCCAGATAAAAACAAACATAACAAATTAAGATAATGATAGGTCATTAAAGAAAAGAAAAGAAAAAAAAATATTGGTTATACATACTATATACAAAATAAAATATAAAAATCTATATAAAAAACTCTTGAAACCATACTAAGATACTTAAAACTATTTACGATGTTAAAACATAAATAAACCCTTTTAGAAAAAATAAAAAATACAGAAAAAATAAATGTATATTCTTCTTAACAGTAAAATCTGTTTCTGTTGAAACAGAAAAAAAAAAAAAAAAAAGAGAAAAAGAAAGTCGAATCTATAATAAGTATTGAGGTCATGAGCTATATGTGAATATGGTCTTATATATAATGTGTAATTTTACATAAAAGATTAGCTGGTGCCTGACTGTTTTTGGGACAGGAATTGGAATAGGAGGGTTTTGAATGTAGATAAGGATCCTTATACATCCTTATCTACATTCAAAACCCTCCTATTCCAATTCCTGTCCCAAAAACAGTCAGGCACCAGCTAATCTTTTATGTAAAATTACACATTATATATAAGAATGTCGAATTTTGATTGGAAGGGAATTCCAGAAACTAACAGAACGTGCAATAAAGGAGTTTTGGAACGAGGCAGATCTGTGAGAAGGAATGTAAAGGTCGGAAGGTCGTGATCTTGTGGAGAGGGAGTGGACTGAGGATATATATATATATATATATATATATATATACTATATATGCTATATATATACATATAAAACAGTATTTTTTTAATAAACAAAATCTATGTATAAGCGACATCAGTGAAATGTGGTTATTCGTTTATACACATTATAAGTGCCTAGTGAAATCATCGGAAAATATTGGTCCAGTTTATTATTCAAGCATAAAGGCATATTTTTCCATGAAGTTACCCTAATCCATTATTGTGCTCGCTCAAAACCTGTTTGTTTAGTACATTAGGGTCTTGAATTGTAGAATTATATTAATGAAAGTTTAGAAGCCATACCTGGATATTTTTAATTTAGTAAATATAACAAAAATTTCTTTCTATATAGGTACATTGAAGAAATATTCTCATTTTAGTTTATCAAAGACTAAGATAACACGCAATGTTTTAATTTTTGAAACATAACAACGTGACAAGCATTCCATGGTAACCAAAGTAAGAGTTATCAGGCAAGAATTACGATCTCGAAAGCGAAATATTTTTGTACTTTAAAATGCAGTGCCCGATTGTTCCTTTGGAATATACTGAGTCTTTATGATCTGAAATCTTTATTTCGTCTCGATTAGTTGACTTTGAAACCTCCAAATTTTTTAAATTTCATTACTTGATTTAATGAAATTCCCTATCGTTTAATACGTCATTCATCAAAATTAACTCCTGAGTGGCGGAAAATAAATCTATAATATTATATAATACATCGTAAAGATAAAGAACTGGTAGAGAAATTCAAATTGAAATTCTGAAAATTGTATTTTAAAGATATTTTGCAAAGGATAAGTGCATGATGGCTCAGTGTTTCGAGAGTTGCTTAACTAAATACCCCATAGACGAAGATGAATAAATGAACTTGCTAAATGATCCATGGAAGGTACCTCGCGAAGTGATCAGTCACTGCGACGTCACGTCCTCCCCAAAATCAGCCTTCCCCTCCTCTTCCCACTATATTACGGAGCTTAGCCCCCAACCTAGCCCTTCAGAGAATTCAGCCCTTTCTTTCCCTTTATGGTCCCTTTTTCATCCTCAAATGACGTCCTTATCGTAGATTTTTAGAGAAGGAAGATATCTCTGCGCTAAACCCTACCGGCGCGTGTTGACCATTAAATAACACGTCGAATCCCAAAAATCTTTTACGGAACACGAACGATCTTAAGTAACAAAAAAAAAAAAAAAATAAATATCGGAAAACAAATTGAATTCGAGATCGACTATAAGCAATGTGTCAACATATTTCTTGCAACCAGTAATTATTCAACTAGGTGTTCTACACAAGGTATGTATTAATTAAAATATTTTCATTTTTTTAAAATGAATTATATAATCCAAAACAAATTGATACACACTTTGGAAAATTAGAATAATTCAGGACAAACCATAACATATAACATTTACTCTTCGACCAAATACCTACTCACCTGCTTAAAACAGCGACAACCAAACTCATAATTTATGTTATCTCATACTAATATTCGACAATAGATGATGACTTGAGCCTCAACGTAAAAATTAAGAAAGATACTTTTAACAAGAGAGAGAAAATGGTATAATCATGTTTCTTTTTTTTTTCTTCTAAAAGAACGAAATTAAAAAAAAAATAGCTAAAAACGTACGATTTAGTGCAAAGATATTTTTTTCTCAAATATTATCCACACACTTTAAGTTTGGATTACGCTTTATGTAATATGTAATAACCTTTGTTTTGGTTTTTGACCTCCGGAAAGTTACAGATCCACAGAAGCAGTAGACATTGTGTTTTTGAAACTCAGGTGGCTCAGTAACGCAATGATAAACAGACAGATGTACAGACAGACCAATGGTTGAAAATGTTTTTTTCGGACTCAGGTGACTGAATCGTAAACACGGCTTCCATCAATAGGCTATTAACGTGCACGGTAGAAAACCTTATTTAAATTAAAAATACTAGCCTCTGATGTGGACAGATCTCACTGTAACGACCTGACGCTCATAAGGACTTACGATTTAGTTCTTGGAACATAAAGACTGTGACAGAGTAAAATGTTGAGCTTATTGAAGAAATGAAGACTTATGAGGTGGTCTTATTAGTGAGTTTGGGGAGAAAGCAATTGGTGATCTAAAGCTGGATAGCAAAGTTGCCCCTATGTAACTACAGTTTTCCAAGGAACTTTTGTAAAGTTCAATTATATTCTAAGATTTAGAGCCTTATCAAGAATAATTTCAGCAAATTTTCATTTGCAGTCGAGAAAATTACTTTATTGCAAGCTTCTGCACCAGCAGAGGATGCAGAAATCACGGACAAAAAAAGCCTTATACTCAGACTTGCAAAGAATAGTGAATGGAATTAAGAATAATGAACGATTTGCAATACTGAGTGGAGACTTTAATTCATAAACGGGTTATGATTCAGCTGTTGCTGACGATACCCATTGGATATTATTGTGGGAATGGCCGAAGGGAGTAAAGAATAGAAATGTACGTTGCCCTATTGATGTCTCTCCAATTCAAATGTATCTTTCCACACAAAATAACCTTGAGCATCATCAAAAGATTTTAAATATGTAAAGCAACACGAAGGGATGGAATAGCCCGAGATATACTAAAAATTGGAGCTCAAGAACATATTATATTTCTACAGCGACTCTTACTTAGTTATTAATCCAGCCCTCTTTGTACTGGGATCTCTGTCCTCAGCCCGCTGCCTTCTCCTCATCCAGTCCATTCCCCTCCTTATTAAAGGCTTCTTTGATTTCTTCTTCCCATATTTTTCTTGATATTCCCTGTGGCCGCTTTTCTCCACTCAGACCTCGTCGGTAGCCCTTGCAATTCTGTTATCAGCCATTCTCGAGACATGACCAAACCACCTGAGTTGGTTCTCTTGGATTATTTCTTCTGCAGGCATCAGGTCCAGATGATCATATTTCTCACGCGATCTCTTCTTGTTTTCCTCTCTATTTTCCTTAAATACCGCATTTCCGTAGCTTGGATTTGGGTTTTGTGCTTGGAAGTGAGGGTACAAGACTCGCTTACGTATGTTAATATAAGTAGAAAGGTATTATTGAAGAAAATCTTCTTAGTTGCCTTTAAGAAATCCTTCTTGTCCACGAAGGCTGTCTTAAAGGAGTAGAATCTTATTCTTTATCTTTATGTCTCCATAAACCCATCCTTACTCGTTGATATGAGGATCCACGTATTTAAAATCCATTACTTGCTCCAGGTGGATTCCACCCAGCAGAACGATCTGGTCTCCTTGGTCACCTCTTGGTCCCAATCCTCATACATTTTGTTTTGGGAGATGTTAATTTTATGTTTATATTCCTAAAAATCTAGAAGAATTCTTGATTTTATAAAAAACCCAAGTTTAACTTCTTTATAGTCCCCATTAAATGGTTTTTAAAAAGACAAAATTGTCTTGAATTTAATATAAATTTTATCTAGTTTACTATGAAGTAATTGGTTGTGACCCAATTAATTTTATATTACTTTTAATTTTATAAAAAACTTGATTAACTTAAAAAATACAAAATTAAAGATTTTGAGGTTTTCTGCATGAAATAGCTCCAAGGTTTATATATTTTTTTTTGTAGGTTTCAAGGTCTGCTATCACATAGTATCAGTTATAGGAAATTAATGTCAATCTAAACTTCATATCAATGTCACGAAATTTCTCTCTGATGGATATCGAATACAATTTTCTTGTCAGCGACTTTTTTGAATCATCAAATAAAGGCTTTTTAATGTACTAAAAATGTTATAAAAACGAATTATCATCGCTAGTATCGTCGCTATCATCATCGCTAGTATTGTTGATCTTCTCTTTGTTCATATCATCGTTCCGCTATGTGGGCACCCAAAGATTAACTCATGATAAATCATAACACATAATATTTACACTTCGGCGCGACACATGCCCACCAGTTTATATCGGCGACAACCAAATTCCTCAGACGAACACAGTGCGCTATCTCTGACTGATATTAGACAGAAGAATGATTTCGGGCCAACACATCAAAATGTAAAACGAAAGACTTTAAACATGCGACTGAAAATAATATATTCTATTTTTTCGAAATCAAAAATGCAAATCAGACAAAAACTAAATACATACACATACCTAATTAAACTCGTTTTGACATACGCCTCACATATATAAGGCTAAGCAAAAAAGATTCACTTACAAAAACTACAATATGTCCACGCCAAAATTGTAATACTAATAACAGCAGCTCCCTGGTACGTAAACAACAAAACATTACATAACGACTTACGACAACCAACTATCGACCAACACATACGTACTTTTTACTTACTATTCATGTTAAAGTACAAGAACACAATAGACTCATAACCGACATGGCCACCGCTGAAAATCCCATTAGGAGGAGACTGAAGAGTAGCTGGATGAGATATCTTCTTTCCTGATTTACGGAAGCAACTAAAGACCAGGAAGAGGTGTCGCTGAAAGCTATTCTTCCTCATGCCTGTCATGCCATTGTCTTCTATATTTCCATCAAATCTGCTGATTGTCAATATCATGTCAAGTGCAGATGAAGGTATGAAAAGAAAAAAATAATAAGCAATTGGCTTATACAACTGAAAATATCTGTCCAGTTATACTGCCATACGAGCATAGCATTGTAATGGTTAAGACTTATTAGGTCTCTTTCAAATGGTCTCTCTCATTAGGAGTCTAGTTTAGAAGCTAGATCTGAATAAAGCTTCATTACCATTATGACAAGTTAATGTCAAGATTTACTTATTTTAACTAAAAATATTTTTAAAAAAATGTGTTAATAGATATTTATAATTTTATTAACTTGTAATACAGCTAGTAAATTTGAATCGGTAATATGGCATGTAAGAATGGAGAGAAATTTGTAGCATTCCAATTACAGTTCTATATTAGAAGGTAACGGGGCTCTTCTCAGACACCTAGGGGGATTGTCAAGAATCGAATAGGACGCAAGCTTAGAAACTAGTGGGTTTGTATAGCCCTGAAGTTTATTATGGAAGTATAGGTATATTGATTGGATCAAGTCGTTAAAACATGGATCATTGTAGTCATCATGGTTATCTGTATTATTATACCATAAATATTTCATACACATAGACATCCCAGCGACGATATTTTCGGCCAGTTCCGGGTCAGCCCGCCTCTCGTCGTTTCGCTTAATACCAGAGGTAAAAAGAAAACATTGGAAAATCAGGATGGCTGCTGGAAGTAATAAGTATAGAACTGACTCTATGACGTTCTCTGTCCCGTCATAATGTACCTGGCAAACACGATGGCTTCATCTCACCAGGTTGTGACGGCGACTTCTCGGATCTGGGACAGTATACTACAAGAGGACTCTCGTCAGCTGCAACACGTAATACGAGCCGGCTGGAGGTTACATTTTATTTTTAATGTATAGACAGTTTTAATTTGATTGGTGCCCCTCTAAAACATTAATGACCCCACGGGTCTCAGGCGTTATCATCAGGAAATAAAAACAGTATTTTATCAATTAAACACCTCACGATAAGGTTGAACTAGGTCTTATATACTCCTTCAGAGCACTTAATAGTGTAATGGCTAGCATCTTAGTTTTCATTAGCGGATTACCAGGTTCAATACCGGATTCACCATTTTTTTTTGTATATTAAATAGTATAATTTTAGATTTATATAAATATAAATTATGGCCTTGTGTAATATAATTTTTAAAAAAAATTAACATTTGGATTACTTCCAGTTTCATTAAATAATAGTAATTAATTGTTTTAATAATAAAACAGCCATAGAACAATGTATGTTTAATCAGTTTAAGGTTTTGTATATTTATCAGTTTGAGGTTGTTTTCCTTTTGTTTAATGTTTAAAGTAATATTTTATTTCTCTCATTTATTATTATTATGTATTAAGGGAAATATTATTAATTTATTCTTTCATTAATTAATTTGTAGCATGTTCGTTTCATTTGTTATTATTTTCAATATACATAGATTTTCTGCTATTCAGCATTTCACTTTGTTATACATATTTATCCACAATGGATTTCATATTTTAACAAGTAAAAGTTAATTAATTAATAAGGCAATAAACAATGCCTATGGATTAGGTAGAGCAGATTTGGCGGTTCACATCTGAACGCCCGTTGCCTCCATATTTAAAATTATATATATATATATATATATATATATATTATATATATATATATATATATATATATATATATATATATATATATATATGCAGAAAAAAAAATAGGTCCCGTAAAAAAGTATTAAAAAAAGAAAGATGCTTCATATTAAATTAGATTACTTCTACCTAACTGGATTAGATAAGTTTATAAATCCCGCGGCAGCCCAATCCGAACGCGAGGCTTTTAATGCGAAAACTTTCACTGGGATGGGAGGAGGAGGGTGCTCAACTTATTGTGTGAATGTTCACCTAATTGAAAAAGTATCAGCTGCTCCAAGATATTTATGTTTTATATTTAAAAACATGCTTCAATAAGGACCGAAAATTTCATAATTTATTCATCTTATAAAACCTCTTTTGGAATCACCATATTTCTCATATCACTCGACGGACAATTTCCACCCTCAAACTATTCCATCGCTTCCGCCATCTCCTGCCTCAACATACGCGTAGACTCCTAGTTTCTTCTCTCATTTTCCCCCACTTTGACTATAGCTGTGTGGTGTATGATGGCCTCTCTGTGGAGCTCCGTGATAGACTGAAAAGACTAATGAACAGCTGCGTAAGATTTGTGATCGGGGCCCCAAGATACTCCCATGTTTCTCACCACTACGCTGAGTTAAAGTGGCTTTTCCCCTCTTTTCGAAGACAATATTTCCTAGGTACGTTCCTCTACCAAATCATCAACAACCATCGTCCTTCTTACGCCTACAACCTTCTCCAGTTCAAATCCTCAGTCCATTCCCTGTCCACAAGATCTCGACCTTCTAACCTTTACATGCCTTCTCACAGATCTGCCTCATTCCAAAATTCCTTTATTGTTCGCTCTGTCAATTTCTGGAATTCCCTCCCTATCAAAATTCGACATTCCCCATCCATATCCACATTCGAAACCCTCCTATCCCAAAAACAGTCAGATAGTTGCTAACCATTCGAGCTGATTTTAATAGAGAATTTGATACATTTTTATTTTTTAATTCTTTATTTTTTTCGTAAAAGTGTATACTGGTCTATAGAGCAAACAGCTTTAAGTGTCTTGTCACAGTATTAATGGTTTTGTATATAGTTTAGTTATTATTTTTTTTACATTATTTCTTTTTTTCGATTGATTTTATTTTGGCCAGATGTAATATATTAATTTTGTTTTATTTTGTTATTATCAAGGGACTGTGTCCCAGAATAAAGTTATTTTTCTATCTATCTATCTATCTATCTATCTATCTAAACCACATAAATAACATAGAAGCGAGGAAAGACCCCGTAAAAAAGACACAAGGTACAGTTGTGACAGCTGCCATACTATCGAAAGTATAAGGAACTATAGGATTATGTGGTAGAAAGGTGGTGTATCTGTCTGATTGTATTCTACAGTATTGCTCACGCATCGCGCGACATTAACGCTAATAGAGGCTTACATTGATTTTAGCAGACAAAAATAACCATTTTCATTCTACTTCTTTGAATTATTGTTGTTAAATACGTACAGGAAGAGTAATGAGTATTTTTCTCGCGAAAACTTAAACATTATTATTTAAAAAACAATGATCGCTTTGTACGTAAATAATTTTGTGTTTTCAAGGCGATTTTTTTTTTGCGGAGTGCGTTGGATACGGTTGTGACACAATTCGTTTTTGCTTTCTCACGAAGGTAGAGAAGCTTTTTATTTTTTCAAATGCCTAGAAAACGTTCGAGACAAATGCAATATTGATTCTTACATAAATGTTTATTTTTTCTTGAAGAATATATTTTCAACATTTAATTTAACTGATTTTGATATAAAATTAATGTATGTTTTTACTTTCACTTACATACGTTATATATAATAAGGCAATTAAATCTCTTTCACTTTTTACACGTATTTAAGTTGTTACATTCTTTCCTTTGTAAAATTTATCAAAATATAGTTACTAACTTTTTAATACAACATGGATAGATTGAATCTCGTCACACTAATTGTAAGAGCATAATTTTGTTACCTTACAGAGATGTTACAAGGAAACTTTAGTTAGTGTATTAAAGGTTATAAATATATATTTTGCTCATCCATGAAATATTTTAAACAAGTTGATTTCCTTGATTCAGAGGATTATACACCAATAATTTTAACAGTATAAATTCAGTTAGGAAATTTTATTTAATTTTTATGGGAACATTTGATTTCCGTAAAATAATATTCATTATTTTGATTTATTTGATAATTTCAGAAATTAATATTTATAATTTTTCAATACTTCCAATTATATTTTACAACTTTGTATTTTATATCAGAAGAGTTTTTCATTAAATTTTCACAAATTTCTAATCTCTTATCTGATTTCTGAGGAGTAAATTTGTGAGGGACCAGTCTACTGCCCTTTTTCACCTACTCAATGGAGAGTAGATGGCGACAAACAGTATCATTCGACAAACCTCATTCCTTGGCAAGTTTGCGTGTACTTGTGGACCAATTTGACTCAATAGCTTAAGAACGACATCAATATTCATTAATCGTTGCCCAAAGCCCTTCTTCCTTTCCAACGTCGTATCTCTACTGCTAATTTTTTCAAACCAACGCCGCGAAGTGCGCTGGTCAAGGACACCTTCATCTTCCTATTTGCTAATTTCACCATTTGCTTCAATGGTTGTACATTTTTTTTAATGGCAGCAATGCCTTAAAATCTAGAGAATTTCGTAGGATACTGTAATGTTTCTTGTTTGAAACAAATAAGTAAACTGGGGCTGTTTTTATAAATCTCGAATGGGATTAAACATGCTCAAAAAGTGATATGAAGGAATTATTAAGTATTGGTAAGTATTAAAATATTTACGGTCCTTTGAAATCTTGAATTTGATAAAACGGTCATTTTTTTTATAGACTCCAAATCATTTTTTTTTTTATAATCGTAATCATCTGAACTGTTTTTTTGAAAAAAATATAATTTTTTTTAAAATCGGTGATATAAACTAGCACGACAAATGGGCAATATTGAAATAAATGATTATACGATTTAAAGCGAAAATAAAACTTAATGACCATGTCATTTTAATACTTGATTCAATAGTGAGAATGCTTAGTCTAAAAGGTGAGAAAGAGGAGATAAATTAAAGATATACATGTCTAAATATGTACACATATATGAGTAAGTAAAAGTAAAAGTTATTTTAATGTTTTAATGAAATTCTTTTTTTTTGTTTTAATGTTAAAGCTGCAATATCGTATGGCAAATAACAATGTAATCCATTTAGACAGAAGAGAGTAAATTAGGTACTGCTTTCTGGACAGCTGAAGGAAGGTTTAAATATAAACAAGGTCTATGAAGCCAATACAAGATATCATGATTTATGTATATACATACAATGGTGATATTGGCCAACTTTAAGACATATGATTGTGCCGCCAAGGGCTGAGGAGGTAGGAGGTTTCCCTATTAGATTATTGCCTCTACAGAAGGACCTAAGGATCTACGACCCAAGGTAGGGAACCACTAATGGCAATCCCTCGTATGGTACAATTCTCAGATCAATAGGCAGCCTTTCCCTTAGCCTACGGCGTCCTATCTTCTCTCTTTTCCACTCTTTCCAGGAAGCACTTGCCATGATAGAATTAACTTAATTTAATGTAACAGCGACCTAGTTCAATTGAAAATTTTATATTTAAAAATATTTTAGTTCTATCATATTTAAAAAGTACACATTTTGACAGCTTTATATATATATATTATTTCTAACCTATACCTTTATTTTTAACTTCAAGACGAAAAAAGGAAAGCTGGATTATCAAAACGGTTACGACCTGAGGCAGCCAAGGTCCAGCAATGGATTGTTTTTTATTTTTTAGATTCATTTTTACTTTCACTTACTTATTTCTGTGAATATATAGCAGCGAAAATATTAAATTCTTTTCGAGTTTTCTACTGAAATATACGTATTAAAGTCAATTGAGTCCCAAAAAATAGTCTGTGTGGAAAAAGGAAAGGTTGAGCGAAACTGAAATTACCTGAACCATTTTTTTGAAGGAAGCTAGTCAACTGTTCTACATATCATTGGTGATAAATATTCAGGACGCAGTCATTCCATTATGATTAATATTGTTATTTTTAAAATATTGTACAATAAATTGTTCTACGTATCTTTTCAATAAATTACAATTGTCTTTATTATAAATATTTTTTTGGTTAACCATTGTATACCTTTAATTATGCTATGTTATATTTATATTGATTGGCACCTCTTGCTTATGTTCATTTCATTATTAGCCAATAGTCACAATTCTGTAACCATAAGAAACAACGCAAATCTTGAATACATCTAGAATATTTAGTTAGCAAGTTATTTACATTCTAGAAACAGAATGTTACCTCTCCGACTACGTTTACCTACCTTTTGCTATCTGAAAAAGAACAACTGGGAAATCCTCCACCGACCCTTTCACTACCCTACCTAATATGTCAGTACTTGAAAGTCTTCAGTGCTCGAACCACGGTTACTAAGAGAAAATATTACAAATTTTTATAAATAGATTATATAGATTATTTTTAGTTTGTATAACTCTTTACATATTTCATTTTTTAATATTGTGTATTGTAATAATAGTTAGGACTAGTGTACCATCAATCATTACAGTTCATTATTTATCATTATCAGTCGTATAATATTATATCTCTGATTTTATTTTAAAATTTTCAGCCCTGATGATGACCCACATGTTTGGGCTGAAACGTAGGCAAAAATAAAAAATAATATAATGATTGCGTCCTGAATATTTATCACCCCCAAACTATTTTGTTGTACTTTTGCTAAAAAAAAAAGTGAAACATAAAAATATTTCATGACTGAGTACTACATTTGTTTATAATCCTTTTTTGTTAGGGTAATTTCGGCACTGTAAAGGTAAATAGGAGGGCATAGCTTTTGGCGAATGAGGTATCAAATGAAAGGGAATTTGATGTAGAGGAAAAGAACCATAGCCTCATTCTCCTGAATGATCATTATAGTTATGAAAGAAAGATACCAAATTTTATTTGCAAATATCTCAACACAAAATTTCAGGAGAAACACAGTTAAAATTTATATTTTGAATCTCGAAGAATTATCAGTTACGAATTTTTATAGCAATCGAAAAATAAAACCTTTTTGCTTCAAATTTTCATCAAGGCTATAATAGCCTTAGACTTATTTTGAAAAAAAAAATAATAATGACTATGGCTTTGACGAATGAGGTATCAAATGAAATGGAATTTGACGTGGAAAAGAAGAACTATAGTGCCATTCTCCTTACATGTTAATGGGGAATCGTTATGGATAAATTTTATTTGCGAATGTCTCAAAACAAAATTTGAAGAAAAACAGAGTTAAAATTTGTATTTAGCACCTTGAAGAACTCTCAGATACGAATTTTTAAAGCAATTGAAAAATAAAACTTTTTTTTATGTATCCTTAATAAAGGGATCCTTAACAAAGGCCACCTTGACGAATCTTACTTTTAACAAAGGTCACCTTAAAAAGATATCCTTATCAAAGGGAAACTTAGCAAAGGCACCTTAACAAATCTTGACTTAAAAATAGTCACCTTAATAAAGGTCTTCTTAGCAAATGCCACCTTGACGAATCTTACTTTTAACAAAGGTCGCCTTAAAAAGATATCCTTAGCAAAGGACGTCTTAGCAAAGGACGTCTTAGCAAAGGACGTCTTAGCAAAGACACCTTAACAAAGGTAATTTTTCCTTAGGTCACTTTAGTAATGGTCTGCTTAACAAAGGCTTTCTTAACAAGCATCACAAATATCTAAAAACATTGTTTAAGAATAAACATAGTTGATATTTATATTTAGCACTTCGAAGATCACCCAAATACGAATTTTCATAATAATAATAATAAGGCTTAGCGAACCCGAAGGTTCGATGCCGACACCACCAATCGCTTGTTACACACCTCCCTCCACCGTTCGCCGTCCAAACTCAGTCCCTTCAGATCGGCTTTAATGCAATCTTCCCACCTTCGCTTCGGTCTACCCCTCGGACGCTTACCGTTCGGCACAGCAAATATTAACCTTTTAGGAATTCTCTCGTTACTAAGCCCAACAACTTTACAAGCCCATTTGATTCGCCGCGATGAAATTACCTCTATTATATTACCCGGATACAGCTCACGCAATTCGGCGTTGTGTAACCGTCTGAACTCTCCGGTTAACTCATCCTTCTTCGGTCCGAATATTCTACGCAATACTTTATTTTCAAAAACCTTAAGACGCTGCTCATCCCTTAATGTAAGCGGCCAAGTTTCGCATCCATAAAGAACTGTAGGCAAGATAATTGTTTTATAGATTCTAATTTTTAAGTTTCGGGACAAGAGGCGCGAACTAAGTAGTTTTGTCACAGAAAAATAACAAGCATTTCCCGCCTTCAGTCTAACCTTAATCTCTTCCTCAATTTCGTTTTTTCTAGTTTTCGTAGAACCTAGATACCTAAATTTATCTACCTGTTCAAACATATTACCATCTATATCGATATCACCAGTAGTATCGCCATTTTTGCAGCTAACCATATATTTTGTTTTATCCACGTTTATTTCGAGTCCTAGTTCTTCACCGGCTTTCATTAACGTTGTCGTATTTAGTTTTATAGTTTCAACGTCTTCGCTTAACAGTACCAGATCATCAGCATAGCCCAGCACGGATGTTGTCCCGCCCAGATCCAACCCTTTCTCGGTTCGCATTACCTCCCTAATGGCATGTTCTAATGCCAAATTGAACAGGACAGGCGAAAGAGAATCCCCCTGTTTTAAGCACGAACGAACCTCAAATTTTTCGGACAAATTATTACCGATTTTAACTTTATTGAGTGTCTCCGTCAAGCACATCCTGACTAGATTTACTAGTTTTTTTGGAATCCACTGCTCGATTAGAATATTATACAGTTTCTGGCGGTCAATAGAATCGTAAGCCTTTTTAAAATCTATATACAGCTGGTGAACAATACTGTTATACTCCAATTTTTTCTCTAATATTTGCCGTAAAGAAAATATTTGATCAATAGTCGAACGATTCCGTCTAAATCCGCATTGGTAGTCTCCGATAATTTCCTCGGCGTATTCCGTGATTCGACTAGTTAAGATTAATGTGAATATTTTATAACATACCGGAAGGAGTGAAATTCCTCGATAGTTATTACAATCCGTCCTCGGACCCTTTTTGTGAATCGGAATAACAATAGATTCTTTCCATTCTTCAGGTAATTTCTCGTTCACCCAGATTTTTTTAACCAACCGATGTATTTTAGAAACTCCAGCTTCCCCGCATGCCTTAATTAGTTCAGTAGGAATATTATCGATTCCCGTTGCTTTATATGATTTTAATTTTCCGATAGCTACTTCAACTTCCTCTTTACTTGGTCCTTCTATTAACGGTTCAGCACTCTGGTACTCAGAAGGAGGACACAGATCATAATTTCCCGTATTTAAAATATTGTCAAAGTGGTCCTTAAACTTATTCAATATGTCATCCGGATCGGTCAGAATATTGTTATTATCATCCCTAATTCCAGACGTTACGGGCCCTACATATTTACGTGATCTGTTTATACCTTTGTACATGTCTCTTACGTTATTTTCGATTCTATTAGTTTCTATTTCAATTATTTTATTTTTAAGATACTCCCTTTTCTTATTTTTGAGCAATTTTGTCGTTTCGTTCTTTGAGATTCGGAAGTATTCCAGATTGTCTTCGCTAGGATTATTTAGAGCTTTTAATTTAGCAGCTTTTCTTTTTTCACACATGTTTAAGCAATCTTCATCAAACCACGGTTTGTTATTCTTATATTCCTTTTTTCCTAGACACGAGTTACCGACCGCTTTAATATTATCCCTGATCTCTATCCATAACTTGTCAATATCCTCGTGGTCCTCGTCAGGAAGCTCTAAAGCTTCAAACCTATTCTTAACATCTAGCTCGAATTGGTTTCTAATTGATGGATTTTTTAATTTTTCCAAATTAAAATTCTCAAAATCGAAACGGTTTTCTTTTCTCTTTTTTATATTAAGTTTTTGTCGAAGTTTCGCGATTACTAATTCATGATCCGACCCACATTCTGCTCCGCGATAAGACCGTACATTAATTATACTGCTTTGCCACCTATGTTGTATCAAGACATGATCGATTTGATTTCGTGTTTGCGAAGCCGGTGATGTCAAAGTATATTTATGAATATCCTTGTGTTTGAACGTCGTACTTTTAATTATCAGGTTTTTCGAGATGGCAAAGTTTATCAGACGGATCCCATTATCATTACTATATTCGTGCAAGCTTTCTTTACCAATCGTCGGAATATAAACTTCTTCCCTTCCTACCTTTGCGTTCGCGTCACCTACAATTATTTTCATGTAGTTTCGCGGTAGTTTATCATAAACCCATTCGAGTTTATCGTAAAATTCACTTTTGACTTCATCGTCACTGTCTTCGGTCGGACAATGTATGTTTATTAATGCGATTTTAAGCCAACGTCCCTGAAATGTAGCTACCGAAATTCTATCACTAAAGAATTGTACGTCCCTCAAAGTGGATAGTAATCTACTCCTAATTAGAAACCCGGTACCCAAACAATGATTCCCGCTTTCTCCGTACCAAATAGTGTACTTTACTTCCCTCATCGAGCCCTCCCCTGGCCAGCGAACCTCTTGCAGAGCCACGACATCCAAATTGTACCCATTTACCTCATTCGCGACCGATTTTAGCCCCCCTGCTGTGTTTAAACTCCTTACATTCCACGTACCAATATTTAAATCCCTATATTTCAACTTGCACCATGAATCCCCTAAAGCAGTCCCCACCCGGAGACCCGAACGGGGGACTAGTTTACCTCCGGATAATGAGCGTTTTACCTTAGGGAGATCCATGACTTTTTGTGGTGTTTGGTGAACTAAAGATATGTGAGTAGGGCGTTCAATCCTACGTCACACCCTCCAGCAAGTCTGGTGGGCCCCTACCTCCAGCAAGTCTGGAGGTCCCCTCCCTCCAGCAAGTCTGGAGGGCCCCTCTCATTGTTGGTCAGCGAGTCCATCGGACTTAGCCGGGAGGAACTTCCAAGAAATTTCCACCGACCATCCCCACATCCGCCACCCGTGGGACGCTCCCCATACGCGGAATGAGCCCGCGCGAGGACGAATTTTCATACCTATCGAAAAATAAAACTTTTTGGTTCAAATTTTCATCAAGACCTTAGACTTCTTCGAAAATCACAAACATGTTGGTGACCATGGATTTTGACGAATGAGATATCAAATGAAAGGAATTTGATGTAGGCGAGAAGAACCATAGTCACTTCCTCCTGAATGTTCATTGGAAATCGTTATGAATGAATGATACCAAATTTTGTTTGTAAATGTTTCAAAACAAATCTGGAATCTGGAGAAACAGAGTTGAGTCTTGTATTTAGCACCTCAAAGATCTCTGAGTTACAAATTTTTATAGCAATTGAAAAATAAAACTTTTTTGCTTCAAATTTTCATCAACGATATAATAGCCTCAGACTTATATCGAAAATAAAAAAAAATTATGACTCCGTGGAAACTGTCTCTGGAAGATTCTATATACAGATACTGAGCTGGGTGTTCCCGGGAAGTCAGTGAGGTTGACGATGGCGTGTACAAATGATCCTAAATGTAGGGTACTAATACAAGGAGAAGTATCTGAAGCCTTTGAAGTACTTGAGGGTTTGAGGCAGGGATATGGAATCTCGCCGATGCTGTTCAACTTAACACTAGAGAAAGTAATAAGAACAAGATGGAGGGGCACATTGGAATGAAACACAAAATCTTAGCTTATGATAGATGCTTATAATAGAGCTGTCCTCAGAAGTAATCAAGAGGATATTGAGAGACTCGGACTGTGTTAATAAATGTAGAACAAATCGGATAAGTCAATGTAGATAAAACAAAATACATGATAGTTAGCCGAAACATCCATCCTAATAACATGATCTGCTTGGACTCTAAGTCATTTCCGAAAGTAGGCAGATTCAAATACCTCGGCTCCACAATAACCTCAATAAATGATCAACTAACAGAGATGGACCAGCGAATAACAAGAGCGAACAGATCTTTCTTCTCTCTTTCAAGGGTACTGAAATCCAGAAAAATCTCCAAAAATCCAAAAATAAGGTTGTACACTGCCGTGATTAAGCCAGTTCTGCTGTACTGTTGTGAAACCTCGGCTTTAACCGGCACATTAGAAGCTAGAATTGAAAGATTCAAAAGAAAAGTTCTACGTAAGATAACAGGACCAATATGGGACCAGAACCTTGACAAATGGAAGAGAAGTAACAATAAAGAACTGCTGAAAGAAACGAGTGAGTCAATATCTCATGACATGAAGGCAAGGAGGTTATGATGGGCTGGGCATGTAGCTCGTAACAATCCATCAAGACGCTTCTACACAACAATGAATGCCAGAATAGTAGGTAAGAGACCACGTGGGAGGCCAAAAAACAGATTTATAGATAGGGTAAACAAAGATACGGCTGAGCTTCATGCCGCAAACTGGAAAGCAGCAGCCCAATATAGGGATAGTTGGAGAAGACTGGTTCAGGGGGCCAATGATCGACAAGGTCTTTTGAGCTAACCGAAAAAAAAAAAAAAAAAAAATATATATATATATATATATATATATATATATATATATATATAAATATATATATGTATGTATATATAAAAGCTTCCGAAGCTACCTCTAAATTTAAATCCTGGATAAGCTACTGCTTTAGAGGAGAACAAATTTTATATCTAAGGGACTTACAACCGTTCCAGTATTGAATTAAAATAGTATAATAGTATAAAAAGAAAAAGAAAACCGGAGAATACAATTCGTTAATCTCCATATAATTCTGAATCCAACGATACCTCATTGATGGCATTTGGACATAATAGTATATTGTGAATGTGTCTTTTTCCATGTTTAAAAAATAAAAACATTATTATTATAAAAAAAGAAGAAAAATAAAGTATTTTCGATCAAAAGAAATAGAGACAACATTCAGTCTCTAAAAAATCAGTTTCCACGGTTTCAAAGAGAAAAATCAATGGTTGTAAATGTCCTGTATAGATAAAAGCATATGTGACCGATGAATGGTGAGTATGCTACAGAAGGGAATGCATTACATATTGCCCATATAATAAAAATTATACAGGGTAGTTGGAACGGTGAGAGGCCCTGAGGCGGGGGCTGGAGCTCCGCCAGCGGCCTCATGATTTACACCCTAGCCAAACATTATTCTTCCCAACAGCTCCGGCACTGTTGTGTCCCATTGTTTGCCCGCTTCATTGTTGAATTAACACCAACATGCCCATTTTTAAATTTCATTCATTTCGGATCACTTATTCCTATCTGGGGAATAAAAGTTTTAAAAAACAGAACTTCAGAAATTTGTTTTAAGTGCAACACACCCTTTCTTTTTTACATCGAGATGATTAAAAAAAATTGCTAGATATTCTGTAAAATGAACAAATCCAACAATACTTTTGAGCACAAGTAAATCTAGGGGGAAGCTCCTTCTCCCCTAAAAAAAATGATAAAGTATAACTATGTCTTACGATAAACATGTTTTAATTAATTAAATTTAATATGACTTCAAGAATAACTTAACAAAATTCATTTAGGTAGTTAGTTCTTTCTTTTTCTTCCGAAGTAATTATCGTAATATATATTTAAAAAAAAGCTTTCTGGTCGAAGCCCCCTCCAAAATTAAATCCTGGATCAGCCGCTGCTTTTTAGGAGTACAAATTTTACATCCAAGAGAATACTATGTATCGAGAATGGCTAATATGCAAATTAAAATATATTGTATAAAATTGAAATTTATTTTTTATTTATTTATTTAGTCATTAAGGCGTAAAATCCTAGGGTCATCAACGCCTAAGAGTCGGTTATATCCGTAAACTCTTTATAGGAGAATTAATAATTATTAGTATATAGAGTAATAAATAAAAAAGATATTTGAAAACATATGAAAAATGAAATATATCAAAATGAATATAAAAAAGACAGAACAATAAAATAAAAATTATATTTATTTTTATATTTTATTTAATAGCCTTTGTATTTCAAGAAATTTTATCACTTTTTTATGTTTGTTTCGTTTTGCTTGATACTGCTGATATATCCGGTTTTAGGGACAATCGATTAAGGGTTGAAGTATAATAAGTGCATTCTTGGAAAATATGATTAACTGTGAGAAGGCTATTGCAGTGCTGACATATTGGTGGTGGCTGCTTAGTGATGAGATGTACATGGGTTAGGTTCGTGTGTCCTATTCTCAACCTGGTCACGGCGACTTCCTCTCTACGATTAGGGCGGCTTGATGTGATCCAGGGCCTTATTGATTTTTTAACAGCCTTTAATTTGCTAGGTGTGCTTTCGTTCCACATAGATTACCAACTATCTAATATTTCCTTTTTGAGAGGAAAACTCATTTCTGGAGGTGTCAGGATAAGAGTATCTCGGTCTGGGAGCGAGAGTGCCTGTTTAGCTGCTGTACCCGCAAGCTCATTACCAACTATACCCACATGACTGGGATTGAAGTTTATTTCAAGTATACAACAATAATTATTGTCGCTTGAACCAGACGTATTTTATCTTTGCAGTCATCTTTTTTTGTATGGCTAACCAACAGAGATGTTCATTGGAGAAAGTCATTTCTTCACTCACATACAGTCAGTGAGACTCGTTGTCTTCCCAGCCTTTTTGTTGTTCTTTGCTGCAGTATTTCATCTCTTATAGTTTGCCAAACAAATCGAGCAATAATAGGGTCAGAGGTCCCTTTCTGCTTTGGCTTGAATCTCACTACATGACTCAACTTGACGCCCAGATCTGCTCGGACGCTAATGATGGTCAGTCTCAGTTTCACCCGGCTTCTATGGAATTCCTGGAAATCCAATCGTATTCATTAACTGTTATTGAACAGCATAACTTAAACGGCTTTCCAGCTGCGACATTTTCTTCTTCAATGTGTTATTTGCGAGGGATAATTTTTCGTCATGGTTTTCTGTTCTTCCAGGATGGTTTCTATTTTTAATAACCGTTCCATATTTTCAAAGGACAATTCCGACTTTTTGTTGTAATCATCATGCGGGGCTCAGAGGCTGGTAATGTACGCAATTAGTAATCGGGACATATCCATTTTTGTTAACTTCTTGTACGCCTTCCGAGTCACTATCGGTTTTGACATGAAATATATATGTACATATGGCACAAGCTAATTTAGGCTTGTCTTCTCAGGCCATCGATTTTCTACACGTTGTACAATTAACAATTTCAAAGAAGTTTGCCATTACTTTAAAGTGTCTTTATTTAAATAAAGAGAAGAAAATAAAAACAATCATAATAGCACATCTGTTTGTTTGGTTGGCCGCTGCCGTGATTAAGGTGAATCTTGATAAGCTGTGTGATAAGCACCACTACTCCTACTCAGCTACCTTTGCCTTAGTCACTTTATTACGATTTTCGTTAATGAAGAAAAAGCTATATTATTAAGACTATGTAATTTTCTGGACAGTATTAAACATCTGTGGGGATTTTTTAACCGAAATGTCTATGAGTAACTATCAGATTTACAAATTTAGCTTGAAGCATAACACAATTGACTGACACAGTAGTTGTTAACGCCGCATACGCTCAGATCTTTTTTTTTTCTCACTATCGCTTTTTTAATGTTAGTTAAATGAAATGTTTATTTATTATTATTTTTTTTTTTGTGAATGTTTGAGGGACACTTGTTCCTATAACGTATCTCAGTTTATAGTATTTAAATATTGAGTATTGTTTGCGAAGTGTTATCGCATTTATATATGCACCAGCGCGGCAGTAATACCCAGTCTTAGGGATTAAGACATCAAAATACTTCCGGGTCGTCAGTCTGGAACTAGCCTTTGTTGACATAGTAGTCTACATAGAGGTCTACCCCCAGCAGTCCAGACTCACTTCACCTCACCTCATCTCAGCTAGCGCCATTTTCAAAGATCAGCTGTTTAGTGCATCGACAGTCGTCGATCGATCGATTGGCTATCGATTCGATATTCTCACCAAAGACTACGTGACATCGAAAAGGTAACCTGGTTGGAAGCAGAACCTCCAACTTGGCTCGTTGTTTATTCTCACCGTTACCAAAACCATTTAAATATTAATTTAATTTGTTTCTCACGATAAATTAGTTTTATTATTATTTTCTCTTGATTTTATTTATAATTTGAAAATTGGTTTTATTTATATTTTATTCATAATGTTTAATTTGGTTTTATTTTCTCTGGATATTAAATTTATGTTTTATATTATATTTTTTTCTCGTAACTTTTCATCGTTGTTTATTTAAACGTATGTATAAATTTATAGCTTTTTCCACTATAATAAATTGTAAACGTTCAAAAGGGGACTTTTATTTTTCATTTTATTGACTGAATATTTTTATTTTAATATTTTGATGTGCATGTTTTTTTTTTCTCTTTTACAGGTCTCATTTTTATTCACTAATTTTTTTTCCCCTTCATTTTTAATTTTGCTCGAATTTTTCCCACCTTTGAGGAAACCCACCGGGGAATGATTTGTACTTCGATTTTGAAGTACTCCTGGCCAAAAAAATAATGTTGAAAACCAAGTTTTAACGAGTTTTATTGAATATATAGATTAAAATATATCAGAAACTAAAAATCCGACCTGCGTTTTGTAAACGAGAGAATCGTTCAGCTTTTCATAGTCATTATAATGAGCTATTATTCATAATTTATATTCCATATTATTAATCTCGTCTTGTTGATCTTATAACTTCTACCGTGTGATCCAAGCACACGTCTTAGTTTTTCGATATACACTTTATAGACTTCGTAATAAATAAGTTAAGTCTTATTCATCGATGATTTAAGGCTTCCATAACACGTGGTAGCTATAATAAAAATTAATCAGATTTATCTCTATAAGAAATTAAGTTGTATGGGCTAACAATTGACGACAAACGAACAGTTGTCAGATGAAGATTAATATTTAATGAAAAAAAAATCTTAATTTAACCATACCACCTCATGTGACTCTTCCGTTAAGTTTCAATGGATGACCCGCAGGAATAGATATTTTTCACAAAGAACTTCAAAACTCATCATTGATTTAAGAAACCTAATAGTATCAGAAATCTAATTCCATCATGATAATCAAACAAATAATGTCATAAAAATTTTACTTCGTCTTGGAAGAAATTAACTCTTCCAATTAGATTTTATGCCAGTTGGTTCTGAAACTAGTATCATTTGGATCTAAATCAAGGAAGAGGATTAGAAGTGAAAACTAAGCCGGTTGGGATATTGTCATGGAAATGAGACCCCTCCAAATCTGAATTAACTGCTTCCTCTACCTCCACACCTACGGCGCCAAACCCGGGTTCCATCTTACCGCCATAATAAGCAAACAGCACACATATAGCATATTAATAAATTAAAAAAACTAATAGGAACTACAATTTTAATATTTTTTTTTTGATAATTAAATTTATACGACATCATATCTAAATTGTTTAAGATTATAGAGGAAGGAGATGGTCCGCTGTCATAAATAGACTAAAATAGTGGAGAAACTATTTTATTGAATTTTTTTTTTCTTTTCTTTCTTCACATCCCTTTATGTCCATTATTTCATATTATTTATCATTTTCTTCCAATCTCTTCTTGAGATCTTTAGAAGTATATTCATAATTGCATATTTTACTTCAATAATTGTTACCATCTATTTACTTCAGTTTAGGATCTTGTTACTTAGTTTACTGTGTTTATATAGTTTATTGTTCTGAATATTTCAATGTACTTACTGTTTATAATTTCAACAAGTTTATTCGCCTTATTTATAATTTTTATCTAAATATTATATAACTTCCACAATTGTCTATATCCTTTTGTATCTTGTCCGCTCTAGCCCTGAAAAAGACCTGCAAATTCGGGCCGAAAAGTTAGCTTGAAATAAAATAATTCCTCAACTATTTTAGTCTATTTATGACCGCCACCCCGGACCACCCCCTTCCTCTAAAATACACAACGGTCAACTATTAAATATTCAATTTAAGACTATAACTTGAAGTTTATCTTTAAAGATATTTTTTTATAGATATTTCATCTTAAAATTCATTGTACATTTACTTTAAGGAATTTAGAAGGGTTATCAAGAAAACAAGAGGAAGTTACGGAGGAGTGGGGAATGCTCTTCATGGAATTTAGTTGATGAGACATTGTTGAAATGTAGAAGAGCTTCTTTTCCTTATAGTATATGGTGTAAAGATTTTAAAATTTTAAAGAAATAAAACAAGTGGTTTGCCCACTCACACTACTTTCCTACCTATTTCAGAAAAGTTCTATATCTTTAAATGTGTCCATTAAGAACAAAAAAATTAATTAGATTTTTTTTCATGAAAATTTACCTTATTAATTAAAATGAGTACGATTTCTTCGATAAACAAAATCAATGCAAACCGGCTTGTAGAAGAGCAGCATGAAAAAATTCAATACGCTCCAACATTGCTGATCAAAAACTTTTTCCATAGACCGATTTTGTCAGACAATGATTTCTGTTAAAAAACAGGAAATAGTGAGACTTGTATGATGAGGAAACCAGATTTCATTACTTTTCTTTTTTCTCTCTCTTCTACCACTTTCTGGCTCCGGGAAGTGAACTCATTGTCATATATACATTAAAAAACTGAAAGACCATTAATTAAAAAATGTAGGAAAGTTTCGTCATATTCGTTAGAGGCATACGCTATAGAAAAACAAGTTTGTCTTTTATTACGCAGCCGCTATTGCGCGGAGAGCACCTTATAAAAACGCAATTTATACAAAAACTTTAGTATAAATTTAAACATAGTATATCCTGAGCGAATCAGGCTCCACAACATTTTTCTTTTCTCTATAACTTTTTTTCCTGAGTTTTCTCACGAATTTAGTACATGCACGAAAATTGAAAGGGCGTTAATTAAAAATTTTTAGGAGAGTATTATCAAAATCGTTAGAGCCGTTTCTGATCTATAGAAATCTATAGAAAAACAAGTTTTTCTATTATTGCGCAGCTGCTGTTGCCCAAAAAGCACCCAATTTGTGTCAAAGGCATCAGTAGTCAAAACCCTACAAAATAAAAAAATAAGCTACAAAGTCGGTCAACTAGTTCCCGAGATAATGTCTGTACGGACAGACAGTCAGACAGACCAATGGCTGAAAATGTGTTTTTTGGACAGGGGGCTCTAGAAACGTCTAGATCCGTCAAAAGCCGCATATCGGAAATTTGACTCGATTACAATACTTTCCTTACCTAGTATAGGTAGAAAAGAAAAAGGAATTCATACGACAACGAATTATACTGGGGCTTGGAAGGATTAGTAACAATGGAATTTGACTTTTGGAATAACCGTTTGATGATATTTCTGACTCTGTTACAATCGAATTACATTTCATCGAAAGATTATTATTTTTAATAACGTATTTAATAATACACTATATTAGAAATTTTTTTAATTAGGGGTCAATTGATATTTCCATAAGACTGTTTCAGCAGTTTATGCTATATGTTAAAAGAGATGGGAATTGATGTTTAAAGATATAAAACAAACTTGCAAAAAAAAAGATAAAAGGAAAGTGAAGTTTTTTTTTTTTTCAATTCACTTAATTAATATCGATTTCATAATAATTAACAAGGCTATTTGAATAGACTGATAAGATGTACACGAGTACGGACACTAAAATGAGACTGCTTTTCTTTCCTTAAATACTTCCTTAAATAATAGGTAATGATGTTGTAATATATATATATATATATATATATATATATATATATGACCTCAGCTAAGTCACCAAGCTTACACAGATTTATACCACACATTTCACTTCACAGAGGCATTCACTGTAATGACTACAAACTTACGCAAGTACTTACGGAACATGGGAATACAAAACAATATCTTAAAAGATTAAATATTATACAAATAGAATTATGTGGTGAAAACGGACAGGTACAATATTTTAAACATATAATATATGAATGTAAACGATTTGACAGACAGCGATTTGAGTTAATAAAAAGCATAGTTATCAAAAGAGAGAATTGGCCTGATACGGAACAAAAATTATTTACTGAATTCAAGACAGACTTTCTTAAATTTATTAGATCTATCGACATCGGCGTCCTTACCAGAGATGGGCAGCGTGGGCGATTTTTTGATGGCTCTGTTGAATTGACTTTCTGTGTTTAATATACTTGGTTCCGTTTTATTATTATTTTTGTGTGTTTATTCTTTATGTTTTTGATTGTTAATATACAGAATTTTGAGCTAAATATTCATATCACGTAAAACTAGAAAAGAAAATTATGTAAACTATTGTGTCATGTAGTATGTCTTTAAGACAGGGAGCATGAAGGTGAATCAAATAAACGATCCTTTTGTGGGGTAAAGAAAAAAAATATATAAAGTATACTATATACTAAATAATATATATATGTATATATATATAGAGTGAAACTTAAGGACAAATAGCTGATACCATAAAACAGAACCACACTAAACCCGCAACGTTGTTCAGCATTGGAGAAGAGCAGTATCAGTACGCTGAAGGGGCAGTAAAAAAGTCTAAGTCTTCTATAAAGGGTCTTTAGTTTCATATCAACACGTTGTCCCTATGTCATCCTTCTGTCAAAGATAAGTCCAACATAGTGTACTGTTTCCGCTTGACAAATTTGGTTGTTTTCGATATAAATTGAACGGAAAAGTCTTTGATTTAATTTGATATAGACATTATATTTCTTTAAAATAATCCTGCGGTAATCCCACCAAGAGAGAATTTTCTTAACCCTGCCGTATTTAACATTATAAACACATCAGGATATATACTGAAAATACAAAAAATAATTATGAACGGGTTCGGAGGATTTGACAATGGTACCCCGTAATGTTCCCGTGTTTCTTTATCATATGCTATGCTAGGGTGGATCTTTCCCCCGTTCAGAAGACAATATTTCCTAGGCTCATCCATTTACCAAGTAATCAATAACTATCGTCCATCCTACGCATACAATCTCCTTCCATTCAAGTCTTCCGTCCACTCCCTCTCCACAACATCTCGTCCTTCTGACCTTAACATCCCTTTCCACAGATCTGCCACATTTAAACATTCCTACATTAGTGGTTTAAAATAATAAAAGAACAGAAGTTTTATATAAGGAAAAAATAGGAAAAAAGTTATCTACTGAAAAAATGAGGTTCTCCTTATATATGAGTAATTTTGAGCTAAAAACCATTGGTCGGACAAAAGTGGAAAATAAGTTTTCACAACTAGAAGTTAAATCTATAAATAACGGACGAAATAAATAGACGAAATAACGGACTAAAATATTACTACAAAATATTTTAGTCCGTTATTTCGTCTATTTATTTCGTCCGTTATTTATGGATTTAACTTCTAGTTGTGAAAACTTATTTTCCACTTTTGTCCGACCAATGGTTTTTAGCTCAAAATCACTCATATATAAGGAGAACCTCATTTTTTCAGTAGATAACTTTTTTCCTATTTTTTCCTTATATAAAACTAAAGTTTTATATAACTAAAGTCCTTATATAAAATCAAAGTTAAAAGTTAAAAATTCATGAAGATTTAAAGTCTACTAGACGCATTATAAATAAACGAGCAAAGGAGGTATTTGGTTTTAAAGATGTTTGGACCAGTAAAGGTGTTATATTTATAAATGATAAAGGAGAAAAGAAAAAAAAAATAGTACATTGCGTGAATTAACAAACCTTCTGAAGATATAACTGCATTGTTGACCTCAAGAGTCCACTGTACAGCATTCAACCATAGTGGAAGTGGGGGAAAAACAAGAGGGGAAACTAGGAGTTGACGGGACTTATATGGAAGGAGATAAAGTAGGCGATTGGACTGTTTTAAGGTGGAGATAGTGCAACGGGAAATTTGGGAGATGTGTGGTTTCCAGGAGATAGTTTGATCAAAAGTAACATCTAGGTTTTTAAAAATAGTATGGAATAAGATATGTGGCTTTCGTTTTCTTGGCGTTCAGAGTGCGCCTGTTGAGGCTTGCCCAAGCACTTATTCTATTAATATCTTCTTGGAGTTTTATAATGGCATGTGAGAAATAGAATTAAAGGTTAGGTAAATTTTAACATCGTCGCCATACAGGTGGTATTGACTGTGCAGGATTGAGGATGGGAGGTCATTTATGTAGATGGAAAAAAGGGTTGGGGATAGGGAAAAGCCTTGAGTAGGAACAAATCATTTTTTACTTCAGTTAATTTTTTTATATATTTTTATTACCGCAATGGTTTTCCTGTAAAATTAATTTAAAGTTTTTTTCCGAATTGATTCTTTCACGTTCCTGAAGTTTACAATAGCAAATAAAAATTTTTTATAGCAAGAAAAACGTTCCTTTCCAATTTCAATTAGTTTTTTTTTTATTTTATTGTTTTTTTCCACTATTGCAGTATGTATGGACTTGTCTTATTATTTATGTTTTAATTACTCTTTACTTTCTTTTGGCCAGATTTATTGTTTATTTGTACCAGCTCTTTTTTAGCAGCTCCAGTTGAATTCGATGTTTATAATTGCAGATAGTTGTTGACTGTAGAATTTTTACTGAATGGAATTTGTTTGAGATTTCCTTTCAATGAAAGTACAAAGTAAAAGTAAATACAATTTATTTATTTTTATTTTGTACTTCCATTGCCTGAAAACCACAAACAACTTCTCTTCAATAAGATGTTTATAGTTTCAGAAATTTATTACTTCCACTTACATAGGTTTTTTTTTTTCTCCTTCCTCGCCTTTTAGGCTACACGGGGGGTTCCTCTGGCCAGGGGATGTGGGTGCGAGATTAATTCCAGAGTTAAAAGCTCCTCAGGCACGGAACGCGAACTCTTTATTATTTTTTTCTCTAAGCTTCAAATAACAGGTAGCCAAACAGGAGTGGTACAGTGTACACACGTTATCCCACTCGGTTACACCGCACAGTAAGTACATCAGTATAGATGTAGATAGATATGAAACATTTCGTAAGGATGAACATATCGCTGATGTAAAATAATCTTATTAACAGTTTTCAACGGAAATACACGTTTTAATACCCTGATTTAAATACTGTCTCGCAAAATGGTCTGTATGTAACTTACCTCCGTATTTGGACCAAATCGAACCTGGGTTTTTTGAAATTTAGGCGAATTAAGGAATGCCATTGTTTCGACATTTCCATGTGTTCTTCATCATGTGCCATAGAAGTTGAAAAAAGCTCCAGCCGTTCGCTCGAAAAATCGTTACATACGTTTTAGCTGATTGAATCACGTTTTATAGAATCATTTCTAGTGTTTTTATTTCTAAATTGCTTCAGACCACTCACGGAAAGCTACGAATAATTAGAGGTATCGAACTTAAAAAAAGTTCCATCAGTTCAGTAAAAAAAAAATTGATACGTACCTTTTAACCGACAGCCCAAGTATATAAATCTACCTAATGGCTTCGCAATAGTCGGATAAAAATGTTATATGACATACAAGAGTAAAAATATAAGAGGCTCAAACCAACGAGTAGTGGTACTTTTTACATAAAGCTCCGAAAAAGATCAGAAGTATTACGACGAGTGTGTGGGTTAGGCAGCAAAACGGCAGTAACATCAAAGAAGTGTTATTATAAAGGTTATAAGCCGTAAAGAGGAAAAAAAAGAAGAAAATTCGATGGATTAGGATGAACTGGAGCTCTGCAGTTATAATGGGGAACGGTGTTCAGAAAAAAAGTTATTATTTGTGCACTTGGATAATTAAAGGGTCTCTGATCTCTCATTTATTTCTCTTATCCCCGGCTGCTAACTAAGGGATAACAATTGGGCCATAGGTAACCTTCTTCTACTCCTTCATTAGTTTTTTACATAATTTTTCTTTATTGAAATATATTACAATCTGTCGCATTTAAGGACAATAGTAATAGTGATAAAGAGTAGCTTATTCACACTATGCAAAATTATCAAACAGAAAAATAATAATACTAAAAGTAAATGTATATAAAGTAAAATAGCCTAAACTAATCAAAACAACTACTTAAATACACACATGCTTTTATACAATATTCATTCACTCATGATCTCCGAGCCAAGCCTTTTCCCCCCTCGTAGAAGAAAAGGCAGGACCCTAGAAGATCCCAGCGCCTCTCACTCAGCCGCGTCACTGGTACTACGGACCAGTAGAGGCTGAGCAGATAACCAGATATCCATGGCTGTAATGGAGAATCTGACCATTGCCGGAACTCAAATATATTCATACAATAGATCTCTGGGCCACTGCCGTTTTAACCTTCGAGGGAGGTTCTAGGGATGGGTAGAGCTAGATAATGATTCCTATTGGATTTAAATATGTACGGTTTTGATAGAATTTGGAAAAAAAAATCAGGGATAAAGTCTGGGACAGATGGGATATTAAGTTCATAGTGAAGGGTTTTGTTGGTTACATAGAAAGGAGCATAAACTATTGTTCGAAGCACATTAGACTGAAAGGATTGAATGAAAATGGTGTTAACAATTTTTGATGTCCCCCAAAGTTCCAGTCCGTAGGTCCAAATAGGTTTCAGTATTGTCTTATTGATTAGAAATATGTTGTCAATTGAGAGTTAGGAATTTCTGTCCATATAGATGTTCATATCGCCAGTTGAGGTCTTGCCTTATAAGTCTAATATGTGGGTTTCATCTTAGTCTTCGGTCAAAGAGAAAGTCAAGATACCGGACTGTGCCTGATTAGAAAGCTGGATGGAATTAAAATGCACTGGTGGACAGAAATCGCGTCGGAGAGTAAAGGTAATATGTTCGCATTTCGACTCATTCACTTTAGTGCGCCATTTATCACTGTTCTTAATCAGGGAGAGGTGCCTTTGTAGATTTAAGGATGCTCTTTCAGGATCTCAATTGGATGATAGGATTGCATAGGTATCGGAATGAGCAGGGAAATCACCGGTAAAATGGATGTAAAGTTTTAGGCTGCACTGGGAAACACCGTCTTTTTATTAGACAGGTCTCGGAAAATGCTCTTCCACAGAATAAGGAAAAGGAATAATTAGGAATAAGGACTGAAGGAGATCGATGCAATAGTTTTAGCTTGAAGTGAAGCCCGAGGTGCCATACCCGGTCATATACTTGGTTTATGTCCAGAAATGCACCCGAACAGTATTGCTTGTTTTCTTGGGCTGCTGATATATCGAAACCCTTGTTGAAAGTATTGTGGGAAAACCGAACTGATGGGAAGGAAGATTTTGGAATTCTATGAGGAGTAGAATTCGTTTCAAAAACGTCTTTTCAATGATTTTTTGAAAGGATTTGGTGTAGGCTAATTGGTAAATAGGATATCAAGCTATTGGTATTGGGAAAAGGATAATAGTTGAGTGTTTCGATAAAAGAGGCAGTAGATGTAACGTAGGATGCAATTATAGATATATCTTAGAAATATGACTGCTTTTGATGAAAGTTGTCGAAGGATCTGAGGAGTAAGGAGATCATATCCAGGAGATTTAAGGAGGATTAACTTTCGTAATTGTAATTGTGCTTCGGAAGGATGAATTGCTTTCGGGGCAAGTGAAGTGGAATAGGTTATGTAAGGAATTCTTCTCGTCGGAGGGAATGGGAAACTTGGTAAGGGATTAGAATTTTTGTTGTAGTTTTCTAAACAGTATTGTCACGAGCAGAGAAGAAGGATAGGTAGGAGTTGTGATTTGAAGGTGGCGGGGGGCGGGGTGGCCGAATGGGCTAAAGCGTGTGCATTGCACCGCGAGTTGCCTGGCAACCGGATAAGAGATTTGAGAAGATTTAAAAAGTATGAGTTCGCATCCTGGTGCCGGAGGGGATTTTAAATTCCCCGCCCTCACCCTCCGGGCCAGGAAAATCCCGTATAGAATAAAAGGCGAGGTAGGGAAGAACAAAAAAAAAATGATTTGAAGGTGGCTAGTTACAGTTTTATTTTTTTAAGGCAATGATTATAGGAGCTTCGGTCAGTGGGATACGACGTAGTTTAATTAATAAGGCAATAAACAATTCCTATGGATCAGGTAGAGTGGATTTAGCGGTTAACATGTGAACATCCGCTGCCTCCATAATAATTATTTGATCATTTTTGTGTTTAATTATTTATTAGGCTGGCGTATTCTAAACATACTCAAAAGATGTAAAAATTCTTCAAGTCCAGGTCAGCAAACCCAACCAATAGTAATCCAACCACCTGCAACATTTTTTGTACCATGGAAATTACTCCCCACCACTTCAACCACTTAATGTTAAGGGACTTTAGATCTTCAGAAGGGAGAACATAAATCCTTAGGACAGCCCTTATCGTCATAGCCGAAGTCAGCACTTCAGAACTTGTATATATATCAGCCCTTCGGAGCAGATGGCACTCAGTGATCACACTCAGTCAGCGACAAACAGACAGACGTGACTCTTATAGTAAACATTTTAGTGTCTCTAGTTAATAGCTAATAGTGTTTTTATGCTTTTAATTTACTTATCTTTAGGTACTTTATTTTTTTTTGTACATAGTTTTGATTATTATTTAGTTATTATTTTACTTTTATTAATTTTATATTTTCTGTATATATGGTGTGAATGGGTTCATATATCACTAAAATTATTGTCCACTTATTATATTTCTGAATAAACAAATAAAAAAAAAGTTAATAGCCTTGTGCAGTTAAGAACAAATGTATTGTTAATTGTAACCAATGAAGTTTTTTGGGGGGATTAATGTCGCGAGAATATTTATTTATCTTTACTTTAATTTTTATTTTCATGTACATTTCAGTGCCAATTTCTGAAGATATTTCAATCCTAAAATCCTTGCCTTTCTACAAATAATTATTTTCAAAACGGTTAAATGTTTAATCTATATAAACCGAAGTGAGCAAATAATCTGTTGACTGGTAAAAATTATTATTATATGAAATATATATAGAAAACAAAAAAAAAAATACATAAAAATAAAATAAATAGTCTACAGCAACATAAAAAGCTGAAGCAACACTTAACCCGCAACATTGTTCAGCGTTGCAGATGAGTAGGTTCCGTTAACTAAAGGGCGATAACAAGTTATATCAAGTACAGTTGAATTATAATTATAATTTCAGAGATTTATTAATTTCACTTTCATAACTTTAAACAAATAAATAAAATAATTAGTATACTTTTGTAATAGTAAAATTATATATAAATATGATAAATATCCTCCTAAGCAGATGTTTTTCGATCGTAAAATATCTCTGAATCCGAGTTTTTCAACGAAAATACACATTAAAAGAGTCTTGTAACAAGACTTTAATTAAATACTGTATCGTAAAATGATCGGTGTGTAATTTTTTTTTTATATTGGAGCTAATGCTTATTTCAGATTT